>VWZK01018605.1:355393-388209 GCA_013396935.1 Baryphthengus martii | reverse complement strand
AGGAGAGGAGAGGAGAGGAGAGGAGAGGAGAGGAGAGGAGAGATTTAATCAGTGTTTAGCTGTGTTCAGCTATATCTGACAGCTTACACTATAAATACTAATATCCTATATAAGGAGTTATACCCTCAACAGAATTTCTATGTGTTCATTAACATTAATGCTGACGTACAGGGTTGCTCTGTACTGATTGTGCTACTACATGAGATTACACTACCCTACTGACAGGGGTTGCAGAAGATTATTGTTCTGTAAGATATGAATTGAAGAAAGTTTAGAGTTGGTTGCTTTACTTCTTATGTTTTGCATCATTACCTAAGAAGTTTCAGAAAGAGCTTGCACTGGTGTCCTAATTAAAGAACTCACTTGCGTTTTTTTCAGTCAATTACACCAATGAAATCTCTGGGAAAAAAGCATCAAAACAGTTGTCACATTTTCTTTCCGATATTTTGGCAGTTCACAGAATCACAGAATCTCAGAATGTTAGGGGCTGGAAGGGACCTTGAAAGATCATCAAGTCCAACCCCCCTGCCAGAGCAGGATCACCTAGAGTAGGTCACAGAGGACCGTGTCCAGGCAGATTTTGAATGTCTCCAGAGAAGGAGACTCCACAACCTTTCTGGGCAGCCTGTTCCATTGCTCTGTCACCCTCACTGTGAAAGAGTGTTTCCTTGTGTTTACACAGAACCTCCTATGCTCCAGTTTGCACCCATTGCCCCTTGTCCTATCATTGGACATCGCTGAGAAGAGCCTGGCTGACACTTGGCATGTTGCATATTGTAAGACAAATACCTGTGTAACATCTTACATGTCTTAAAATTGTGAAAAAGAAAATCAGGTAACAACCAAGCCACTGTTTTTAGCCAGATGCATACTTGGGATTTTTTGAGTCATCTTGTATTTTGAACATCAAAGTTCACTGAAAATGAGGATTAATTTGCTCGGGGGAATAAGGATTGAAGCTGTGTGTTATAAGTGTTCAACAGATAACGATGAAGCCTCTAAGTCCACATTTTTTTCTGTGCAGGTTTTCATGTGTGGCTTTTATTATGTTCTTTCTCAAAATAGTGAGAAAAAAAAACGGTTTATGTTATGGATGTTAAATTTATTAATTTATAGATCTCATTGGGATGAATTTTATGCTTAGTCAATCAGTTTTACAGTTTTCTAAACCTTCCAGACTGGAAACAACCCAGTGTGTTGTTTCAACAACCCAGGAGTGTATGTGATGTTAGTATTTGGAAATTTCAAAGTAGCCTTAGTGTCTCATTTATATAAAAAAAAAGAAACATACTTTTAAGTAGCATGATGATCAGCTGCAGAAATGTTAGTCTACAGCCTCATTAGGGTTACAATTTAGCAAAGAAATTCTTGACGAAGATAACAGATCATCTTTCAAAGTGTCATCTTTCTAAGTTTTTTTTCAGCCATGATGCAGAAACTTCCTTTTACTAGCTAGGATTATTTTATTTGCTCTCTTCAAGTCATGTCAGCATTTATATGGTTCCTGCAAATCCTCACTCACTTTGTTCTTTTCAGAGGTTTTGTTTTCAGGCCTATGATGCTGTATTTTCACCTTATTTTTCACTTTTTCAAATATGTTGTTTCCATATTTTGAGGATATATCAATAAATCTGGCCTTCTCTGCCAAAAAAATAGGTTTTACAGGTCTGGATTTTATTTTATAGTCACATTTAGACTTTTTTTCACATCTGTTTCTTTTTTGCAAGTATTCTGAGAGAATCACTTCAGTCACATTTTTTTTTCCTTTGTAAAGGCACTCAAATTCTGTTCCTGTTCATTTCAAATGTTTCCGTGACGAGCTATCTGCAAAATAAAATTTGTCTTCATCTCATTCTTGCTTCAAAATAAGAAAGACTATGGTTTTAGGAGGCAGACAGGAAGTTACGCCCTTTTGACCCACAGAACTAAGAGGAAGGTTGGGAGGAAGATGATAAAGAAAAGCAGAGGAGGATAGGATTTGTATGCACTGGTCACGGATCTTCAAAGTATTAAACAATCCCAGTAGGACATATCTGGGGAACAGTCCCAGGCAGAATGTGGAAGCGTGTTGTAGTCCACCATGTTATATTCTTTTTCTCCCCTTCCCCTGGAACTGCAACATGGATATAGCTATTCCAGCACATTTCATGAAAGATTGGATTTCTGCGATCCTTTCAATGGATTCTGTGTGAAATTAGTGTTTCTGAGCACAAAATGCTCCTCAATAGTTATGACAATCTAGGAAGTGCACATTACCATGAATTACCATGGAAGCCTCAGCTACAGAGATACTTGGGATCATGATTTATTTTCCTCACTTTCCTCTTCTTCACTCTTTCTCATTTCATCATTTTCTTCCTTTTACTCACATACTTCTCCATCTTGAAGCTTTTCCTCTTTTTCCTTAATATTTATATTTATCCTTTTTACACCTCACAGCTCTCTTGGTAATCTTCTAGCACCTGTTAGAAGAGAAAAGGGGGCAAAGCTCATCTTTTTTCCATCCTGCAGATGAAAACCCACAGGATGCATGCAGACAGATAGAAGGAAGGAGTGCTGTTGTTATGGAAGTCTTCTCTGCTTCCTCTCTTCTGCAAGAGCTTATCCTTGGAAAGCCCTGAAGAATCCTGAGGACTTGGGACAGGAAAGGGCTCTGAAATAGAAAACAGGTAACTTGATCCTCCTTTTATCCCACAGGAACCTGAGGATGAATGGGTGTGCCCTGCAAGTGTGACAGCAAAGCAAGAAATGAGAAACAGTCCTCTGAAGGAGGAGGCTAAAAGAGAAGAGTGGACAGATATGTCAGAACTGAGCTTTATGCATCTCCTTCACATATGGAAGGACGGGGAAAGACACGGAATGGTACTGACCCTCTCTTGCACTAGCCAGAAGGTATTGTCCAGCCATGAGATAAGTTACTCCTGCCACCAAGTGGGTGAGGACTTGGGGAGGAAGTCTTACTGCCATCGTGTCCCAGTGCTCCTCCTGGCCTGGGGCAGCTGAGTTCAGAGTCCTCCTGAGACCTCAGAACAGGCAGAAGTGCCCAGCTAGGAAAGCAAAGTGACAAAGGTGGACAGGCCTTTCTCATAAACTTAGCAAAGTTTACAGAGCCTATGCTGTGACATTTTATACCTTGCCATAGATTTCTCTTGGTAAGCCAAACACCTTGTACAAGCAGATCATTAGCTGCTGCAGTGCCCTAAACTTGTCTTTAATTGAAACTCCTTCCAAACATCCCAGACATTTGAATTTGTGACCCTTACATTTATTAAACCAAACTGTCATACACATCTGCTGGATTGAAGTATTATTGGAGCTTACATTTTCAGGCACATAAACCAGACAAATATGAACTTAATAAATGTCTGAAGACTGTGATGAAATTGCGGTAGAGAAGAATTTTGTCCAGTCTCTTCAGAATCAGGAAATATATCGCCAGGTATAATAACCTACTTGCATGGGTAGATACACATGAGTTTCTCATAAATTCAATGACTTCGTTCTTGTTGATCATTTTGGACAGCTTTTACATATACTCGTCCACCTAATATCTTCCCAATACATATGACAATGAATAAAAAGTGAAGTTGCTGATAAGCTGAATTGCATGTTTCCACTTAAATCTGCATTCCTTGTTGGGTTCTTTTGTTGGTTTTCTTTAGAAATACCCCAGTATTTTGCCTACCATGTTTGCAGTATACATGTACTTAATGCTCTTTCATTTCCTTTGTCTAGCACAAGATGCTGTTATTCCACAAAGTCCCAGGGAGGGTCAAAAAAAAAAAAGAGAGAGAGAGAAAAAAATGTTAAATTAGGAAGTAAATCTGCTCAGTGTTTTATCCCAGCATCCTGTCCTCCTGCTGCTTTTTATATGACCTTTTGCACTGCACAGAATTCATTACTTCTGTAAAAAACATGGGTTTGTTTCTTAGAAAATTTCAAGGAATCTATACCCTGTGTTAAAGTAGACAAGATTCACAAATGGCAAAACCATGCCTTCTTCCAAATCCTTTTCATTCAGTAGCAACTCTGCAACTTTGATAATAAGACCCACTAAACAGAAACACCCTAGCAATAACACTGTGCAGATGGAAAGGAGAAAACATCATTATTGCTATTTTATTTACCATTTCACTGCAGGACAGCACGGGAACCCTAACCAGGTCAAGACTGCATTGTGTCAGGTGCTGTACACAATAAACAGCAGTTCCTGCTTCAGGAAATGTGGAATTTGTGCATATATTTATAGCCAGGTTTGTAGCCCTGTGGTAACCCATTTCGTGATTGCCTCTATGAATGCTAGTGTAGGTATCCAGAAATGTTTGCTGCAGGACACAGACACCTGTGATTTTCCATGGGCGGAAGCCCGGTATAGTTTCACCTCCACAGAAAGGTAATAGTGCCTAAGTGTAAATGGAATGGAGTAAGACCTAAAGCAGTTTGTGTTATTTAAATGAAAGACACCTTATACATATATATGTCTACTGAGAAGCCTTTCAAAGAGGTATAATTACGCAGGCATCTCAGTGTAATTCACCTGGGTCAATACTAATATCAGAAAGTACTTATTCTATGGGTGAGATATATTACTACAGTGTGCATTCCCCAGCCTGTGTGTCCGTAATAAATTGCTTTACAGAAGAACTAGACTAACCTGTATCTGTCTCAGCTTTTAAAATTGCAGACCACAAATGCTGATAGAACCTAAAATGTTTGTTCAGTCTAGACTTAGTGGAGAAAGAGAGAGGCATTGAATTTGCTCTTTGGGGAGTACCTTCTGCTCCTTTTAAGAAAGCAAAGTCTACACACAGCACCAGAAATGTCTGACTGCAAACAAACGTTAATTTTTCCTTAAAAATAATTTAGATTAGTATGAAAGCATCAGTTTTGCAGGTGTACTTTTAGAGTTTGAGAGTGCATCTTTGGAAGGTGTTGGGTCATCTGTCCACCCACAAATAGGAGCAGCAGGTAGGACACTGCCACCTTCCTTTACCCATCCTAGAGGGGAGCGGTCCTTTGCTTGCTGAAATGAGCTGTGGAGCTGCAAAAGTTGGCATTGGCAACACGCCAAGCCATCCCATCTCCAGTGTTCCTTCCTATGCCCCTGGCTCCTGCAATGACAGACATGTAGGAAAAGCCACTCCAGCCAGATGGCTGACAGGGTTGAATATGTGGCCTGAACCGGCAGCCCATGATCAAGTCACTGCTGTGAGGTCTCTTCCTGCAAAGGAGGCAACTGTGGGGAGGGACACAAGCCTGCTCCTCCAGAGGACAGGGGTGAGGAGGCAAGGCCCTGTGGGCTCCAGTGTGAGCGGGGATGGTGCAGCTGCTGCCTTCCCTCCGCTGGGAGGCTGGGTATCCCTTTTACTGGAACTACATTAAAAATGGCAGTCAAGGCCAAGCACTGGGGTATTTGCTGTCCGAAAGCCCCATGGTGCCCAAGAGCATTTGGTTTTGGGTGGCCCAAAGGGGCATGCTGGGCCATGAAGTCAGCCTCAATCTCCTTGGCAAGCCCATGGCCACTATTTGAGGGACACAGTCTCCACCTTGAACCACAGTGCAGGCCTCTGGGCCACAGCCGGCACACTGAGGTTTTTACTGTCTGCCTGTGGCCGGTGTATTTGTCAGAAAGCCTCAGCAATTCCTTGTGGAAATTGCACCTTCCATTGAAAATAAAAAGTCATTTCCTAGTTCTGATGGGCCCAGAGAAAAGCCTGATGTGACTAAAGGGCTCAGGAGCATATAAGGCATATAAGACATAAAGGGCTCAGGAGAAGGCATAGAAAAATAACTCCAATTGCCACTAATTTTTTTTTTACTTTTTTCCTAATAACTTTCCAGCCCAAAGCAGGGTAATTTATGATTTCTCCAAAGGTGGGATATGCCACACTGTGGCTATAAAACATGGGGCACAGCAGCCTTCTCCTTCCCTGGGCACAAATGCAGCTGCCACCTCTCTGTGCTACAGCGGCGAGGTGGAGACAGAGACACAGGCAGTGGAAAGCATGCTACCTTATGGGGGCTGAGGAATATCCGGAGCAGAGGTTGCTCATGGTTCTTCCCAGCATCCATCCTGGATATATGTTGTGGGAATGGAGACGCTCCTCTGGCCGACTGTCCCTTTTCCTGTAATTTTCACCCCAGGGTGTTTTGAAGGCTTTTCTAAGAGCCCTCAAAGAAGTTAAGGGCAATGCCAGCAACTGTGGGAAAGTGCTTCACCCAAATCAGGACCCCTGAAGCAGCCCCCTCACAGCCCCACTTCTCCTGTTGGTGCCAGCCACCAGCTCCAGCCATAGTGCCACTGGCCAGTGTGGAGGCCCCTCACATCACAGCAGGAATTCCTGACTTGGCTGACCTGAATCCCCATATCTGAGATTAAGAATGAAAAAAAAAACAAAACCAAAACCAAAGCTGTTAACTCTTTTCAATTGAGTTCATAATTGATGCGTTTTCCAGGCTTGCCTCTTTTCTGTGTGGGAGCAGGAAGCAATGCCCCTGAACAACCTTTGAGACACTGTTTTCATATGTTGCCTTGGCCCGCAAGGGTCACAGGAACAGCCAACCACTGGGGATACTCAGGGCTGCTCAGCCTGCAAAAATACAAGCACCCAACATTCCCATGTCCCTCCTCGAAACCGAGAATCAATGGGCATCAATCTGCAGAAGGCTTTAAAGGGTTACTGGGATGTGAGAGGGAAGGGTGGGGAGCGGAAGGCGCAGGGGGAACCGTGGTTCTCTTACAATCATCAGATCAAGTCACAGGGTGGAGGAGGATTTTCCAGATCCTCTGACCTTAAGGTTGGGGAGTGAAAGGAAGAGGAAGCACATTTGCACAGATCCTCTGTCAGAGCTTCCTCAGGGAGGGGCTCGGTCCTTTTGGCCGTTTGCTACATGCAGGTCCACGCACACACATACATACAGCTAAATAAACATGGGAATGAAGTTCAAAGTAGACCCACAGGAGAAAAAAAAATCCATGGGAACCTGTTATTAACACTTGTATTCACTAGCTCCTCATATCTTAAAAATTAAGTGTTTTGCCAGCCATAAAAGAAAACGTTTTCTGGGTGGCAGGAACACCTTGCAGTTCTATAGCAGTTTCTAGCATTTTCCAATCACCTTATGAACCATTAAGCTTAATTATGCCTTTGGGCAGGCACTTTAGAAGACTCGGAGAAGCCGGGAAACTGAGGCATAAAACTTAAATTATTTGGTGGAATCACTTGAGAATCCTGTGGTAGAGCTGGGCAGGGAGCAGACACCCCATAGTTCTCCATCACCTACTTTGCACCTGATCCAAAGAAAATTGAAAACACCAGGAGTTTTTTATTTACTTTAATAGACTTTGGCTTAACCTCTTCTGCCACAAGGACATAATCATTCCTATTTTATAGAACATTTGTCCTGTAGAACAGATGTCTGAGTCCTCAGCATACATTTCTGAGACAGTAAGACATACCAGAAATAGGCATGAGAGAATCTCTTTTTCCCATTTTACTTCTTTCTCAAAGAGCGATCATCAAACGCAGGAATTGAAAGGTTCGTTTGGAACCAAATTTCTCTTATGTTTTTCTCCTTCTCCCTTGTTTCTCCTCTTGGCCTTTTCTTTTTCTCTCTTTTTTTTTTTCCACTTCATTTTGTTTTCAAGCCACAGGAAATGTTAGCATTGGCCATTTTAGATTAGACACAGCATTCACTGTGTGAGACCCTCCCTACAGTACATTTCAAAGAACAATTAGGATGTTATAACTGTGAAGAGGCAGTCAGATCTGTAAAATTGCTCAGTAGTTTATGTTTCCTAATCCTGAATAATACCTCCTGCAGAACATTAAAAATAATAACCTAGCATGCAAGGAATTCATCATCTTAACAGTAGCAGAACAACTACCCTAGCCAAAGTCTCAAATTCAGCAAGTACTCTTTGCAACAAGCATGTTTTTTCTGTTCCACGCATTGTAATTGTGTGTGTGAGTGTCTGTAGCACTGTAGTCTTCTGGCAAGTAAGCCCACCGAAGGTAACTTCACTTTGGCTTTTTCTTGGGTCGCTAAACTAATTTGGTGAGGGTAGAAGCCACATTAACATCTTCATCAACCCTGTGGCTGGATCCCCATCTCATGTGGAAAGGCAGTTCAGTCTCTTCAACTCTTTCTCTGATCATTTCTTAGCATTTACCCGTTGTTGGTTAGTCAGTTGGTTTTTTAACACATCCAAGTCATTCTGCTATGTTTTCTTTTCTACCTCCTGTACTCCTACATCTCTTCCTTTTATTGCTTCTGTTATGCTGATACACAGAAATGATACAGCTCTTCAAGTGACTGTGTGTTTTAAGCTTTTGACTCGAGGCAGTGTTTACACAGTGTTCTGTTCATCACAGAGTGGAAGAAACGGACCCTTTAAATAGTGATTTACAAACCCTTCAATCTGACATTTTTGTATTAGAAGTGCGCTGGTTCTGATAAATGACCCAACGCAGCTGAACATTGGTATGCTCCATCTTTTTAATGTTTCTTCTCTCCCAGTCATCAGCTCTGGTTTAGTCTATGTATTTCTTCCTCTTATTTCTGAGTAGTTCACTCCTGTGAAAGAGATAATTATATTTGCTGTCTATTACCTTCTGGAGGTCTACGTTTTGTTCTGATAGGACAACAACAACAGCAATAGACCATTTCTGATTAGATTTTATCACTGGCCTTTGGAAAAGAAGCCAAATTTGCACAGATAAGACTTAGACAGGATGAGAGCATTAAATGCCCTCTCCTTCAGAGACAACTAAAATCTGTTGCCTTTCTGTTTTACAAAAGCCTGTGAAAGAACTTTGCCATCAAGTTGTCTGCCAGTAGCAAAACCCAGCCTCCAGCACATCTTGCTCACTGCTGAACTTCAATCAGACTGATCTTGGTGTAGAGGCAACACTTGTAATGCTGGTGAGCGATCTCTTTTAAGTTATCTTCATCTAGCCCCATCGTGCAGAATGTCTCCCAGGTGTTTGGTGTAGGTCTTCTTCAAGAAGCTCCAGGGTGAGAACAACTGGCAGGAATTTGACATCTTAGACTAAACTTGATATGTGAGTGCAGACAATCATTCAATCTTTCTGGAATAAGCAGCACAAAAATTCAGCCTCACCTCCCGATTCCTGATAATTCCTGTCCTCACCGATGCCATCTTGATAAATGTTGTTCATATGACCTAAATATTAATTAAGTTTTGACCTGTTTAGACTCCTGGATGCATCTGAATAGTATTTAAGACAGCTTCACCTTCACCTTGTAGCTGCTGAGAAAATTGCAACCCTGTAATAACCTGCAAGATGGACTGCTGGACACAGTGTCAGAGCATCTTCAGCATCATCAACTCACCCAGTAGCTGCAATTTATTGTAGATGAACCTGTACTTGTACAGTGGGGAAAAGCTCCCTTTAAATCCACTTGCTCAGTTCTCTGCTTGCTGGCTGAGGCAGCACAGCCTCATCACACTGATGCTCGTCTCAGCACCAGTCACCAACCAATGTCAAGTCAAACTCCAGATCTCCAGATGGGAAAGTACTTCATGAGACAGGTCAGTCCTTTTTGTCCGTAACAGCACCTTTCTTAAATTAAACATCTGCATCCTCTTGGAGCAGTGATATTATTAGCAATAGGAGGAGATCAACAGGTATAGATTAAACCGTGCAGCTTACTTATGTAAAAGACAGGAATGACTGCAGGCTTTTTGAGTGGAAAACAAAGGCAAATCTAATTTCTTCAACTTAGCATTTCTTAAGTAGCTCTTTGCACATATACAGCAAGCCTCAAGCAATAATGTCTCTTTGCCTATTCCAAAGTTTAGTCAAATGGGTCAGGGGAAGAGAAAGACAGAGTTTCTTCTGAGGCTGCTGTTTCTCCTGCCTAATTCTGGAGATGCTCTCCTCGACCTGGTGTTGCAGGCTCTCCCATCAGCAGACTCTGCGATGGTGCTAGTGACTCTCTTCTCTCCAGAGCCACCTGGTCGTGGCTGGATGGGGTTCCTGCAGGAGGTCTTTGTGATGTCAACAACCTACTGTGAAAACTGAAAAACAGCACATAGCTAAAAGGAGCTTGGTGTTTCCTCTCTGAGGTCAGGAAGGACAGTTTCCAATTTTTCAGTTGTGTGTTTTTGCTTTGCCTTGTGTGGACAGACTACTCATAGTTGTCTTGTTTCAAGGCTCCCAAGAGACACCAAAACTAAGCTACAACAGATTTTTACATTTCAGCAAGGACATATTGTGGCCTTCCAAGGAAAAAAAAAAACCAACCCAGTGTTGCTGTTCACAGCTCAAGCTGCCACTGGAGCAACATGGCAATGCCTTTTTCATAAACCAGCCAGTGTTTACTTGCTAACTGGACCAATGCTCTAATGTGAAATCAGACAACTTGCACATTGTGCTCTGTGAAGCTTGGACAACTATCCTGTCTTGCCACCTGAAATGAGCACTCCACCAGCTTTGGTTATGGTTCCTCTTTGTGGGGTCCTCTACTTTCTACCGTTTTATGAGACTTTTAATACTATGCAGGTAGAAATTTGAAGCAAAATCCCGAATCATGTTCTAGAAAGATTTTGTCTGCAACTCCAGTGTCTGCTGCCTACGCTAATTGAGCATTTTGAGTTACAAAAAGTAGTGGACGTTTTTTAGAGTGTTTATGTTCTTTAACAATTCACAGGTATTATTATGGTGTTCCATTAATTTTTGCGAAACTTTCTATTTTCCACCTGATTTCCATGTGGCCACCTTTACAAGGGTTAAGAGGTGACGTTTGAGAAGCACTGATCTCAGTGAGCAGCAGTGTGCAGTACAGAAATGTGCAGTGGATTATCCTGTTCTCTGAATCCCCTGATCTGACTTCTCCCAGGTAGTAACGTTGATGGGACAGAGCCCAAGAGAACCACATGCTGCAAAGCAGCAAATCTCATCACTATCAGCTGATGGTGAGTCTGTGCCTTGCCACAGTGTGGTCAAATCTTCTGATGGTGAGGGCCAAGTCCCAGCTCCAAGATAGTGTTGTAACAGATAGTTATAGCTATCAAACATGTGGAAAACTGAGATATGCATCAAAAAGCCTCATAATTCGTTCGAGCATAATTTCTGAGCAGAAGAAGGAAGTGTCTGAGGAAATCCAGCTGTATGAATCCTCATTCCTCCTTATGTTTCTGCTTTTCTAATAACAAATATTGTGAGCCGGACTTTGCTAGAATTTTTATTTTCAAATTTCCAGCTCCAGAGTTGAGCACCTAGTTAGCGCCTGACTTCTTGAGAATGAGTTGAAGGAGCTTAAAGCTGTTCCTCGGCACCCATGAGCATGAGTAGAGATGGCACTACGTGTGCCAGCAGCTGTGCAGAGGTGGGACGCAGGCCAGCAGCATGGCTTGGGCACACCACTGAGTGGGCTTGCACCTAGGCAGGAGAGGGCAGCAATGGCCCTGCACTGGGAGCATGCTGGAAGGCTGCCTTTCTCCTGGGCTTCTGGAAAGGTGGATGAGATTAAGCCAACTGGCCTGACCATTAAGACCATTGGCACAGTAATTGCAGAGCAAAGGTGAGCCTGAGCTCCAAGTGCAGGGGTGCTTGGATGTGATGGATTTGTTTAGCTTGTCACAGAATTGGAGACTAATGTTGAAATGTGAAGTCTACGGATCCATGCAAGTGGTATGAGTTTTAGCTTGTGATTTCCATTAAAAAGCCGCTGTCTCTCTTTCACCCTCTTCTTATTGTTTTTTTTCAAACTAATAACAACACATGGATACGGATACTGAAAAGGAGAATGAATTATTCTGCAGCAGGAGCCAATAGTGAATGAGTTAATCAATTTTTCTTTTGGAGAGAAGGGAACAGAGGGTAGGGAGACAGGGGAAGAAGTGCTACACGTTCAATTAACCGAATGAACTAACAAGCTAAACTTTGGGGAATGCTTTATATGATACATTGCTGTGCAATTAAATGGCAGTAGGGTATTACAGTGTTACATTATATTCCATTTAATTTCCTGTAACTCCTCATGTTGAAAATGCAGGTGAAAGCTGATTCTATTGATCTGTCTTGCTCTAACCTACTGAATG
This sequence comes from Baryphthengus martii, assembly GCA_013396935.1. Taxonomy (NCBI): domain Eukaryota; kingdom Metazoa; phylum Chordata; class Aves; order Coraciiformes; family Momotidae; genus Baryphthengus; species Baryphthengus martii. Next base: position 376,139 of record VWZK01018605.1, on the reverse strand, counting down.
AACAGGCCTTCCGTGGACAAGTGACTGTTTTCCTTAGGTTAGTTACATGAGCTTCATCTGGACGTACACACTGTGAGGTAATGATTTGCTTGGGTAAATGGCTTCACTGAGGCAACTTCACATTTGCCAGTCTCCCTTCTGGGGCGTATTCAGGATGTCATCTTAGTAAATGTAGAGTGTAGATAGCTTGCTGTGTAATCCTAAATTTTTGTTGTTCTTTTCTTTCAGTATTGCCAAAATCCACAATGATGACTAATATTCTTCTGAGTGCAGAAGTAAGTCACTTTAAAAAGTAGTTAAAAACCAAAGATTGATATGATGTGTATGCATGTATGAAATTAGTACTGCAGGCTTCAGCAGCATCATTTTGCCACCTTGTATCAGTCTTCAATCGCTAACACTCTCTTCATCTAAAGATCAAATCTTACAGTCACTACTCGAATATTGTGTTCAATTCTGGGCCCCTCACTATAAGAAGGACATAAAAGCACTGGGGCGGGTCCAGAGAAGGGCAACGAAGTTCATGAAGGGCCTAGAGAACAAATCCTAGAGAACAAAGGAGTGGCTGAGGGAGTTGGGGTTGTTCAGTCTGGAGAAGAGGAGGCTGAGGGGAGACCTTATTCCTCTCTACAACTACCTGAAAGGGGGTTGGAGCGAGGAGGGGGACGGCCTCTTCTCCCTGGTGGCATGTGACAGCACTAGAGGAAATGGATGCAAGCTGCGCCAGGGGAGGTTTAGGCTGGATTTTAGGAAATATTTCTTCACTGAAAGGATTATCAAACTTTGACATAGTCTGCCCAGGGCAGTGGTGGAGTCACCATCCCTGGAGGTATTTAAATGGTGTGTGGACCTGGTGCTTAGGGCTATGATTTAGTGGCAGTATTGGGTCGAGAGTTGGACTGGATGATCTTGAAGGTCTTTTCCAACCAAAGATATTCTGTGATTCTGTGAATAGTAACTATACACTTAAAGCTTATACAAAGACAATCGATAGGTTTGTGTGAATGAAGGAGATTAAACTAACATAGGAATGCATTGCAAAGTAGGGATGCAGGTAAATATATTCTTAAATGCTCAAAGCTTTAATGAAAATCTTGATTGTAGGCCAGTTACTACAGCACTGAAGTATTATTGTTTCTTATTCCTCTTATTCTAGGGAACTTAACTGGGTTTCATGCTAGTCTCAAATTGCACAAAGTTTGTTGTCCTCCTCTTCTCTTAACACAGCATCTATGGTGCATCACCAGCATCAGTCTTGTAAGGAGCGTAACCTGGACAAAACAAGCACGGCAGGTCAGGACAAAGCTGAGCAGCAGAGCTACAGCAAAGATTATGTGAAATAGACTGAGACCATGTCAGCTCCTACTTACTGATGTTAATTTGTAATTTTCATGAATGCCATGATCAAATAAATTTACAAAAACATAATCCAGATTGCTGGGGCAGAGGAACACTGAACACAGGGCTGCTCTAACATCCTGTGTATTATTGGCCCAGAGCCACTGCCAGCTGCAACATTTTTCTGTTAGAGAGATGAAATTGCTGCTCCTGAATGCACACAAATATTTAAACAACTGACACAATATAAAGCAGTGGATATAAGGGCGTAAGAAATAAAACAGCCTTTCGGCGATAAATCTTGTCGAGAGAGCAACAGCCTAGTAAATCCTATCTAACACTTAGCAGAGCCTTAGACCTGACACTGACCTCTGCCAGTACATCTGTGTGTAGATTTGATAGCAATCCCGACAGTTTGGGGTCTGGGTTTTCCTTTCACCCATCTGTTACTAACACAGCACATATTTGACATGGCTGTTCCACTTCATCTGAGACCTGCCAAATAAAAACTCTCTGTTATTTACATGACTAGTAATACTAATAATTTGCATTTATAGTGCATTGCACCTTCTCTTGAAAACAGAAAGCACTTCATAAATATGAGGAACGGAGCCTTTTAATACTTCTGAGAGGCAATGTATTAATTTCCCTTTTCAAAACTACAGAAGCTATGGCAGAGAAAGTGTCACATTCAGTGTTATGGCTGAAAGAGAAAGGCAGAGCCTTGAGGAGGCTGTGAGCCCCTTGAGTGCTTTTGCCACAAAACCACCCAGCACTAAATGAGAAAACTGTGTGCGCCATAAAAAGGGTAGTCACACTGAATGAAGTCAGTAGCAGCTCCTATGAAATACTAAGCCGTTTTAGAGTCAAAGAATTCTTATGAAACCTGTTTATTTGAAGTATTTCCCGTGGGGCATTTTGAGTCAGAGTCAACCTGCTAAGTAAAGGAAAATGTGCTGACTTGCATTAAGGGAAAGATCAAAGCTACCCTGATTAGCAAATGTGTGAAATAACCAGAACTATGGTTCAACCCTAAGGATGCTGATAACTGGAGACCTCAGCCCTCACACCCTTCTTGCCTCAGCAGACTCCTGCTGACTTGATACTCAGCAGCAAAGATCTTCTCACACAAAGGCACCTTATGGCACAGCAGTGTTCGATAAGCTCCCTTTTCTGCACCGCGAGGGTGGAGGGAGCTGCGCTGATACGAAGCCGGGTCTGTACCATCTCAGTGCCTTGTGACGGGAACTACAGCAATACGTTGCCTAGTAATGATCTTTCTGGGGACTCAAAAGACTATAAATTTTTAATGCTCCAAATTCATTTTCTGATAGCCTTAATACAGGTTTACGATTTCAGTCTGTGAAACAATAGCTGGTGAATGTTCCCAGCTATTAAGGTCCTACTACATTTTTTTTGTTTAATTTTCAGTAGTATCTCAGTTTTCTTTGAGGTCGCTTTTTCAACAAGAGCCATGGCAACAGTTCTATCAATCTCAGCTCACTATTCTGGGTTGGGCACAAGACGGGGTGATTCAAGTCTCGTGCAAATCAGATCTAGAAGGGATTTAATTCCCTGACCTCCCTGTGGAGCTGCTCCTCCTATAGACCAGAGTAAGTGCAGGATAAGGATCAGGCTATTGGCATTCACAACTTTTCTTCCCAAGGATCTGTGCAGCCGAGTCTGCCTCTGTGATATGGGTAGTGAATATAGCCATTCTGCTCCACTTCCAGGCATTCATTTCCTGTAACATAATTTTTAAGGAGTCTCTGGTAGTTCAGTGGAAAGAGATTTTTCTTTTTTTCTTTTTAATCTCTCTTAAAGCCCTATTACCACTTTTAATTACTGCTGTTTAATTTTTAAGGACAAAAAATCTTGTAGACTTGTTGAGCTGCTTAAGTGTCTCATTAATCATTCTTAGTTAACACGGCCACTGTTGTCAGCCACAAGCCATATGAAGAAGAGGGCAGCAGAGGCAGGGACCGTGCATCCACTCGCTCATGTCCCTTCGTGGCATGTTTGTACCTGTGCTTCTCTGCTTTTTTGTCTTTTTAGTCCTTATCCAATTACATAATGGAGACATGGGCGCCATAAGGTCTGCAGGACTGAGAGAGTCTTTGCCTTTGCTGGTGGCATGTTGGGACCGCAGGCACCCACCATGGCCAGGTGTGGTGCCCCTTGCTGCCTGTGATCCTCACATTCCTATGATCACCAGCACAGATCAGAGCCACCCTTGCTGCCCCTCCTTTGTGGTGAAGGACACAGTGTGCCTCTTCTCCCATCTCCAAGTGGGGCTGTTGCTCATGAGGATGCCTAGTCTGAGCACCAGGGCTGACTCTGTCCAGGCTATGGAAGGCCGAGACATCTCATGTCCCCAGTGGCAGAGTCCCCAGAGTGAAGTGAGTGAAGTTAAACACAGTGCCAGAGCACAGAGCACACAACAAGAGGAGACAGAGGGGGAAAAAAGCTCTTGTTATCACACTGCCTGGCTGGAGGAAGCTGTGAGGCAGGTGAGAACATTGGGAGACCACGTGCTCGGTGCTGCAAGTCTGCAACAACAGCAGACCTACTCCTGCCTCCTGCGCAAATCATGTGTGGTGACAGCTCACCCACTGTCACCAACAGACAGCCTCTGATCATCACGGACATAAACTCCTTTCATTCCTCAAGGAAGGGCATGATGAATACCCTGACATGGGGGCAAAGTGCTCATGGAGAAGGCTGGTGTGTGGTGTGTTCTGCTATCTGAATGGCACTTGACAGAGATCCTCTATCTGCAGCTTCCCTCTTACTTTACACTTCTTCCTTTCTCCTCTTAAGAAAACTTTATGGATGGAAATGTCTGTGGTTCAGGCAACAGCTCACTGCTATCAGTTCTTCTTGAAGAGCTCATGGCTCTTGGTTATTTATCTGATGTGTGTAAATCAGAATTTCCCACTTGGGTTGCGTTCGGCTGGAGAGAACAAAACAAGTAATGGTACGACGTGTTAGGCAACTTTTCTTCTTGAAGACGTAATGAGGCTCTTTACTGCTGGATCATTGATTTCTGCAGACTCTGTTGTAAAATCTCCTACTGCCACCATCAGGACATCAAAATATAAAATACTATTTGTACAGAACACAGCATCAAAGCCAAATAAGTCAGTACCTCCAACAAAAACATGACTAGGATATAAATCTTTTGGATGTTCACACTATGTACTAAATTGGAAATTATAATGTGTGTGTCCAGAGAGACATCCATAAGGAGAAGTACGTGGGTTGGGTTTTTTTCTGTAATTTGTGCAATAGTCATGCAATGAATAAAAATTTAAAATGCAATAACTTATATTGCCCATATTAATGAATGGGATATGAAGGGATATCTAATAATAACACTGTAAAGACATTAAGAATATTTTTGCCTGTACTTCAGCATGAGTTTTATGGTGCATGGAAGACTGTCTTTGTTCCACATAGATGCCAACTGCATTTATGAATTCTCAGCCATCTTTTGTGTATAACCTGGAAACCTAGACTCTTCAAAAGTTCTTTCTTGAAACCTGGCAAACGCAATCATAATTTTCTATGAAATATTCAACTATCTATCACCAAATGTAGCCAGAAAGTGCCACATCTACGTGGTATCACTTGGCTGTCATTAAGGAAGTCCTGGTTGAAGTTGGACTGGGCAGAGTGTCAGTAGATGGAAATTATCTCCTAATATAATTTATATTAGCAGAGAAATTGAGCTTCTCTGTGTAGTTTTCTGTAGTAACTTTGTGTGGTCCAAGTAAAGAATCACTAATATAACAATGAATAATGAAGACACTTCCAAGAACATTGCAATACAACACCAAATATTGCTTTTATAGCCAACCATGCCAGGAAAGCATGTGTTCTACTGCTTCAGCTGCATTAAATTTGTGTTTACATTTATTCATAAATAACGTTCCATTCCAGGTGAATACAGTTTGTATGGTTTCAATTAAAATTGTATCATCCTTAAATTAACTGTCTTCCTTGAAGAAGTTAAGCTACCCTTCTTTAGTATTAGTAGCTCTCTACCTACCATGCAGTTGCTCCAACCTGCTTCTCTGATGTTGCTGCTTGTAGCTAAGCATCCCAGGACTCCAGTGGGTGTGCAGGCAAAGCAAATATGTACATATTTTTCAAGGACACTAACGGTAAGTAGATATTTACTGTCAGCAATTAGGGGCATACCTGGGTCCTTATTGTCCAATGACATCATATATGTTCTGAGGAAAGCTGTTGTGACTTTACTGCTTTAATCTGTCTAACCAAGCTGTGAAAAATTTGTAGGAGGAACCTTTGCTGCCCTGAGTCAAGAGGGCCTGGTCTTTGATAGTAAGTTGGTTTGGGACATGTTTATTCTTTACTGGTTGTGTGAAAAAGAACTTTTTGTAATTCCCAGTAAGTAATTTAGAAGGAGAGGCTCATTACAGTGAAAAGCAATGGGACTGTGAGGTGCTAGGGGAGTGAATAGTCATTTGTTATGGTCATTTATGGGAACAATTTTCAGAACAGGTGGAGGTTTCTGCACCACTCAGTAAGGGAAGCATTTGGCCCCAACGGGGTTACAGAAAACATCACAAGGAAGTCTGTGGAGGAAGAGGCCATGGGAAACGAAGAGGTGTGGAGTGAGGGCACACAGCCTGCAGTTCTGTGCTACAGAGCTGGCAGGCTGTTGTAGGAAGGATGGGAATTTCTTCTGGCCTAATTTCTTGAAATGCTGGGGAATATCCTGGGTCAGCAAGGAGTCTGGAAGAGGAAGAGAGTACAGGGTACAGGAGGGCAGGTCTGGGGTATAAGTCTGAGGCTGGCATAGGTCATCCAGCCCTGGGAATGGGGCAGAAAGGTTCCCAGAAGGCAAACTACCTGTAGTCAAATTTTAGCTTTGGAAGAGCTTTAGACCAAAGGATCAAAAAAGCACAAAATCAGCTTCCCAAGCTGCTTAGGGCAGCTGATTCAGATGGGGAATCAAGGCACAATATTATCTAGGTAAGTGTTACCGCAGACAAGTCAGGTCAGGCAGGCTGCAGGAAGGAATATGCTGCACAGCTGAGGTCCTTCTGCTGAAAATGATTCATGTCCTGGGTGCACGTTTATAGACTTTCAGGAAAAATACCTCCAATTATCTGAGTTTCCATGGAGCTCTGCGGAGGAAGACACGGTCTTTCAAGACCAACCTCTAAACCATTTACCATCCGGTTTTACATAGCGCTAACAGCTCAGATTACATCCAGATGGGAAAATGGTGCTGCTCTGTCATTCCTTCAGCCAGTGCTTCCCACTGTGGAAACATGCTCTGCCCGTGCTCTGCTAGCTGGAATGGATGACCGGCTTAATTGCATTGCCATATTGTCACTAGCACTTGCAATAGCCACAGTCTGCTAAGTAACTAGAAGCAGGAGGTGTTATTTTGTGTAAAGTGGAACTAGGAAGGCCTGGTAGTGTCTCACCTTTGAACTTTCTGGCATCTAAAGAGGTGTGAACTCTAGCAGATGATTTTCCTCTTGCTGAGAAATAATGGTTCATGGCTCTCCTCTAGGATGTCTAAAGAGAGCGAGATGTCATGGTCTTCCCCTCAATATAGGCACTTCCTGTCCCAGTTGCTTATTTTAATTTAATTTTACTGAGCATCTTTCCTCAGCTCACAGTAGCTGGGCTAAGCATAACTGGTTGTTATCCACCTATCTGTGATAATCTCAGACACACTGATGGTGATTTTGTTTTATAGGTGCTCATCTCCAAGCCAGACAAAGCTGTCTATCTGCACCAGCATACTGACCTCCTGCTATTCTTCCAGCAAATAGCTGGAAGAAGCCAAAGTTAGAAGAAAGCTGTATTCCTGACATAGAATAGTAACAGAGCTATAAGTGGGTGTTTGTGATCCTCCAGGGATGCTCTTTGCAGGAAAGGTACCCCAGTAATCAAATGGGCAGGAGTCCTGCTCTCAGCTCTGGAAGACACGATGCGGTTGTACTGAGAGTAGGATTGCAGAAAACTGCTATTCTCTGCACTGAGAGTAAAGCAGGGCAATCTGAAACAAAATTTAAGTGGGAACAACCACTCTTGATTTGTGCTTTCCAGAACAAGAGGTAAAAATACCTCTTTCTTGTATTAATGCACTGGATATGTGAACAGTTCCCTCTGCTCTCTTTCCACATTTCAGTTCTGTTTACATACTGTACCGGTTACCTACAAACAGGTTTTATAGGGGCAGATTCCAATTTTGAGTATTTCAATAGTCAGACTGGATTGCTGTATCTTGTACAGAGATGAGATTCTCTTTGTTTCCATACAAAGGCAAGGAATGGGGGTGGGGGGAGGCAAAGGAGAATGTGGGAAAGGTATGGAAAGATGGGGAAAAAGCCACCTGGAAAGGGCAAAGGGAAATGGAGAGCACTCCACGCACAAGCCTACTTTGGCTCATGAATTTAACATGTGTGTAATGTTTCTTACGAGAAGTCATGTGAGCAATTTAAACTAGCCCCTAGGCAAGTCTAATCTGAACAAGCTGCTTGGAGACAAACTACAAATTGCAGGGTTTAATAAAAAGAGCAGGCCAAGTCAGAATAGCAGAGGATTAGGCAGGAGGAGGAAAGGGCTAGGATAATACCAGAACATGAAATGAAGTCTTCATGAGGAAATCCTAAGGACAAATTAAATTGAGATAGTGAAGACTGAAGAGAAGATACTGCATTAAAGTTCTGCGGTTGGAGGTGTAAATCATATAAGATGTCCTGACATTGACTTCATAGCCACAAAGAGTGACACACCTCTTTTAGCTCATTTGCACCACTGCTGTATCTGTGTTTTGCACTGTGTCCCTGCCATTAGGTGTCACCACTCCACAGCAGTAGATTTCTGAGGAGGTAAGGCTAGAAAGTGTGATCTAATATTACAAGTGCAGTATTTCTTTCATAAGGGTTCCCAGGCTACTTCTTCCTGGGTAATAAGCTAAGGTACTGCAGTGGACAGACAGAGTAGTACTGGATCAGACTGGGCAGATCCCAAAAGCCTCTGCCATTTCTGGAACTATGTGGTTTCAGGCTCTTAATATTGAGGTTCAACTTCTGGGTACGTTTAGTCTCAACACTGCAAAGCAAGGCTCACACCTGCCCTTCAGGATGCCTTGCTTCTTGGCTCCTCCTGCACTCATGGCTAGGACTGAGCCTTTGCTGGTGCCCCCGATGGGTGACCAGACTGTATGTGGTGCGTCTTGGCTTCATGTCATCTGTGTTTGTACAGCAGACTACTAGTCTAGCTATGGATACACAGGGCCCAAAATGAGTGGGGTGAACACGGCTAGTTCTGTTTCATGGGGAAAACGCGGCTTGGATTGTGTTCTCTCTTCTCTGTCTCACATACCATAACGCTCTACAGCTTCCCCGATGAGATAAAAGTATACAACAGGGAGTTAAATACTGTTCATACAAAATCACTATTGGGGAAAGGAAATGTCTTCTCCTTAGCAAAACAGACTTTGGAAATTACAGCAATATTTGTTAACCGGTCACCAGTATGGGGATGAGGGGTAATCCCCACTACAATTTTCACAGAATTAAATAACTCTTTACACGGAAGCTTTCACCATAAACCGAAGACAATGGCCAAAATGTCTAGATCGGCCAGATTAGGTCTGCACAAGCTTGGCTTCCTAACAAAACCTCAAGCAAACCTTGTAAGTCTTTGGCTCTTGGCACCACTGCCTGACCCCACTCCCTGAAAGCTGGGAGAGCTCCAGCCCTCTGAGCACAGTGGCCAGGGCAGCTGTATGAATTGCCAGACTGCAATCAGCAATGTCTTTCCAATTAATTAAATACCTTTGAAAAACAAGAATTCTTTGGAAACTCAAGGTAAAAATTTCCTCTCGTAACCGATATTTACATAGCAACATAAACAAGCGACTGAAGGACAGAACATGAGTCACAATGTGGAATTAAAAATATCTGTCATCTTTGTGGATGGGCGAGCGCTCTGTCACGCTAACTGCTGCCAGTGAGAAAATTTGGGCCTAAAACTGTGCAGACTAATTACTTTGATGTGGCAACCTCTTCTGTACTGTTGGGAAAGCTACACTGACTTCAGGAGCTGTGAGGTCCCTGCAGTAATAGTCTTCCTACTTAACACCATCATTCCGTCAGGGGAGAAAGCTTGTGTGGTTTCTTTCTTTCCCATATTCTCTTGCTTCTTAAATTAGTTGTATCCAAAGAGGCTGCAGAGGCCCCACAACACTAGGCTCTATGTGTAGTCCATATGCTTTCCCCATAAAGCTTTGTAGTCAAAATCGCAAGACAGACAAAGGACAAAGTACTCTCATTCAGCAAAAATTTCTAAATGAGTCACACAAGGAGTCCGTGGCAGAGCCTGGATGTACACGATGTTCTCCAAAATCTCAGTTGATATCTGTGACAAGACCTACGCTGAGCCCCCTTGTCCTTCTAACCCTACACTTCTGAGTCTGAACAAGCACCTCATAGGATGTATTGCCTGCCAGTGACAAAATCAATATATCTAGTTAAGAACTTAATTGATTAAGAGTCTCCAGAGGCAGACTAAACGAAGAGCCTACCTCACTCTGTATTTTCCTCCTGTTTAAGAAGAACAGCATAAGGAAGATAGAGTGATTTTTCCCCTGGTATAATCTCCTATGTTATAGAGATCCACATTTTATAAATTTCAGGAGTTGGAAGGTGCATGCACCCAAAAATGTTTTAAAGGCAATGTCAGATCCAGGCTTTATGACTGTTTAACTCTTCTGAACCTCTTCATACTCCCCATGTCCACAACATACTGTGACAATGAGTTCCATAGTTCACATGGCTGCATTTAACTTATTTAACGGCATGAAACAGTGCTTTCGTTTGCTTGCCTACTTGCCAAAAATTTCATTGGGTGTCCCCTAATTTTCCTTTTATGAGGGACAATAAAGAACCATTCCCAGTTCATCTTCTCCAGACCACTTGTGATTTTACAGACATTTGTATTAAAAAATGTTTAAAAACGTATTCCCTGAGCTTTTACCAATGTCTTCACATAAACATACGACCTGTTTCATATTAGTGGGGTTGAAGCCTGCCATGGCTATTGTCCAGCTACGTATTTTAGCACAGAAGTAAATATGTCCAGCCAAGCCTCTTGCATTTCTTTGTGTATTTGCCTGGCAATCTTGCTTCCTCCTTTTTAGAGTTTAGTAGGGAGTATATATTTAAAAGCAAGACTGAATGAATGCTACCCTCTTTGGACTCTCTCAGAAACTCAGGGTGCCCCAGACCTTAACTGGAGGAAAATCAGAGCGGGGCAGGGGTGCATGTGTGAGAATCCTGCTGGATATAGGCAGTGTAAGACGGGCAAGTGCTGTGTGCCCCATAAGCTGGACTGATGGCTGGAAAATCTCACCTGCAATGGGCATGAGTCCCAGATGGGCAATTTAACTTCCAGTGCCTCTTCGTGTGCACAAGGATTTGCCCTGTGGTTTGAGGTTTGCTTCCAGCTGGGAATAGGCATGGGGTGAAATTATACGTTAAATTCAAGGTGAAGTCAAAGCTGGGTGTAGCTGCTTACTTCTAATAAATTTTGGAAGGGAGGTTGTGTACTGTGAAAGGTCTATGCAGGATTTCCTTTCAGTCAGCCCTTGGCCATCTGAACTCAGAGAGATTCAGGCAGCCCCAAGGTTTTCCCTTGGGCTGTGGATGTGTCCCATCTATTTCAGCAGAGAAACCAAATTGGGGAGGGGGGAAGGTCTGCAGTTCATGGCCCAGAACAGCTCTGCACAAACCTACATGAGACCCTTTCCTCTGCATGGATGACCTTTCTCAAAGAGGTCCTGCTTCACAGTCCTGGAGCTAATCCTGCATAGAAAGGGCAAGGCTCCAGGCATCCTGATGTAGCAACATCACCTGGCTGAGGATCTTCACGGTGGGCCAAGAGGAGAAGATCAACCTCTCTGATGTGAGCACCACAGACACGGAAACCTGGATGGATGGGGTACTCCATAGGTTTTTAGTGAAAAGAGCATGACCTGAATAGCAGACTTAATCAGTTTTCGTGTTATCTTGCATGTTATGCAATAAGTTGGAGGAGAGACAGAAAGGCACTTCTGCCTTTTGAAACAGCCATGACAAAAAGAACTATGAGAGAAATATGAAAGTTACTGCCTGTGTTGTGAAAAGCTGACTATGTCTGTGGTAACTGTCTCCAGTGGTTGGGGCATTCCAATTACAGACAAAGAGGGAAGTCTGTGTGGGCTTTGCGGTATTCCTGCAAAGGAGCTGAGATCTCTGGGGCAAAGGAGTAGCAAACAAAGACAACTAATGAAGAACATTGAGAAGAGCAGCTCATCACTGCAGAGTACATGGTGGGACTCGTTAACCAGTAGCCTAAATGAGTATAAGAGAAAACACACCTGGGTCTCAGAAATTAAAGAGGCGATCAGGCCCAGTCAGCAGGTCCTGCCTGACTAACCTGATCTCCTTCTGTAACAAGGTGACTCACTTAGTTGGTGAAGGAAAGGCTGTGGGTGTTGTTTATCTGGACTTTAATAAAGCATTTGACACTGTTTCCCACCTCATTCTCCTGGAGTAACTGGTTGCTCATGGCTTGGATGGGTATACTCTTTGTTGGATAAGTAACTGGCTGCATGGCCAGGCCCAGACAATAAGGTGAATGGAGTTAAATCCAATTGGTGGCTGATCACACGTGGTGTTTCCCAGGGTTCTGTCTTGGGGCCTGTTCTGTTTAATATATTTATCAAGTATGTGCATGAGGTAATTGAGGGCACCCTCAGCAAATTTACGGATGACACCAATATAGGCAGGTGTGTTGATCTGTTTGAAGGTAGGCAGGCTCTATAGAGGGATTATGGATAGTCTGGGCTGAGGCCACTGGTAAGAGGTTTAACAAGGCCAAGTGCTGAGTCCTGCACTTGGGTCACAACAACCCCATGCTACAGACCTGGGAAGAGTGGCTGGAAAATTGTCCAGCAGAAAAGGACCTGGGAGCGTTGGTCAACAACCAGCTGAACAGAAGCCAGCAATGTGTCCAGGTGGCCAAGAAAACCAACAGCATCCTGACTTGTATGTGAAATAGTGTGATCAGCAGAACTAGGGAAGCGATCATCCCCCTGTACTTAGTACTGGTGAGGCCGCACCTCAAATACTGGGTTCAGTTTTGGGCCCCTCACTACAACAAGGACACTAGGGTGCCAGAGCATGTCCAAAAAAAGGACAACGAAGCCAGTGAAGGGTCTAAAGAACAAGTCTTATGAGAGGCGGCTGAGGGAATTGGGGTTGTTTAGCCTGAAAGGTGGATGTAGTGATGGGGGGGTTGGTCTGCTCTCCCATGTAGCAAGCAATGGGACAAGAACAAACAGCTTCAGGTTGCACCAGGGGAAGTTTCAATTAGATATTAGGAAAAATTTCTTCACAGAAAGGGTTGTAAAGCACTGGGACAAGCTGCCCAGAAAAGTGGTGGAGTCACCATCCCTGGAGGTATCTAAACAACATGTAGATGTAGTGCAGGGGTATATGGTTTAGCGGTGACCTGGCAGTGCTGGGTTAACCATTGGTCCTGATAATCTTGAAGGTTTCTTCCAACCAGAATGATTTTATGGTTCTACAATTCTATGACAGCAAACTGTGAACAAGCTGTTCACTGAAGAGTGATGAAGACTCACATTATCATCCAGTGATTTGGAGAAAGCATTTTTTTTGCTCTTTTGATAATTCTTTTGCTCCATTTCTCTTTTGTTTTCTCCTCTATAATGAAGTATTGTTTGATTAAACCTCTTTCACTGCTTACTGTGAGGAACCAGAGTTTGCTAAGTACTGGTATGGAACAGCTCCATTTTCCCATCTTGACCTCTACAAGTTGAAGTCAATGCTGCTGCCAAGCAAAGCCTAGCAGCAGGGTCATAGAGGCAAATTCTGGTTTAAAGACATGAGATTCTTCTGTGCCAGACACAAAGCCTTTGAAATCTGGAGGGACTGGCAATACCACCTAAGCATATGTAGTAGTATAAACATTGCTCTAATGCCAAGTCTTTAGATCACACTCCAAGTCTACACACAAGGAGGGGCAGAAACGTAAAATCCAATGGTCTGTGAAAATTTCTATTAGCTGGTGCTGCGTTAAATAGCAGAACGCTGCAGATGATGCAAATGTGATAAATCAAGCAGAATAAATCAGCAAGCCCTCTGCAACCTCAAAAATTATACAGAAAGAATGCTGTTATACTGACTGAAAAGAGGAAGACACATGAATGGATTGAGAGTAGCCCTGTGGAGAAGGACTTGGGGGTACTGGTGGATGAAAAGCTGGATGTGACCCAGCAATATGCGCTCACAGCCCAGAAGGCCAACTGCATCCTGGGCTGCATCAAAAGAAGTGCGACTACCAGGTCAAGGGAGGCAACTTTGCCCATCTACTCCACTCTCATAAGATCCCACCTGGAGTACTGCATTCAGCTCTGGGGTCCCAACAAAAGGAAGACATAGACCTGCTTGAACAAGTTCAGAGGAGGGCCACGAAGATGAACAGGGGGCTGGAGCTACTGTCCTACGAGGACAGGTTGAGGGAGTTAGGGTTGTTCAGCCTGGAACAGAGAAGGCTCCAGGGAGACATAATAGTGGCCTTCTTGTACATAAAGGGGGTCTACTGGGAAGCTGGGGAGGGACCCTTTATCAGAGAGTGTAGTGATAGGACCAAGGGTAATCGCTTTCAACTGAAGGAGGGTAGATTTAGATTATATTTTGCTGTGAGGTGGTGAGACATAGCAATAGGTTGCCCAGAAAGGTTGTGGATGTCCTGTCTCCCAAAGTGTTCAAAGTCAGGTTGGATGGGGCTTTGAGTAACTTGATCTACTGGCAAGTGTCACTGCCCAGGGTAAGGGGGTTGGAACTAGATAACCTTTAAGGTCCCTTCCAACCCAAGTCATTCTATGATTCATTCTACGACTAAGTTTTTCTTCCAAAATTGTAATTTTTTTTTCTGTTTAGTAAATATTTTTTCTCTGACCACATTCTTGAGTAAAGACATCTGCAGTCAAGATGTACTCTGTTTGGGGTTTTTTTGAAGCCTTTGGATAATGCATTATTTTCCTGCACAATTATTTAGTTTCTACTAGTTTCTTGCTCTGGTTTGCATTCTTGCTCTAAACTTGGACATGAGGGACAAATATCTCATAATTACATGCAAAAACTCTGCACGGTCTCCCTGAAGAATCAAAAAAGGCTCACAGAAGCATATCTACCCTAAAAAAATAAAAATCAAGTCTAGCTAAGGGAAATCCTACCTACTGATGTACGTATGTAGACTATTGGCCTGACAACTGAGCTCAAAAGCAGCCTAATTATCACGTGTTACATTGACCAGAAGCCAGTGCTTCATATGGAAGCAGGAGGAGATGGATGTACTCCTGTGCATCTGTTGGTGAGTGTCAGCACCAAACCTAGGCACAATTTGATAGCTCTCCTACCCCTAAAACAACACCCTGAGTTTATCCAGAGGCCAGTTTGTAGTGATCTCCGGGGCAAAGGTCACTTAAAGCTGAATCCTGTGAAAACAATCACGAAACCTCATCTTGGAAACCTTTAGATAGTAAACAACAAAACCAAAAATCCCTTTTGTGATCATGTGATCTTTAATTCTGCAAGATAAGCATCTGCATCGTATTCCAGCGAAATCTATATGAACACGCTCTGTGTGAAACACATCTACCGCTCCCTATCATTTAAATGGCAATTCTTGGATGCTT
The DNA here is from genome assembly GCA_013396935.1 of Baryphthengus martii. Lineage (NCBI taxonomy): Eukaryota > Metazoa > Chordata > Aves > Coraciiformes > Momotidae > Baryphthengus > Baryphthengus martii. Next base: position 361,042 of record VWZK01018605.1, on the reverse strand, counting down.
AAACTTTAGTATGAGCTTGTTTATTTAGAACCTCATGGAACAGAAGAGACCCAGTCACTCAGAAGCAGATACTTTTAAAATTGGCAGGTGAGAAGATCATGAAGTTAATAATATAGATACATAGAAAACATAGATGATTTCTTCATCTACTGCAAGCCTGTCTGCATAATAAAGTTGCGTGTGTGCTATGCTTCTCAGATGGAGAAGGATACCGCAATCAACTCTTGGTTAATGTGAATAACATGACCAGAAAGAGGAAATGTTGCCATCCAGGACATTTCAAAAGTTTAACAAAGAAAATAACTGAGAAAACCCAAAATGCTGAGCAGGCTAAGTGGTGTAATAGACGTTTAGCGTCAAATTAACGGAAGAGTTAACTGTGTGTTATATGGATTTTTGATGTTGAGGCAGGAATTGTTACCTGAACCTGTCACGATGACACCCTGAAGTTGCCAGATCTCTGCATACAGTGACATCACATCGTCTGGAGAAGAAAACACGCTGCACGCCTTGAAGTGGTAAAAATGATTTATGTCATAACTGTGTAGAAATACAAATACAGGCAGTTCAAGTGGCAATTCTAAACTTAGTTACTCAATAGTGCATCCCAGTTGTATGTTATTGTTTTCAAATAGGTATTGTGTTTTTTGCGTGCTTTAGTTTTGAAATAATATGGGCGACTGAGCATCAGGTCTCTATGATAACTTAAACATAGCACCGAAAAGCTGAGGCTAATCTTTCTGATGGTGTAAGCTCTGTGCATGTCTAGCAACATGGAAGTTTAAAAAAGAAAAAAAGAAAAATAAAAAAAAAGATGATTGCCTGTGCAAAACTATTTTAAAAACGAGAAGAAGGAACTGAAAAAATTACAAAACAGATTCCCTCCAAATGAAAAGAAGGATGATGGAAATTCTATTTAACAGACCATCTGACACGTAGAAATACAGCTGTATGAAGTGGTTGTTTGCTTCTACGGGGAAGACAGGACCGAGAAACTGTCTTTCTCAAAAAAAAAAAAAAACAGAAACAGAATAGACACTCTAAAGGTGCTCAAAATAAATGCAGGATAAACTATTAATAAGATATTACTCTTAAATATTTTCCACTCAATCTGTCCCAGGAATGTTGATCCATTACTGGTTGTTCCTGTACAAAACTGAACAGTTCCTTGTAAATCATTATGCTCAAGTATTAAGTGCTCAATATGTTAAGAGCTACTGGAGAAAAGGTGGACATCTAATTTACCCTTATTATAAGCCCATGTGGAAAGATGCCAGGCTAGTCTGGAGGAGTCATAAAACCACAGCATGCACTGGGATCAAATGCCTGATGGTGGCCTGGATTATTTTTTAGTTGGCAGGGAGGTCAGCATCCCATCTGGCTTAGATTAGCATTGCTCCACTGACCCAAGCGGGGCTGTGGCAATGTGCAGCACCTGAAGGCCCAGATGCGTGTAAAGAGTTTGGAAGTTTTCAATAAAAGGACACCACTACCTGCTCCTTGGTGGCACACTGTGCTCACAGCCCCACATCTTCCTTCCTCTAAGACACTGGGTGTGCCAGGGAGCAGCAGGAGCCGGAGGAGCTGGCACGGCCGTACTGCCACCAACAAGGGCGCAGCCTCACAGCACCCACTGAAGGCAAGCAGGGCAGAGACGGTGGCAGCGACCAAGAACTGCCATGGCCCAGCTGTCATCCTCATGCAGCTCTTTTCCCAGGAGCTGATGCAACGCTGGCACCATCAGGAAGAAGATTGCAGAGCTCGCTGGGGTCCTCAGGGCCAACAGTTAGTGGGATACCAACGATAACAGGCTAAAACTTCTTAACTGAAGATTAAATTCTTCCAGGATGCTTTTTTTTATTATTATTTGTTTATATGATCAGCTGATTCACCACATGTAGAGATCAGGAGCATATAGCAGCTGCTGGTGCAAATTGTTTCAGTACCTTCCGAGGAGCAAACACATTCCCCTCTCCTCTGACCAGCCAAAAGGTTTAACAGCAGGAGTCTCTGTAGAAGAATCAAGGTGGAGTAGAGGGCTTGTATCTTTTTAAAGTGCCAGTTCATCGTGCTTATCCTGACCTGCAGGAAAGCTTCTGAACGATTTGCCGTTGCCTGTTCCTGCCATTAGCCCCTGCTGAGCACTTATAGAGACATTTGTTTATTCCACTCTACCTGATCACCCTATTTATTGATTAGTTTCCTTTTGAGTGAGAACACAATTAGCATGTTTTCAGTAGCTGGTTCTGTTTAAGTCTTCCCATTGGGACTGCCTAGAACAATTGCTGAGAATTTATTTTTAACTAGGCTTAAAAAATGAATTTATTGCTAGAGTTACTACATTTAAGAAGGGACTCTTCTCTTTTTTTTCCTGGCCTTTCGAGTAGCGAACATCAAACTTCCAAGATTTTCAGTGCTCATAAGTTCGTATTTCATTATTACTAATGACATAAAGCAGCTTCCAATGTTTGCAAGCAATCTTTTGCCTTCCAGAAGTCTTCTTGACAAAGGTTAATTAAAACATTTGGCAGAGTTTAACACACATAAACCACACTTAGTTATGGCTACATATGGCTACAACACACAGGCCAGAATACACAGTTACACAGTACCCAGGGCTTGAACATGCTAAAACAAGATGCTCTAACGAGATGCTGTTAACATGCTCAGGCTGAGCCTTCAGCCCAGACTCTCCTTCAGCGCTGCTTCGCTACCACACTGTGTGATCTGCGAGAGGTAGTTTACTTTCCAGCCCGCTCTTGCTCTTGTCTTGCTGGTTTGGCCACTGCTTTCTCTCTCAGCCATAAGGCTGATACCAGCTCTCCCTGAGCTTTTGATAAAGCGAGGATAATAAAACACATACGTGATAGCAAGCTGAGTGGGAAGACTAGGAGCATCAAAAGAGATGTGGATGAAATCTGTATGTGGATAATGCAGTAAGCATTTGAAGAAGAAATCAGGGCAAGACTTGTGCTAGCAATACAGCAGTGTTTGCTCCTCCAGATTTCCTCAGCACTGGCCTTCATTTAAACTTTCCTTCTGCAAACACTGCAGGAGGCTTCCTGACGGTGCTTCCTCACCTGGTGCCTCTTGTGAACTTTGCCCACAGGAAAGCCAGCCTGGACCACATGGGAATTCTCATGGAGGTCCAAAGTGGTGCAGGCAGCTGTGGCTGGGCTTGCTGGCATTGCCACTGGCGTTCCAGCGGTGCTGGCTTCAGGCAGCCAGGTTGAGTGTGACACCATCATGCGAGTGAGTGGGAAGGATTTGGTACTGAAGAAGGAAAAGAGATTGAGCTGACCTGGGAGAGATTTAAGCAAGAACAAAAGGGAGAAAGGCTGGCCTTCTAAAACCCTGCTCAACACTCCGAGTTCCTTGTTCCTCTCCCTTTTACCTTTGCCCACGTACAAATGAGAATGACTTCTTGGGACTCTGGAAGCTACACATCTATAGAAAAACTTTGCCTCACATTGCTTGTGTGTGCAATCTGAAAACAGGAACCCCAACTAAACAGGTATGGAGTTGCTTGCAAGATTCTTTTTTATGCCAGCAGAGCACTGTCAGCGTGTTTCTGTTTTGAATTAATTGCTTTTCTAATCCCTTATTGTTTTATGACTGTTTAAATTGCCTGACTGGATGCACATATGAACTACTATATGTTTTTTATGTCTTTTTTTTATGATCCATCCTCTGTCTTGAAATAAATTGCCTACTAAACAAAATCCATTTCCTTGTATTTCTGATGACATCTATATGTGGATTTTGCAGAAGGGAAGTGGGTAAGGGAGGAAATTCAGAAATTGCAAAAGGAAAAATGTTGTTGTTATTTTCTCTTCTTTCTGTAACGCATACAACAATAGATCTATTGAAGCTCCCTTCCTCTCCTGTCTAGGTTTATCTGGGCTTGTCTGCATGTGGCTCTAGTTCAGCTGGTTTGCACAAAGCTCCAGGGTGTCACTGTGGGCGACGCTCCAAGTCACATCCCTTCTTCAAGTGCTTCTCACATTCCCATCTCAGGGTCACATCCAGATGGGACAGCTGGGGCAGTGGGATGCTCCCAAAAGGCTCATGGGCTTTGCCACCAGCCAATGAGCCCACAGAAAGCACCTCTTAGACTTGCACTCAAGCATTTCATCTCCTGGTGTGCTGCTCCTGCAGCTGTGTGCACAACAGGCTGAAGATGTGCTGTTTCAGGAACTGATTTCTAAGGGTGACAAAGGTTAAGTTCTGCATTACATGTCCATGGCTTCCGGCAACGTTTTGTCAAGAGTAATCACCATTTGTTGCCAAACTTTGCAGTCTAATTGGATCTTAGCTGTTACTACACAGAGATCATTTTTCATGTGCATGTCCTCACTTGAGTACTTGCTGCTGTGTTTGTGTGGTTGATACAAGTTTACTCACCGTACAGGGTAATTTGTTTTCAATACCCAGGTCAGGATGTCAAATTCATCTTGCTGAAACCATCCAAGTGCACAAAGCCTGGGCTGGAGCAAGGCCCTCCAGGCCTTCTGCCCTGAACACCAGGCACATGCAGCCCGCACCCCTCGTGGCCAGGTGCCTCGGCCTCTTGTCTTGGGTCCAAATTCCTTACCCCATTTATGTGTGATCGGCTGTGATACTCTTTCCAGACTCGAAGAAAGAGAAGTCTGGGTTGTTGCATTTACTGCTCAGCGGCTGCTCACCTCCCACAGAAGGGAGGAAACATCTTTTAGTATCCTTGTGCTAAAATGGCAATAAATAAATAAATAAAGCCTTTTTGCAGAAAGATTAAAAAAGAAAAGGGGGTGGGGAGATGGAAAAATGTGCTTAAAAAAGCAGTTTGGAGAATACTAAGTAAATGCAAGCAGGAATGCTGGAGTCTCAAGTTGTTTTGCAACATAGTCTCTGCTAGTGAAGGAGATGAATGGCCTGGTGGATGAAAGCACAGGCTTGGGCCAAAATCTGGTGCTGCCTCGAGGCGTCCTGATCTCCAAAGTTCTCACTTTGAGGATTTAAATGAGGGGCTGCTTTACTGCAGGCCATGAGATGGCCTTTGCCCTTCCACCTTCCTTCTTTTGCCACATCAGTTTGACCTGTCCCTCTTCCCGTTGTTTCTACCTCATGGGTTTTGGTAAAGCTGGAGGTTTTTTCCACACCTTTGTTTAAGAAAAAAAGGTGAATGTTTTCGAAGGCTCACTTAACCTCCCTGTTCAGCTATTTGAGCCACTTCAAAAAACCTTCCCCCCATGTTCTCTCAGTTAAGCAGCTGTGCTTCTGAAGCTCTACAGGAACCCAGCCGGCCTCGCTGCCCCCCGGACTGCCCCTGGCCTGCCCGAGGCAGGTAGGTAGCCAGGCCCGGGTTGCGCTTTCTCTCTTTAAGCCGCCGTGACTTTCCCAAGGGCTGTCTGGCAGCAGCTTCCATTTCGCAGAAAATTGCTTTCGGCCTCTGGGATAGAGGCCACCTCGGGGATGATAAAAAGAAAAGCCCAAAACACATGGTGCACCTCCCCGTCGGGGAATCGAACCCCGGTCTCCCGCGTGACAGGCGGGGATACTCACCACTATACTAACGAGGAGCTACATACGCAGAGCATCCCCAGCAGGTGTCAGATGGGCTCTCCAGCTACGGCCTGGCCCCGCCGCGCGCCGCCGTCGTCCTTTCCGCGG
>VWZK01018605.1:252414-355368 GCA_013396935.1 Baryphthengus martii | reverse complement strand
CGGGATCCTCCGCCCGCGCCACCTGCGCGGCGGGAGCCTCGGGCTCGCCTGCGGCCCCTGCATGGTCGTCACCCCCGGGCTAGCAGCGCTTGGTTGCCCCTGGGCGGCCCAGGTGTCCCGCCCGGAACCGGCGCCTTGTGCGAGGGAAGGACAGAAATGTGAATTTTCCCTTTAAAATGGCGCAGAGCCCGTTGCCGAAAAGATGAGAATAAGCCATTGGCAAAAAGCGCTTGTGGCTTTTCCCCCTGTGCGTTTCGTTCTGCCAGCTCCTTTCTAGGTTAGCTGTGCAAATACATGCGCTTTATCTGCTAAGTGAAGTTTGGGGGTTGTGAGATTTTTTTCATGCTGGCTGCATAAAATGCTTTTGTGATTGGCGCTTATGTTTTTAGAAAGAAAAAAAAAATCATCCTGTTAAAGAGTACAACTTCACTCGCTCTGCATATGAGAGTGCTGTATTATTTCATTCATCTTCTCTTGCGGGAAAGTCTTGATTCATAGTGGCGAGTTCCAGCATGGAAGAGCCCCATCAGGGTGTTTTCTGGCATTCTCTTCATTTCATAGTAACCCGGTGAAGTCTTTCACCTTTGTGGTTTACTTACTAAACTTCTGTTTTCGCTTCCATCGTCAGAAATTGGTTTTCTTTCTCTTCCCCCTCTGGTTTTGTAAAGTCAGCACTGCTGTGTTAAAATACTCGTTCCCAGTACTCAGCACAGTTACTTAGTTTTTGTGGTCTTACTTAGTAAATACTTTTTACTTCAGCGACGCTTGTGTTTAAGATTTGATGACTGCTACATTAATTATTATGCTATTTAACAAGCAGTGTAACATGTGCTTTGTTACAGGTGTTGGATACAAAAGACCTCCAGGTATTCAAAGTGACTGTAAATGGACAGGATGCAAAGTTTGTCTTTGGAGAAAAGCACAGTTTCAAGGGGACCCCTCTGGAAATCACGCTTCCTTTTGAACTAAGAAGGTACACACTTTTGCCGCTTCCTTTAGGTGGTTTCCAGAAAGCACTGTACAAGCTGCTGGTCTCCATGTAGGGTCGTTGTGTAAAGCTTGCAAAGGGATTTAAAAATTAGGGCGTTGCATTTATTTGGTATGATTTTGTAGATGAATTTAATATTTGGCTTTCGTTAGACAGCCAAAACTTTGGGAGTCTTTCTACCTCTTTGTAGGTCTCACCTCATGTACCGAATGGCTTCCCAAAGAAAGTAGCGAAACGATGTGTAACGTATCACGATGTTTCCGGTGCTTCTTATCAGTAATGTTCTCTCTGCTTCGACTTCCTGCCTTTTGTCGTGGTCAGAATTGCTACAGTGTGGCCCGTGTGGAGTTACATGCCCTGTTTTACTTTCTCTCATACAAGGGCGGATCCTGCATTTCTGTAGAACTGCAGGTTACCGCTATCATTAGATAGAAACAAGTTTTCAAATAGTAACAGTTTTATTGTATTGACTACGCTAAGTCCGAGCCCTTCAACACTGGAACTTGAGTTTTGGCAGCGTGACGGATAATGAACCATAATCTACATCTTAAATTGCATGAATCAAAAAATTGTCGCCAAATTACAATACCTTTTTTGGCAATTTGCTTTGTATGTTTTAACTGTTTTACCTCGTGTGCCAAAGCTGAAAGCTGTGATTGCATAAGGAGGTTCCCTTGTTTGAGTAAAATTATACACTAAGTTGCTTCTTATTGCTTTGTTTTCAGACTGGTTGTTACCTCTACATACTCCTGTCTGGTTTCTGATTTTTTTTGGTTTGTTTTCCGAACTGGTGCAATTTAGAAACACACATAATATGGAAGAGAAAGAAATGTCATACAATAGCTGTCCCTTCTGGGGAAACACAATCTGATGTGAAACTGAGCAAATGAAGTTCTTAAACAGGCCACAGCAGAAACATAGGCCTGTTCCTTTTGTTTGTTCAGCTTTTTTTTTTTTTTTTTATTGCTGGATTTCTTTGTAAGAAAAAAAAAGAAAAGCTATGAGTTGTGATTATGAGAATTTATAATCTTGTGTGAGGCACAGTTCCCCATGTGAGTATCAATAAAATAGTGATAGGAAAGGGTAAAAGTTACAACTGGAAGTCTTACTGTTCAGTAAGTGATGCGTCTTATGGTAGTACAAATTATTTTTTTCTTGTCAAATATGTACTTTGGAATACTGGTTATAAACCAGCTATGTATACCTTGTCACCTTAGCTAATGTCCAACTTCGCTGATTAGTAGCAGTTTGTTCTGATTTATGACGGGCTTGTTAATGGCAGAGATTTGCATGTATAACCTGAAGTTTTCCGATAACAGAAGCAAGTACTTCTGTCTGCTTTTGGTGTCAGTGATGGTTTTGATATGTTTTGAAAACATAAAAAGTATGATTATATCAAATCCCTGTGTGTTCTTTTGTTAGCAAGCTGGTACCTGTCTTGCATAGAGCTGGTTTTACTTTATACCAGCTCTGAAACTCTGAATAAAAATTGAACACTTTTATTTCTTTTTGTTCACCCTACAGTTAATACGATTTTCCAGTAATTACTATTTTCAATATTATTTTTTTATATACTTACAGCACGTAGCATCAGCTGTAATATCTTTTTTTTTTTACTTACAAAATACAGAAATCCTATGTTCTAAGGCATGTGTGTTCTTCTATAGACTTTATATACTTTTTCGTTTGCTTATTACAGTGGGTTTTGATACTTACGCAATGTTAGATAGCTGTGACAAAACTGTATGTATGCAGCTGGTAGGAATAGCTTAAAGAAAAAGTCCATGTTTTCCTCTCTTCAAGGAGACATTTCTGGTTAGTAAAAACAATGATAGAAGTCTCTTGGGACCAGCTAATTTTTACTATTATGACTGAAAGAGAAAAGTTGTTTTTAGTATGCTACTTGTTCTTATTTTCAGTTGTTTTGAAACCATGCTGCAGCCCTGTTTTTCAGAAATCTTTGCAGGGGAGTTTCAGTAGTGATCAGGAGTCCTGTCAAAACAGTCTGACTCTACTCTTTATTACACAGGGGTCAAGAAGTCATTGTTGAAATCTCTTTTGAAAGCTCTCCGAAGTCTTCAGCTCTCCAGTGGTTTTCTCCAGAGCAAACTTCAGGAAAGAAACACCCGTTTCTCTTCAGCCAGTGTCAGGTTGAGTGGATTAATATTTTGTTTTTCATATAAACTTGTTGTTTACATACCACTGTAATTCCCCCTGGTATCCAAGGAGCTGGAGAGGAAGTCAAGTAGGGGAAAGTACAGTAGCCCAGAATTTCTAAGGTCCTAAAGGAAAACACTTAGCAAGTCAGGACATTGCTGAGATTTTATTATGTTTGCAATTTAGTAATTTCAGTACTCTTTTACCCTCTCTAGTATTCTTGTTGAAGAACATGCAGTCCTTTGCAAACAGTACGTGGTAAGATGGGTGAATAGCCACATTATTTCTTCGAACGAAATCTTAACTATGAAAACTGCTGTAAGCGATAGAAAGTGTTGGTTTGTAGATAATGAATTGTCTGGGGGAGCTGTAGAGACTTCCAATATAGTATATTAGTTTGACTTATTTCTAGTCCTCTGCATTAGAAGGATTGTTATGTTTTCCCCCTGTTTTTTTTTTTTTATTTCCCCCTTTCCAGGCTACCCACTGCAGAGCCATCTTTCCATGCCAAGACACACCTGCTGTGAAGCTAACCTACTATGCAGAGGTAGATGAACTTATCTTGTGTATCTAACTAAAGACAACTACTACAGTGGGTTCTTTATTTATTTTGTAACTGTTGGCACATGGCCTAAAATAAAACAGAGAATATTGACCTTGCATTTAATGTAAGAGCCCAAACCTGCTTGTCCTCCCTGTGGCACTTTTCTACCTTTACCTTTTTCTTCTATATGTATCTTTTTTCATTCATGTGTATCTTTATTTCCAAAGAAAAAAAAAAGTGCCGTAGTAGGAAAGGAATATGTTCTTAAATCAGGAAAAGCTGACAGTAAGACAACAAAGAGCACTGTGAAGTAAAAATGCTTCAAATTACTCTCAAATATGCCCAGAGCAATATATTCTGGCACACAGTTAGGGAAACTTTGCAGTCCTGGCGTAAATAAGCCTGATTTGTTTTAAGGAAGCAGAAAGTGAGATGTGCAATGTGACATTACAATTGAGCAGTCTAAAGACAGTGAGACTTTTAGCTTCTGTCAGAGATAATCCTTCTAGTTAAGTAAATATTGCCAGCCTTGAAGACAAATTTTCTATATGCTTTATATTCTACTTGATGGAGAGGACAAAACAGATCTGGGTTACTTGTTTTGTTATCGCTGCTTCTAGTATATTGTGTAATCCTGTGTGCCAACTCCGTTCCTCATAGTTGGGTAACCTTTCAGGTATCTGTTCCTAAAGAATTGGTGGCTCTTATGAGTGCTAATCGCGATGGAGAGGTGCCTGACCCAGAGGACTGCAGTCGGAAGATATACCGTTTCAGTCAGAATGTAAGTGCTCCAAGCTAGGAAACAGATGTCTAATAGCAATTCCGAACTCAGCCAGTTTGCAGTCACTTTAGATACGGTTTTGATGTCATTGATAAATCACGTGACTTATGATGGGTCTTTGCCCCTATTGAGATACGAGATATTATGGATCTCCAACTCTGAGAAGTCCACCCTTAGGTGCTGTTGATGTTTACTGGTTGTTTTGGGATTTCCAGAAAAAGCCAAACTTGAGTTTTGAAAATGTTTAGTATACCCAAAGCTAGTACTGTCAAAACCCTGTCTGTCTTCCACAATTCTTGGGAAATAATGCGTGGATTTGAATAACATGGGAGTGAGTTTTGGAAAACAGATTCTGCACATTTTAAGCTTGCCAAGATCTTAGCAGTGAAGCTGAGCATTGGAACCATTTTTTATCTTTAAGTTAAGCAAATTCTGACAACAGAGGTTTTTGTTGGTTTGTTTTCTTTGGTGTTTTTTTTGTTGTTTTGTTTTAAAGGTGAACAGTTTGGCTTTTATGGAAAGTATCTCCAGCTAACTAAAGACTACCATTTTCAGGATGAAGTTTTATTAAACAGTGCAGCTCATTTAATGATTCCACTGCTCCTGAAGTGGCAGTCTCAATTTACTCATTTGCTATTTTCGTTCTCGCAGATTTTTGGGTTACAGTTCTGATGTTTACAGGATCTCTTGGTAAGCCTAGTTCATTTTGCTGAACAAGCAAATGAAATTAACATAAGTTCAAAAAAATGAATTGTTTTAAGTAGCTGATGTGGGCTTCTGAGGGACTGAGTGAGTGCAAGGAGAGATGGAATTGTGTGACTGGAGGAGAGGAACCTACTCTGAACTGCTGCAGCTGTTGGGTTCATTTGGCTGCTGCGTGAAACCTGAGAGAGGGAAAAATATTGTCACTGTATCTGTGAGCTCTGCAGCGTTCAGTGTTCTGCCTTCACTGTGGAGCCAAAACATTTGCCGCTCAGTCTAGTGCGTAAGGTTTCTCTGTTGTATCTTACCCAGAGTTGTATGTTATCTAGAAATACACTGTTGCTAAGCTGTGTGGACCTGTACAAGGGATAACATTTAGTCTAACTAAACTTATGCTGCGGTTTCTAGTATAGAAACTCATTAGGTTGATTTGTTAGAAAAGGCATATGTTTCATTAAACAAAATAAAGTCAAATGCATTTAACACGAAATACATAAATTGAAAAGGCAAACACATGAAAAAAAGACGTGTCATCTAATGTAAAAAACCATGAGACTGTTTTACTAGAAAAGGCAGGTGTTTCCTTAGATGAAAAGGCAAATGCATCAAACTCCTGGATATACATATGTGCTTGAGCTTATCTAAAACAACGTTTTTTTGTTTGTGTTTTTTTTTTTTTTTTACTCCTGCATGTCCAGGATGGTAAGAAGCATAGTGGAGAAAAATTCATTTATAACCCAACAGGCAGTCAGATTTGAAGTAATTTCAAATGTTCAGATTAGCATATTGGGCATCAAATTCTAGGGATATATTATCGGTCTTTTCATAACACCAGTCTCTACCAGCAGTCGGTGGACTTAAATCTTCACAAGAATATATTTTGTGGGTTAATATGTAAAATTAAAACACACATGACGATATGGGTATTTCAATAAAAGATATTGAAATGATTTGGGGATAATGGTAGACTAAAATTTACTGAAAGTTGTCTCCAAGTAATTACGATTTCAAGTCTTACTTATTTAACATTTGTTTAGTCAGATAAAATGGAACACATGCGGGAATGGCTGTATTATCCAGTTTTGTTACCAGAGCGCTGGCAGAAAGCATTTCTCTGTAAAGATACTGGAGTTTTGGATTCTTTTTTTCCCCTTAAAACAGCAATCATTTAAAATTTATTTTAATTCCAAGCATGGAAATCAAATATATATATATAGATTCTGCCAAATCTTTTGTATCCATGAATATTCTTGTTTACTTGAATGCATTAAAGCTGCTCTTGTGTCTTTCTGTGTGATACAGTTGCCCTTTATCTGAGCAGCATCTTGACTTCTCTTTCCATAAAATGTAATGGAACTAGAGTGACTGTGAAAAATTGACTTTATTCTGAACAGTATCCAAACCAGTCACATTATCATTTCTGAAAAAATTCTGCACACAAAAGTTACAATTTTGTGGCCTTTGCATGAAACATCTGCGGAACAAATACTACTTGGAAATAAAGGAATATCACTTGTGGAGAAAAAACAATGCCTTTGTTATAAGACAGGAAACTGGAGGAAATGTGCACACTTTTTTATTTACAGATGGTTGGACTTGGTCTCAGAGGTCTTTTCCAACCTTAATGATTCTATGATTCCGCATACCTTTGGGTTTCTTTAAATCAGTGGTGCTGACAGTCCACATTACAAAACAAAATTTATTGTTTTTCTCATTCTCCACTAGGTTCCCATACCTTGCTACTTGGTTGCATTAGTGGTTGGAGCTTTAGAAAGCAGGTGAGTGAATCTGCACAAAGTATAAATACTAATCATCATATCTTCAGAGTTCTCTTTTTTGTTTCTTGGTCTTTTTTCTAGTTTTAAAAGAACTTAGAGGTTCAATTAAACTGTTTATTTGCATCAAACTGCATGTATCTTGATTCAGCTTTGCATCATTTTTTTCTATAGAATATACTTTTGCTATAAGTTAAAGAAATATCATCAAGAATTTGGAACTGATTTGAACCACTAAAGGCTTTTCCTAGCTCAGGGAATAGTATCTTTCCTCAGGTAACATATAAGCCCTATCATATGTAAAAGGTAGAAAATTATAGCTTCGGCCTCATTGCTCATTTGCACAAAACCGTGTTAATCTAGTCCGTAATAATGTTTTTATTTTAGGGCATTACAGCATTTTAAATCAGTAAATGTGTTTCCTATTGATTTGTCCCAAACAGTGGACGCGTGTGGTTTGGTTTGTTTTCTAAAGCTTCGCTTTAGCAGTGGAGAGGAAAAGAAACAAAGACTCTAATGAGTTTCTTCAGCAAAATGGGTTACTCATGAGCACAGTTTCCCATAGAATTATTTCCAGTTCATAGTGTCTTAGTGGCATTTCTACTTTCAACAGAAAGATTGGCCCAAGAACGCTGGTGTGGGCTGAAAAGGAGCTAGTGGATAAATCGGCCTATGAATTTGCTGAGGTAGGTAATCGACAGAAAAATGTTTTGCAAACTGTTTCACATAGTGTTGGAAAAGGAACAGACTGTCATTCACTGCTTCGTTCATCTGTAGCTCTCCTTTCTCTACTTCCCACCCCGACAAATGCTGCTATTCTTTTGCAACACAAAACTACTACTGAAAATAAATAGTGATACAGTCTTGTACTCACTTTGCATGTGGGACACGCCAAGGTGGAAGAGAATGAAGTATGAGATCCATAGGTTATTACTTGTTCACTGTTTGTCATCAAAAGTCTTGTTAGAAACTAACGTGAATTCTTGTTTCAGACTGAAGCTATGCTGAAAACAGCTGAAGATTTAGCAGGACCCTACGTATGGGGACAGTATGACTTGTTAGTCTTACCACCTTCTTTTCCTTATGGTGGTATGGAGAATCCTTGTCTTACTTTTGTAACTCCAACGCTATTGGTAAGTGTACTGCTGATAAAAGGTACGTTTTCCTTAAGGCTTGCTTATCCATCAGGTGATGGATACTAATCTGCAAATTGGATTAATCTTCTCCATAAAAAAAACCAAACCTGTAAATGTTTCCACCTCCTTTGGAGTTAGGGATCATTACATGAAACTGCATTAAGTGGTATGTTTTGAGGTTTACTTGAACTGACAACTGCCTTCTTTCCTTCTTTTTTTTTTTTAGGCAGGTGATCGATCTCTATCAAATGTAAGTGCATAAGTTCCTCATAGGTTTGTGTCCTCAAGTGGAACATAACTTGAAATTGCATCTTAATTTCCTTTGTAATAGATTCCTGAAAAGCTGGTCTCTTTTTCATTGGGGGAATTAAAAGTTAAGGCAGCAACTCAAGAAGTCTTACAAGCTGAGTTTTAGTTCTGAGTAAACTCTACAAAACTGGAGTGGTAGCTGTTTTGTATAATGAAGAGATGAAAATCATGTTGATGCTTGTATGCATAGTGGGCTGACTGAAGTTAGCTGCTCAGTAGCTCTTTTCCTGCCCTTTGCTTAGGTATGTTTAAAAATCACAACTGCATTGATCTCAAAATTGTTTGTAGGGAGCTTCTTACTCTCTAAGTCTGTCTGCACTAGAAGTCACATTGTATACACTTTTAAAGTGGAAATCATCAGTACAATTTGAGTAAATTCTGGTTTTTTTCTGGAAAGTTGAGTACTCTGGATGCTTTTGTATCTCATATGTTTTTCTACTAGACTGATAGACTGCTAAAAAAAAGAAAAGAATGTCTTATCCCAAGAATAGTGAAATATTTGACATGAATTCTTTTTAATGTGTCCTTCTAGGGGTGACTGTTTTCTTCCTGTTTGATATTTTAGAACACCATAGCACTGCAGAAGTTGCTTAGGTGGGAAAGTAGTACTAGTCTGTCACTTGGCATGGATCTAGTATTCTAAAATGTGATTTCATAAATACTTGCACCATGCTACCAGAGGAATTCTTTTTGTTGATCAGTGTGACTCTGTGACTTGAAAGTTGGACATCAAAATTGTTTCTGAAGAAGGTTCAGTAGGGTAGCATTATCCATATAAATTTTTTTTTAGAGGAATAAGTTTACAGAGCTGTAAATGCTAACTGGCTTTGGGAATGTAGTGCAGTAAATGAGATCCCATTAGGATTTTTTTTCTTTCTGTTGGGGTTTGGTGTTCATTTTCCAGAAGAGTCTAAACAATAACTCTATCGTCGTTTTCTGTGTTTTAGGTTATTGCTCATGAAATCTCTCACAGCTGGACGGGAAACTTGGTAACAAACAAAACATGGGAGCATTTTTGGTAGGTGTGAATGTTCAGTGCAATGCAAATCATTTTAAAATTAATCTGTAAAGAGACCAACTAAATTCATTTTGCCATCCTGCCAGTGTTGACTTTATCAATGTATTTCCAGGCTGAACGAGGGCCATACTGTATACCTGGAACGCAGGATTGGTGGTCGGCTGTTTGGTGAACAGTTCAGGCACTTTAAAGCCCTGGGAGGCTGGAGGGAACTGCAGAATACGGTAAATACTCAGATGAGATGAAACTCTTTGAACTGTTTTAAACTGTTCTGTAAGGATGAACAGCTTTACAGACTCTCTTGGTTGTTCTGGGTACGACTAAATTGCAGTGTTACCCATTCACATACTGGTACGCAGCTGAAAACTTGTCAAAATTATCTGCAAGCATGACTATGAGAATTTCCCATACCTCATGCAAGTAACTGATTTCTTTATTTCCTATGTACTGTATTATAATTGAGGATATTCCTGATCTGTTACTGTACAGGAGGATTGTTTAGTTTTGCATTTAGGTAGCATAGTTAAACTTTTTAGTTTTCAGATTTCCATCCTTAGATATTTCCAGCCCTCTTGTTGAAGTTTGGTTGATGAAATTTACCTGGTTTACTATGAATATTTCCTCATTGGATTTTATTCTTTATACTATCTGTTTAAATCAAGTAGTTTAAACACTTTGTTAATAAAAGGATAAATCTAGATGGTTTATTAGGTGCTTGTGAATATGACATGACAGTAATTAACTGCTTTGAGACAGCTGGAGCACAGGGTGACTTATCCTAACATCTTTGTTTGATACATGGTCAGACACTGAGAAATGAGAAAAAAAGTTTAGGAAACGTGTTTTGTGCAGATTCAGACTGTCAGGGAAAAGAATGAGAAAGAATGCTTTGAAATGAGGCCATCTGAGTTTTGGATGGGTTATGCCTTTGTAAATAGGATTAGTAGTGACTTGCAAGAGTACTGTTTTTTTGTAGATGAATATATTTTCTGGTGTTTTTGTCACAGATAAATACTCTTGGAGATAAAAATCCTATAACTAACCTCGTCCCGAATCTGAATGAAATAGATCTTGATAGTGCCTATTCGTCTGTTCCCTATGAGAAAGGCTTTGCTTTGCTTTTTTACCTTGAACAACTTCTTGGAGGAGCCGGTAAGTGTTAGTCAGACTTTATCTGTGATGGCTTCCTGTTTTAATTCCAAACACTGAAACATTTGTTTTTTAACTGTTAGATGTCTTCATGGGCTTCCTGAAGGCTTACATTCAGCAGTTTGCTTATAAGAGCATAGTAACTGAGGACTGGAAGAAGTTCTTATACTCCTACTTCAAGGATAAGGTTGGGTAGTGTTTAAAACTAATTGCTTGAAAACTTTGAATTATGTGACGTTAAGACATAGCTCAGGAACTGCCTTCTTTAGGGACCAGTTCTTTATCTTTCTCTTCTTTATCTCAAGATATTAATGTGTAGTTTGAAAGCTTAAGAAGATGAGTTTGCATTATGATGCTTGTTGGTTTTTTTTTCTGGAAGGGAATATTTTGTTTTAAAGTAATCTGTATAGAATCTTCCAGATTAATTGAAGGAATGTTAAGAAGTAGAAAAAAAAATACTGAACTACTTTTCGTAGGCTATGTTTTTTTTTCTAAAAATAATATTTAAATTGAATAAGAATTTGTGTTGCTTTGTAGGCAGATGTTCTTGATAAAGTTGATTGGAACGCGTGGTTTTATGCCCCAGGAATGCCACCGGTGAAACCTACGTAAGATGCATTCTTTTTTATGTCCATCTTTTCCTTCTCCAGATTGCACCTGATTTTCTAAACAGTTATGGAGCAATTTGTAAACAGGGTGAAAGTCTTCCCACAAACCTTTTATTAGAAAATGCCCTTGTGCTATGTGGAAATTGATATAGGTGTATTTAGGAGAAAAAAAAAAAATGTCGCTGTTAAAATTTTCAGGTGTTTCTTTTTATTCTGATGGAAATTAATTTTGCTTTGAAAGATGCCAGGAAAGATTCTGGGTTTTTTTCTCACAATTAATTACAGCAATATTCTCTTTTCAGCTATAATAAACATACAAGCATATGTTCTCAGAAGTACTGATCATTTTAGGAAGGCGTGGGATCAAGGGATCGTGTCGCCTATGCACAAATTGCTTCTAGCTATAACATATTTCACTATAATACATCTTTTGTAAATTGTGCTGGAATATTCAGTTGGAGCCTACAACAAACAAATGTGGAGCCACTTGAAAATAATTTCTAAGCATTCTTCTAAAAATATTACAGGAGTTTTTTGTGTTTCCAAAATGTGATCCTTTGTTTTCTATGTTTTGACAGGTATGATATGACGCTAGCAAATGCTTGTGTTGCCTTGAGCCAGAGATGGATCAAAGTGAGTGGTTAGAGTGCTGAGGTATCTGTATCTTGAAAAACTAGTTTTTGTATGAACAAAGTGAGTCATTCTCCTCTGAAATCTATCGTTTGAGAGAAAGTATATTTCTGGTGATAGGTTGGCTGACAGGGTTTTTACTTTTTGTAGACTGGTCTTTCATCATAGAGTCTGGGGATTTGCTATGACTTCTGTGCACGAAGTGCAGGACACATATTAACAAGGCACACAGACAGCTTTTTGTTAAATATATGTAGTAACCAGACTGGGAATATTATTTTTGAAACCCTGATGTGGCTTTATTTAAAAAAACCAAATGCCAAGGTATCGCTATATTACTGATTATATTGTGTTGGCAGTAATTCCCCTACGTTATACTGGAGCTAGTGTGCATTTCTCATCAAAACCCAAAATGCATAAGTTATGAGCAACTAATACACAAATACCGTAAAATTTCTCATAATGTTAGCCATATAACTCTTACAATTAATAGAGAATTCAGCATTCCTTCATTCTGTTAGCTCTGTGGCTTTTCACTGTACTTGCATATTATCTTTAACTTTCTTCTTCTCAATGTTACTTTTTGTAGAAAAAGTTACTTGATTTTTCCTGTAACTTTAACAGAAATACAGTGGAGAGAATACAAGTGAAAATTGAAGTGAGAAATACTAAACATCAGCCAGTAGCTTAAATCCCTCCCT
Organism: Baryphthengus martii; assembly: GCA_013396935.1. Classification (NCBI taxonomy): domain Eukaryota; kingdom Metazoa; phylum Chordata; class Aves; order Coraciiformes; family Momotidae; genus Baryphthengus; species Baryphthengus martii. Next base: position 342,870 of record VWZK01018605.1, on the reverse strand, counting down.
TTCCCTTCTGGTAACATCTTGTACAAATACAAATCAGTATTTTTTATTTTTTTTTTGTGAAATGAGTCAATACTAAATTCAGATGTCCAAACAGAAAATGACATGTGATTGTACTTTGAAATATTTATTAAAAGCTTAAGTAACCGTGCTCTTTTAGGCAAAAGAGAGCGATTTGAGCTCATTCAACTCAACGGACCTGAATGAAATGTCATCTCATCAGTTGATTGAGTTCCTTGGACTGTTGCTTCTGGAGGTAAATGAACCCCTGGGGTAATTTGATTCTGGTATAACAGAAGAAGATAGAGAAGCCCGAGTGTATTTTGGAATTAAGTTCATTTTCTGTAAAGTTTTGCTAAAATAACTCGCTCTCACCGTACATAGTTACTAAAACCTTCAACTGTGCCTCCTGGTTATGTCTGGCTCTTCAGGTAATGACCAACATCATTCTGGATTGAAAGGCAAAACCAAAACTATAAGGTGCTTAAGTTTGTCTGTATTTGATATTACAGCAAATAAGCTATAAATAAAACAGAATGAAAAGACTTTGTTTTGAATGCTACGGTAGTAGCGGATGTGAATTTGCTAATATTTATTCCTTGCTCCTTCCCTAATACTGTAAGAGGGTGAAAGGAACAAATATGAGTATTTGTCGTGGTAAGCTTTTAATTCCTTTATAGTATCAGTGTTCTTGAATGAACCTGTTTAATTTTGAAGTATGTGGCTTGAAGTGTGCCTCTGGCTTACTCTCACTATGCAGTTTTCCTTTTTCAGGCTCCTCTTCCACTGTCACATGTCCAACGAATGCAGCAAGTCTATGACTTCAATGCTATAAACAATTCTGAAATAAGATTCAGGTTTGTTCTAGTATTGCTAATTTTCTACTAAATGCTTTCGTAAAACAAAGAGTCTTGCTTCATAAATGGTCTGAAACATACCGTGGAACAGAACTGATGCAGGAGTTTGGAAGGGAACCTTATGAGTGTTTATAAATATATGAAGGAGATGGGGGTCAAGAGGATGGGGCCAGTCTTTTTTCACTAGTGCCCGGTGATACAACAAAGGGCAACGAACACAAATTGTAGCACAGGAAGTTCTACCTAAACATTAGGAAAAATTTCTTTACTGTGAGGGTAACAGGCTGCCCAGAGAGGTTGTGCAGTCTTTTTCTCTCAAGACTTGAAGAACCCACCTGGACATGTTCCTGTGCAAACTTGCTCTGGGTGACCCTACTTTGTCTTCATAGTAGCTTCTAACCCCTACCATTCTGTGATTTTGTGTTTGGGAGGGATTTTGTTGTTGTTGGGGTTGGTTTTTTTTGTAAGTGCACGTGCAAGCATGCTTACTGGAGTGATATTCTGTTACTTATGAATTGGGTAAATACAGAACTGAAAGTGAGCAGTGGATTAGGCGGGCTTTATTTTCATCTGTCACACTAGCAAAGGAACCTGACAGCCTGATAAATTTTTGGGGCTGGTATTGGATAATACAATAGTGAGCCTCTTTCTGACTCAAAGATGTCTGAAATTCTTTCCAATATTTAGTCAGGACCAGGTCTTCTGGACTTGCCTAATCAGTTCTTCTGCTGATGTGCCAGTGATTTTGTCAACACAACGTGGAGAGGGGTTTTTTGTCACATTTTAATGCTCACTATAACAAAGCTTTTGTCTCATCAAAGAAAAAAAGTAAATGATCGAAGGAAGTTTCTGATCTTGTAGTAGATGCTTTTAGCTAAATGACTTGGTTCTTGTGCCATCCTAATTTCTTCTATTGTGTATTTACACGTTGCATTCATGCATGGCACTTTTTAAAAAAAAAAAGGTATTGTTGAGGATATAAGAAATCTTTACAACTATTTTGAAGTACTGCTTATTTTGCTACTTCAAGATGTACTTGGATAAATTTGCAATAGTGATGGTTATTCTGCCTTAACTGACTTGGAGTTCTTAGTTTCTTATTAAAAATCTAAGTATTTTAAACACAGAGTGTAGTTTCTACTTGTGACAAGATCATTTTCTTCTAATTTTTGAAACAAAACAAGCACTTGTCAGTTGCCGGTGACTTTTTAGTTTTGTTGTTTGGTTTGATTTTTTTTTTTTTAAATTACTTGGTCAAATATGATGAAATTCATCTCTGAGAAATACAACAATAATATAAAAGAAATACATAGCTGCTGGAAAAAAGTCAGACCATGTTGGAGAAACCTTGAGGCAATTTTTTCCTGTACTATAGAAAAGTCCACTTTTGTAGTGTGCTAGTCAGACACTAAATACTTTTTTTGTTGAACTTTGCTAGAATCTCATTCCCATGATGACAACAGCACTGCATTTACAGGAACAGTATCATAAGTTAACTAACCACTGCAAATGAAAATGAGAGTGTAAATTTTTCTTCTTTGATTTCTTTGGTTTTATTTGTTTGGTTTTTTTCTTTTGTTCCAGATGGCTGAGCCTCTGCATCAAGTCCGAGTGGGAAGCAGCTATTCCTCTGGCTCTAAAAATGGCAACAGATCAGGGCAGGATGAAGTTTACTCGACCCTTGTTCAGGTAAAAGTAATCTCCAAATTGTAGATGCTCAGGCTGTTGGTGTTCTTGGTATAATGGAATGTATAGTGCATATATTATACTTTAAAGTGATAGAACACCGGATTTTCTATATACTGTCAATAAGCTTCTCTTCAGAGTCGCTTTTTGCTTGCTGACTCTGTTTAGTAGAAGAAAGCTTAGTCTTCTGGTTTCCATCTTAATGTGAAGCTTTCAAGGGAAAAGTAAAACCTTGAGAAAATCTCCATTGTACTATTTTCGTAGATTTTTGTAATGGTGCTTTTTTCTTTTGTTCTCTCCTTCTTTTACAGGGATCTTTACAATTTTAACAAGAGTCGCGATCTGGCTGTGAAGGCGTTTCTGGAGCATAGAGCCTCTATGCACCCAGTCACTTCAATGCTTGTGGGCAAAGACTTGAAACAGGATCAGTGACAAACTTACTGATTTCCTTGAAATATTGTTGTTGCTGAAAGAAAAGTCCGATTCCACAGACCGTCGATATGCGTGCTTGATTATGCCATAAATTGCTCTGCTGCTTTGGTACTAATTTAGCTTTAAATGAACTTTGCGAATCAGGTTCAGTACTTCCTATTTTGCATTTCCAAGTAAACAGCAAAATTGATAAATATCTGGAATTGGGAGGGTGGGTTTGTTAGTAGCAATTTCTAGAACACACCAAAAAGCTGTTCTGAGATGTGTTTGTCAGTGATGGAATTGAAAAACATGGAAAATTAATTGATGGATGGTATTACTCTGTGCACAGCTTTGTTTTTCATTGGAATGTGGTTGAAGCTTCAAGAAGACTGAAAAATAAATCTTTTCATTGTTGACTTGCCTGTGTATTGATCTGTATGAAAAGTTTTGCAATAATAGTTTTTGTTTCATTTACTCATCTTTACTGTGGAACAAATTTTTATTATAGGCCCAAGAGCACTATGAGGACCTAAACAGATTCCAACATTCTAGTGTTAGAGCAGAACTTCCATCCATCCCTAGCTGTGTTACATTAGTCAGTTCCTCATGTCAATCACAACGTGGTGAGTTTCCTTAGTTATTCCTATTGGATCCTATGCTGTGCACTGATAGGTGTCTGAATAGAGCTGTCTGAAATCCTTCCTTCTTTTCTTTTTTTTTAAACCTGAGATTTTTATCAAATTTCAGATTTCATATCTTGCTATGCTTTTAGTAACTTATTTAAGTAAGATTTCAACCTGATATATATTTTCAAAATTTCTACTTATTGCATGGGGACTAAGGCCCAAGTCTTTCTTTTTGGCCATTTCTATTTTCTAATGTTTCCATTTTTTAACCAGTTCTGGGCACTACCACTTACACTAATAAAACAGCTTTGAGATAAGGTAAAAAACAATCAGAAGGTTGTTTTTGTTTTAATTGTTACACTTCAAGTCACTGGTTTAGGTGAAACTGTTGTGAATACTGCCATCTATAGATGTTTTTTTGAAGTGAGTTTGAGAACTACTTTTCCTGGAGATGATCAGTTAGCATAAATAAAAACCTCATAAAAAATGGAGCACTTCGGGTGAGAGCGGAGACCCTATAAATCCATTGTTTCTTCTGTGTTTTGATCAGTCTAAGCTTTCAAGTAGCTGAAGTTACATACTTTGCCAGGAGATTCATCTTTTCGTGCTGGCAGCTCTAATACAAATTAAAACATGAACATGCCTTGTTGGATTTTACTGATTCAAGACATCCTGAGTTTTTCCATTCAACTTTAACCTACATATGTCTAAGTAGTTGAAATCAAAGAGGTAGAAAAATTAGCTCCTGGGTGGTTGAGGCTCAAAAGTGGGTTAAAATATGAATTGTGTCACTCATCTTTTTAATAAACAATAAAATACTGGGGTTTTTGAAGAAAAATAATGTCATTTCCTTGTGTGTAAAGAATTTACAGGTGTTCTTGTGTTAAAGACCTAACGAGCCATTCATTCTTTTCTCGCTGCTCTCTGAATGAGTAGTAACTTCTGCTAGAAAACTTACTGAAAAGAATTTTTCTATATTTCAGATTGGAAACTTAAGCAGTTTCTTTCAGTCACTCCCAAAATCTAATAGGGCTTCTGTTACAGCATCAGCTGAGTGAACGGGGCTTCTCTCAGGTGAGGCTGTGGTAGGCGGAATGGAGCATCTGGTATTAACAGGCTCTGGTTCGAGCTCTCAGATAGCAATGAAAACTCATTTGGTTTAGAAATCTTTCATGTTACTAGCTTTGGAGTAACATTTTTGTTGTAAAGCCCGTATATCGTGTATTTGGCAGTTGGTGTTCGTGCTGCCACATAATCCTGATATTCTTGCTGTTAGAGCTAGGAAAAATCCTAGTGGCAGGCATGGTTTTCACTCGTATTGTCCTGTTCTGCTGGGACCGTGTGTCCCACAGAGAGACTCCCACCAGTGGGTCTCAAAATTCCCTACAATAGCTGAACCCCCCAGTAAGTGCACTTCACAGTAGTCCCTTTCCCTGGGAACACTGTTGTGGGTAGCATGGACTATGAGTGCTGTTACTGCTTGGTCTTCAAAAACAAAGGTATTTTCAACTTCTGTGTGGACATAGTTATCACTAAACTTTATTTTGGCACAATCTTAACGGGTTATTTCTCCACATCTCTTCCTCTTTGCATCTGCCTGCAAAAGAAGCGTGGTGTAGCAGCACCAGGCTGATGGGTGTGCAAATGTGGCCGAATATTTCTTGCTACCTCTTCTAGCAACGTCTTCCAGAGCATAAGTGAAAGAGCAATGGAAATTCATTAATCTTTTCCTCAAAATACAAAATTGTGTTGTCAAACTTCAGCATGGGACTGAGCAAAGCAAGCTTTCTTCCTCTACTGCTTGCTTTTATCCTGTTCTGGATAGAGATCTAAACATACTCTAATTCATGACCAACGGGGTGACTTTCTTCCAACCCTCATGTAGGCTTTCATTACTGTGATCTACTGCTGGGTGACAACTCTGTTAACTCATGTTAAACGCTTAACTTTTTAGAACAGTTGCATTCCAGCTTACTCTGATTTATTTATCCATTCTTGATACATAAGCTCCAGCTCCTGGGTTTTCATTTCTATATTCCTGACATGATCTTTGGAAAAAAAATTCTTGTGGCAATAGTTGGGGTGGGGGGGGAAGGTGAGGGGAGGGTTGCCTTTCCACCAAAAGGGTGTGCTCCTTTGGTTTGGTTTGATTGGATGGAGTCAGCCGAATACATTGATCTTGCTTATTTACAAAGGTGGGGAATTTTAGGGGTGGATTTTTGCCTTCATCAGATTGCGACACTGGACTCCAGCTAGGCACGGCTCTTCAGGCTGTCGTGGGGTAGATGTAAGGCTGCTGCACGCTGCAGCTCTTCTCGGTTGAGGGACGGTTTTGGAGAGGAAGCATGCCGAGATACACGGTGCATGTCCGAGGAGAATGGCTGGCCGTGCCCTGCCTGAACAGCACGAACACAATTAGGTGGCTGGGGAAGGAAGCCGTGAGACGGTACATGAAAAACAAACCTGACAATGGGGGATTTGCCTCGGTGGAAGAAGTAAGATTTTACATTCGAAGGTGCAAGGGACTTGGCTTGCTGGATCTTGATGATACAGTGGAGGATGCTCTAGAGGACAATGAATTTGTTGAAGTTGGTAAGCAAAACCTTAAGCAAACGTGTCGCAGAGTGACCACGTTGACATCTGAGTCAGCAGACTGTGGCTGTTTATCTGAAATTGCATAGTGTCTATGATTTTTATGGAACAGTGACAAATTATTTTAAGAATATGTAGGTTTTAGGAGCAGAACTATACGAAGTTTAGAAGGTACAGGATTCTATATACATCATCTCTATACACTGACATATACAATATTTGGGTTGGGCTGTTCTGCCTTTAGAGTACCTTAAATAAATACATACTTGGTTATTTTTCTAGAAGACGAATACATTCAGGGCTGATAACTGCAAATTAGAATTCTTACTGCCGTGTATTGTAATGAATAACAAATTAATTTGTAAGTAGAATGTAATTTAATCCCGTTTGTGTTTATTCTGTGTATTTCTTCTAGTTATAGAAGGAGATATAATGTCTCCAGATTTCATACCATCTCAGCCAGAAGGAGTCCATTTGTATCCTTTTTTTTGAGCGTTTTGTGAACTTTGTTATAATACCAGATATATATACTTTCCTAGATTTCCCTTTTCTTCTAGTGTAACTTTACTCTTAACCCCATTGCCAACTGTAATCACACGGTCGCTACCTGTGAAACCCTGTCTGCCCTTTATTATCCTTTACAGAACTTTCAGATACAGCAAATACCGAGAACCAGAACAGGTAGGAATCACCAGTGGTTTTACAGCTCCGTAGCAAATCCTGCTGTTCACCAGGACATGCTTCAGAGTTCAGCCACCGCCGCTTTCACAAGAGCAGGGACTGTTAGATTGGAATCTAAATTATAATGTGCTTACTATGTTTTTGTTAGTGAGTTCCTGTCTTGCAAATGAGTGTGAACAAGCTTCCATGCATTGCTAAGCTTTGAGTGCATTTTTTTTTTCTAATTCTGATTATTAAGCAACTTTATAATATACCCCAAACTAAAAGGTGGTTCTTTGGTGCAGTATATTTCTTTAGATGGCAACAGCTTAACAACGGAGGACTTGGTCAACTTAGGAAAGGGGCTCTACAAGATAAAGGTAAAGATTCTGAACAAACGTGACTAAAAATACATTCTTATCTTTCTACAATTCAATAATGACCGACAAACTGATATTTAAACCACTCATGTTTTAGCTCATGCCTGAAGCTGAAGCCAAAGTCAATCAATCACGAGAAGTGATTGAAAGGATTGTAAAGGAACAGACAGGTAAATATTTTTACCTCTAACTGTCAGTTGTTTAGAAAACTGTATCATGTTCCCTCTTTAACCAGCAGTGTACATTTCTTGCAGTTGTTTATGGAATCACCACAGGGTTTGGGAAGTTTGCCAGGACCGTCATCCCAAACAGTAACCTGAGGTAAGTTGTGCGTGTGGCTTTCTTTTCAGGGAAGGAGGAAGAGAGAGCAGTTTGACCCTGTACATTTATACTCTGTGGTTAGATGAGAGGGCTGCTTCAGTAGTTCTCTTTTACTTCATGCAAAATGAAACTTGTCAAGACTTTTGAGGGGGGTTTACACGTGTAATTTTTTTTCTATAGGGAGCTTCAAGTGAACTTGGTTCGTTCTCATTCTGCAGGTAATAAAAAAAATCATTTGGTGTTTTCTCTTTTCTGCTGCTCTTGGTAGTGGGTAACCAAGACAATTACTGTTTCAGGCGTGGGGAAGCCCTTAAGTCCAGAGAGATCTCGCATGCTGTTGGCGCTGAGAATCAATGTCCTTGCAAAAGGATACAGTGGAATATCACTAGAAACGCTCCATCAAGTTATTGAAGCATTTAATGGTAAAAAGATATTTAAAGAAAATCCCCTTTCCTTCCTACTCTCCCTTTTTTTTTTTTAATTTTTTTTTTTTTACTGTTTGATTAAAGGCTGTAGCTCAATGGGTCTTTCAACTTGGTAGTGGTGAAAGACCAGAACCAGAGCTTGGCTATACAAGCTCACAACTAGAGAGAGTTCCTCTCTTGAGGATCTTGAGATATGCGAAGAACTGATGAGAAGGGCTGAGAGGGAGGGATGCAACAGGCAGAATTTTGACAAATGAGCCTCTGAGAGATCAGGTAATTAATTCAAGACTAAGCTTGACTAAGAGCATGACTGAATGAGTTCTTTTATCTGTTGGGTACATGCTGATGTGTGTGCCACCATCTCTAGAGATTCCAGGAGTTTGGGCAAGGAGCTATCACCATGTAGAGAACTGCATGTGTTGGTGTTTGTCAAACAGACCCGCTTGAGCACAACCTGGTTTCATGTGTAGATCCCCTGAGATCTACACAAGAGCTTGTAAGCAAAAGCTACAAGGGAGCCACACAGAAATGCACAGCTAATCAGCAGATCATGTGGCCATGGCTGTCAAAGCAGTTAGAGTTGGGAAGCCTTGCCAGACACTGTGGTTAATGAGCTGTCTTGTTCATTAGCTTATATCCATTGATGGTCCCTCTGGTGAGGGATGCCAGTGCGGTGGTGATGAGTAAAGAGAACGTTTCCTCTGCATTAGACTCTTAGGTTCAACTTTCCTTCTGTTGTTTTTTTTTTCCCCATAAACTGTAGATTGGAAGATTGTTTTGAGACTATAGACTACACATGAGAGAAGAGCCATATTCATATACATGAGGTTCAAAGAATACGGGCTTTGTGCTGCCCTCTGTACACCCTCCTCCTTCCGCAGCAGGTGAAGGAGCTGCAATTCAGTGTTTAGCTCTGCAAAAGAAGTAAAACAGACTGGTTCCTTCCCTGCTTTTTCTGCAGTTCCCTGGGCTCCATTTCTCCATTTCTACCTGTCCAGTGCTCAGAAGACTAAGGTGGGGGAAGTGGGCTCAAAGATTTTTTTTTTAGGAGTAAATACATTTTTAGTGGAGTGAGAAATGAAAAGGTAGCTTTGTGCACACCAGGTGGTCACCCTGTGATGAAGAGCTGTGAGGAGTGATGTTTTACCTGTGTGGCTGTAGACGCAATCAGCCCAGGCTGTGGACCCCTGAGTCTAAAACTATATGCAGAACTAAATGCAGAAGGCGATTGATTTCTTAATATTCCACAGCTGGCCTGTGAGCAGGGGCCCATCGCAGTCTGAAACAGCAGTGGTCCTGTTGATGCTGTTGACTGTGATTGCAGGGTGTCACTGTGACCACACACGCTCATGTGCTGACTTCTTTATCTTCCAAGGAATGTTTCAAGGAGAAGTTCTAACATGACTCATTTTTGTTTTTTTTCTAGCATCCTGCCTTCCTTATATCCCAGAGAAAGGAACAGTTGGAGCCAGCGGAGATTTGGCACCCCTCTCTCATCTTGCTCTGGGATTAATAGGAGAGGGAAAGATGTGGTCCCCAAAGAGTGGCTGGGCTGATGCTAAATATGTAAGACTCATGCTGCTGCTGACACTTTTTTTTTTTCCTGCATGCTGGCTTGTTTGCCAAATTTCATGTAGCCTTGAGAGAAAGAGAGCTTTTGCTCACATTAATAATAAGTAAAAGTTTGGGGATTTTTTTTGTAGCAGTTTGAACTAGGTTGCCTTTAGCAAATCATCCTCTGCCTTGAGGAAGGTGGATTCATGGAATGGAATAACTGACCCACATGTTACTGTAGCCGATATGAATATGCAGTCCTTAAAAGTGTATCATAGCACTGCTATATAACATACTGCAGTGACATCATTCAGGATCTGGAGGGAGGGACAGAATATAATACTAGCTATGAAAGAACTATTACTACATCTTCAGCTCCATGAACATCAATACTCTTCCAACAAACCCAAGATCACTTCTCAAATTCAAAAGTTCAAGTGCTGAAAGTAACTGCAGCTTTACTGGAGACAGGAACTTGTCAGTAAAATGTCTACTGATGGTTTTTTTTAAATGGCTTTAAGTGATTACACAGATTTGGATGTTTCATTTGATAAATTAACTAGGGTTACAAAGATCTTTTATAGCATCCTTCTTTACAAGATAGTAGCTATAAAATAGAATTAATTTTTAATTAATTGTTGTTTTGTCACTAATACATCAGACTAATCTAATGTTGAATATCTCCAAGTCTGGACCTTCCAAAGTCTTTCATGGTAGTTTGTTCTGCTACACCTATCACTCCTGTCCATGAATAAATGACCACCAGATTTATTAATGGATTGATAGCTGTACCATCACTGCAGGCTGGAGAAGTACTGATAGCTACACAGGGAGAGGAGTAGGGAGGAAGGAGGCCAGTGTGTTCCAGACCTTTGGGACTAGAAATTACAGTTTTACAGTGCTGAGATGTATTACCTCTTCAGTTGGAAAGATTGAGAGGGCTCTAATCAGAATCAAGGTTATACCATTCCTCCATTTCCCACAAGAGCGATTGCCCTACAGAACAGACATGTAGGGAATAAACTGTCAGCCTGTCATTGTAGATTGTCTATAGAAAGTGTTAGGGAATCATTTATAAATTAATAGTTTATGCCAAGCCAAACCTGCTGTGAGGCAGGATGTCTATCTTCCCAAGACGTTTTCAGCCTTCTCTCCTGTTACTCTCTCCCATCACCCAATACATGGTAGATGTTATGAGCTGTGACAGTATCTCACTTCAGTGCTCCTACTATCTTATTTTACTGGCACTGGCAAATGAGCTGCTGATTTGGAAGCCCCAGAATGCTGTCCTTTATTTATCCCAGCAGAAAAAAAACAGTATTTTAAATGTTTGTAATAATGAGCTCTTTTTTTTCCACTGCCAATTAAGGAATTTGTTCGTGTGTTTTATTTATAGAAATTTATAAGATTTAAAAGTTTTGGTGATGAATTATTGAAAAACATTTTTCATTAATTACCTTGTCATGAAACTCCTTCACAGGTCCTGGAAGCCCATGGCCTGAAACCGATTACCTTGAAACCAAAAGAGGTAATAAAGTATTACGACGTCAGCTGATAGAAAACAAGCATAGTCAATCACTAGTTGCTGTATACTTAGAATTTAAGCACAAAATGAACTAACAGACCTTTTAAACCAAGCTCCAGAAGGATATGAATGAAGGATTATCAGGAGTGGGATTCACCTCTCCTATTGTTACCCTGCTTTACTTGAAACGTCAGACCCAAGCTTGATGTTTAGACTGGCTCTGTGGTTGGTGGAGACAGACAGGCATCTTCAGAAAACCCTTTATATCGGCCCTGAAACAGCTGTCTAAGAAGCCCTCTCGAGGGTACCTTTGATCTTGGAACTACTGGAGCTCCAAGGATGTCTGTGGTGATTTAGTAAGGTCATGAACATTGGCAATTTATGTAGCAAAGATGCCCAGTCAAGCTGTGCATTTTATTATTTCAGAATGATCCAGGAAGCTGACTAAAGATCTTTCACTCATTCATGTGAGACTGAGAATTATCACAGAGATGGGGAATTAGCACAGCATGTGGAATAGCTGCGATGCAGTTGCTTAACACCTGCTCTCTCTTGAAGGGTCTGGCTCTCATCAATGGGACGCAAATGATCACCTCGCTGGGATGTGAAGCAGTTGAAAGAGCTGGTGCTATAGCTAGACAGGCTGACATCATCGCTGCCCTTACACTCGAAGTCTTGAAGGGTACAACAAGAGCCTTTGACACTGGTGGGTACTGGGCCTTTCTTGTCTTTGTGCTTAACAGCTGTTGACAAGAGAGGCAAAACTTAACAGTCTAACTTGTGTTACTAGATATCCATGCGGTGCGCCCACATCGAGGGCAGGTTGAAGTCGCATTTCGATTCAGGTCCCTTCTAGATTCTGACCATCATCCATCAGAAATAGCAGGTGAACAATCTTAACCTTCACCCACTCAGGTTACCAGGACAGGCTGGGTCCTTCAACAGTAGCCTATATGTTCTTGTGTGAGGAATATTTGGGTTTTTTCCTCCTTTATTCCTTCTAGAGAGCCATAGATTCTGTGACCGAGTTCAGGATGCATATACGATGCGCTGCTGTCCTCAGGTAAAAAGTGACTTTTATTTCCTTTCATAGCAATAGATAAATGATGGTGAAGTTCCTGCTTCAGAAATACTGTTAATTATGTGCTGTCTGACTCCATTAGAGCAAGAGGGTTTACTTTACTTCTCCCTCACTTCAAAGAGAGCATTAATGGAGAGCTGTAAGTCACTGATCCCATGCACATGCCCATCAGGTAGTATCTAACAAACCCTGGTTCAGATCTGGAAGAGCCAAAGTGTCAGAAGCAGGGGGAAAGTGCTAGTTTCCATGCTTTCAGGCTTCGTAGGGCATTTCTTCTGCATTGATGTTAAGACCATGAATCGCAAAAGATGTTTCCAGAAGCAGAGTGCAGTATCTCCAACATGCCAGAAGAACTCAGTCCCATGAGTTTTAACATGAATAAAGCTATTAAATCAATGGAATTAATGGAAGTTTATTAACTAATGAAAGGTTTTGGTTATTTTGTGGGGATTTTGTAAAGCTGTTTTTCCCCTAATAACACTTCCGGCACTGAGTAAGTATCTTATCTTCCCTTTGGGATAAACCAACCCAAACAAGGAAAGAATGACGTATTTGGATTACCCTTTTAGCAATACTGCCCTAATATTGTTATTATGGTATATACAGTCTTTCAGACATCTAGGATGGGCAGTATCCCACAGTGATGCCCCTGATTTTAAGAGCAAATCCAAGACCATTTTCATTGATGGATGTAGAGACTGAGATCATGGGAAAGAGGGTGCAGGCAACTCAGTTGGCATCCTGAAGATGAACTAAGTAGAGATACTAAACTCAGGTGCTAATGTCTCTTGTTCTAGGTCCATGGAGTTGTAAATGATACAATTGCTTTTGTGAAGGACATCATAACAACCGAAATCAATAGTGCTACGGACAACCCTGTATCTTTTTGGTGACTTCATTTCTATGTAAAAATTTACTTGACTCTTTTAGTTTGGAGAACTGAGATTAGGTCTTCATTTTCTGGAAAGTGAACATGAGGATGCAATATGATGTGTTTGCAAATAAAAGCCTATTAGCGCAAACGTTTCTTCAGTTAAGATATTCTGATTAGTGACAGATATCTGTCACATAAACCATATTTCACTGATGTTTGTGCCTTAGCTTCTCGTTAAAGATGGTGTTTGCTGAAAGAGCAGAGACCATTTCTGGAGGAAATTTTCATGGTGAATATCCTGCAAAGGTAATTGTGCATTTGGAGAGAGAAAAACAAAACTTAGTTTCTATTTCATTTTGTTTGTATGTTACTGTCATCTCCTTTAATGAGATCTTATTTTATAGGCTCTGGACTATTTGGCAATTGGGGTGCATGAACTGGCTGCAATTAGTGAAAGAAGAATTGAGAGGCTCTGCAACCCCTCACTCAGCGAACTGCCTGCATTTTTAGTCACTGAAGGGGGTCTGAACTCTGGCTTCATGATCGCACACTGCACTGCAGCTGCCCTGGGTGAGTGCTTGAGCATTATCATCAAGAGAGCAAGCTAGAAAGACCAATTTATAGTGAGGCAATTGTAATTTGATAGTAGATACAAAGGCATATCACTCCTGTTTTCCATCTCTTCTCCACGTGCTTTGTGCATTCTGGGTGCAAAGTTTGAGCATCGAGTACAGCTGGAATTATTTCAGCTTGAGATTCTTTAGCCTGCGCTTACCCAAGGGCATATTTAGCACGCTGAGCAGGCAAAGCCTTAGGTGGACTTTGGTGGGAATGCTTACCTGCTTGCATCTCTATGGAAATGACGTGGTAGGCACGGGTTTACCGTCACCAACATAAGAACTCTGGTTGAAATTGACAGCAGTGTACCCAGGAGCCTGCAAATCAGCCTAGATAGGGCTGTAATTAGCAGCAAACCCTGCAGGCAACAAACATACAACCATCTCAGCCACTCTGCTGAACCTAGAACCTCTGCTTGAATAATTAAGATCTGTAAGCAGGGGATACCTCTATTCCTCATTTCTTGCTAGCACGAAGATGCCACTTGCCTCAAAGGCGGACCTGATACCCTTAGTACTCAGTGTCTCTATTTGATGGCCAGGTCTGCACATCAATATCAGACACCACAATCCTCAGAAGACTGGAGTTCCCAGGGATGGTTCTTGGAGGAGCGCACTAAAAATGAGCATTAGTACATTTTTCCTCCAATACTCATGACTAAGGCAAGAAGAAGGCTGCTGGCCGCTGGGATACGACAGTTCATAGGTTCCCAAAAGCACAAGCCAACAAAAAGATAAAAATGTTATGAGCAGAGGGTAAATTATAAGAGATGCAAACAGACGAAGGAACGGAGGATGTCAGATGAATGTATAGATAAACATCCTGCAGAAATAAAAGTCATTTAACTAAACGGATGTAATAAAGGAAACAACCTGCCTAGAGACCATTTTGGGAAGTGGGGCTGAAAAAGGAGCTGAAGTACTCATCCTCTTGTCCAAAAGCTGGAAACTTTTCCTTTTTGGCTGAACAGAGTTTAAGATGACTCCAGGCTTTAGTTGTTGCTTGGCTTCAGGTCTTACAGCTCACTTCTGAAGCAAGAGATACTGAGATGTTCATGGTTTCTGCTGCGGGGAATGGAAATGACAGTCCTGCCTCCTGACGCGTCACTGCACTGATACCAAGAGTCCATGGGTTAAAAACATCTTTTCCTGGTCAAAATAGCCAGGAATTTATTTAAAAGTGAAATCTGAGCTCTTTTCCCCATTTTTGTTTGTTTGGTTTTTAACAAAGAATTACTAATATTTTCAAGTCACTCTGCCAGAATCTAAGGTGTTTGTGTACCAACTAATGTTGTTCACTCACGGAGTTAACAGATAAAGCTGCAAACAATTTTCAGATGTTTTGCAGCTCCGCCGGGTGCATCCATCTCTCTCTTCCTCCCTAGTAGCTCTGCACCTGCCACACTAAACTGTTTGCAGTAGCCCCGTGCAGTCACCCTGGGACCTGCCAACTGGGCTCTGGTCCTGGACTGTGTCACTCCAGCCTATTTGCAATTGGTGTCACCACTTATCTGTTGTTCTTGTTGCTTTTCTGAAGCCCATAGTTTGGCAAGAACATTACATGGCATCCTGCTGGGCTTCAGAAAGGAAAGGTCTGTGTGTGGCCAGAACACTGTGAATGCAGACTTCATTTCTTCTCTTCTAAAGAGCAACTCTCTCTCTCAACCTCAAATCGTTGTTGGATGGTGCCTACAGTCCTTCCTGCAGCCAAATTCCCCTTGCTTTTGGGTGCAGTTTGAGAGACTTACTCCAAGTCTTGCACCTGGCTTTCAAAGCCAAAGTGCTCCCACCCTCAGGGGTGTGCATGCCTGGAGAAGGGACGTGGGCAGCCTGATAGGGAGGTGAGGAGGGTGGGAGAGGATTTGTACTGTACTCCCGCAATATCTACCTGGAGCAAGGTCTGCGAGTGCCTCAGCTCTGATGAGAGGAGACCAGATGCTGATCATATCTCTCTTGAAACCCATGTAGGGACAGTATCTGTGACCAAAAACAGAGGGAACCAAAGCACTTTGCAAAGAGTTGCCTTGAAGTAAAAGGCGAGACCAGGCTTGTATTTCAGTTATGCTCTCCGCTCTTTTTCTTCGGTTTCCATCAGGCTTTTGACCCAGAGCAACCCAACCCCAGAGATGGGGGTGGAGCAAGCAATCTTTCTGTATTTTGTTAATGTTTCCATCTAAAGACTGATATCCGTCGCTGTTTTTAGAGGCAATGGTATTTTTCAAATGCTTTTTACAAATTACTCAGTCCAGTTGATGTGTTCTTGAAAGAGAAGCAACAGCTGGACCTGTGATGGTAGACAGGCTCTTTGCTCTCAGACTGGCTATTGCTTCTTCTGTCTCCTGCCCATTCTGTTCTATATTCATTGTGCTGGATCTTTACAGTTTCTGAGAACAAAGCCTTGTGCCACCCTTCTTCTGTGGATTCTCTCTCAACCAGTGCTGCTACGGAGGATCATGTGTCCATGGGAGGATGGGCTGCAAGAAAAGCTTTGAGAGTTATTGAACACGTGGAACAAGGTAAAATTAAAGTGCTGATTTCCAAACAGACCTTATGTATATAACTAGATGAAGATATTGGTGCCATTCTTTTAAGATATATTTTAAGGCAAAAAAAAAAAAGACACTTAGCAAAACTTTCCTCTTGCTTACAAGGACAAATTGCTCTTTTGCTTATTTATTTATTGATTGATTTTTATTTATTTACTGAGCAGATATATCTTAAATACAGATGTCAGCTGTTAGTGGAAGAGCAGAGTAATACCTGGCACACAAATACGGAACAATTTGCCCACTTAAGTTTATACATTTGAGTGCTCCAAAGACCTAGTACTATGGAAATGCATTTTTTTGTGTGCAAAGAAATGAGTTTGAGAAACTGTGGTTTTCAACAACATGCTGAGAAACTGTGTGTCCTAAATCTAGTCTTTCAGCTCCTTGAGTGATCTGGTTCATGAAAATGAGAAACTAATGCTAATAATGATCAGGTGTGAGGTGGTCAGATATGGTGCAAACTTATCCAGACAGAAGATTCTCTTCCAAAGCTCTGTAATTTTACTGGTGCTTTCATGTGCGCTTTTGCAAGCTTCATAGGGGAAAATTTCTTTTATAGATCAGGCTCCTTTCTTCTCAGTCCTAAAGAGTTTTTTTTGTTGTCTTATGACGGCCATTGACCTGAGTATTTCATATATCCTATGGATTTAAGAGATTCTTATGGATTTAAAACTGTGGTGACCAGGAACTCACCCGAAAGATCTGTATGACAGAGCACCCAAAATCTGCTTGCTAAAACGCTGGTTACTACCCCCAGCACCATCCATAAAACGATCCTGATGCTAGGATGCCTCACTGGGCTGTGTGGATCCACTGATTTTTTCACATGCCTGGAACTATCATACTGGCCAGAACAAATGCCAGGCATAGGGATAGCTTTACAAGGGAAACTTCTCTTTGAGCTGCACCTGCTGATAACTCCATTCACTGTTCTGATTTCCTAGTTCTGGCTATTGAGCTGCTCGCGGCTTGCCAGGGCATTGAATTCCTACGCCCTCTGAGAACGACAACCCCATTGGAGAAGGTCTATGACCTTGTGCGCTCCGTTGTGAGGTAAGATCAGATAAACGCTTCTCCTAGAGATTACTCATCTGGAGACTGGCTGCCAGCAGTGGTGGTTAATGTTTGGCCAATGTTCACAATATCTCTCATTACAGGCCTTGGATGAAGGATCGCTTCATGGCCCCAGACATCGAAGCAGCTCACAAGCTGCTCGTGGAGCAGAAGGCGAGTGTTGACTTTTTTGGCATGTGCAATAGGACTGTTCTGAAGCTGCAGCTCTGCTTTGGAAATACTCCTCCATGTGTTCGCTGGATGGCCTCACTAAAGGCACTCCTCTGCCTGGGGTGAACCCCTCAGATTTTCTGATATTTGATTTTCCCTTAGTTTTAATGGGATAGATTTAGAAATTAGTTCCTAAACTTGCCCTATGTAAGAAATAACTTACATTATTAAATCTGGCAGAGTCCAGACTTAGATCCAACTTTGAATTGTTTGAAGGCAGAATCCTGTAACCCCACAGATGTCCACAAAAATTGGCTGTCTCTCCAGATGGTGAATCTCATTCCTGGGACAGTGAGTGTTTCCCAGACTCGAGGCCCTTGGGCATGGTCTAGAAGTAATAAGGGCATGTGGATGAGGAATTAGCACTGTGTTAACCTGGGCCAAGTGTTTGTACAGCTATGGGATCTATTTTATTTGTTTGTGAAATATAAGTAACACAGAAATTGCAGGGTGTAAGCAAATGGGAGGAGAAAATTGCCTTTTTTTTTTTGCCTTCCAGCCCGTTCAATAGGAGAGGCAAAGGAGACTGTAGAACATTTTATTTTTCTCCCTTAAACCCCAGCTGCTGTCCCTTCCCTCTTTCTTTCCCATGTCAGCTGCCATTTTTCTTCCACAAACCCTTCATGACTGAGTGGTTTTGTAGCAAGTGACAGCAATCGTCCCCCAACTATTGCACATAGAGCACTAGCCTGATAACTAGACATGACACAACATTTTTGCCTTGAATCCTTTCACCTTGTACCCCTGGAGCTGTATCTTTTCCCATCCCCTGTCAACTCCACCCAGATGCTCTTCTGTAAACCTCACTCTGTCTGCCTCTTTGGTTCTGCTGATCGCTTACAACTTATCTATATAGTGTATCACCTCCATCCCAATAACTTTTCTACAGGGTTTCCTGAACTCATGCGTTGATGTCTTACCTGACCTTGTTTTTTGCCTCTGACAATGCTGAATCAATTTCTTGTTTTGCAGGTGTGGGAAGTGGCTAAACCTTACATTGAAAAGTACAGGAGGGAACACATCCCTGAATCAAGACCCATTTCACCAACAGCTTTCTCCCTGGGATCACTGAAGATTAATACGGGTGTTGATCATGACCACAGGCATCACGATGACCTTTAAGAGTTGCAGTCCTCTGATAGAGAGCAGGACCTTGCCTGCTAGTGGTTATTCTACTCAAACCCAACATGGTTTCCCCAGGGTGACCCAAAGGACCTGACTGCTTAGCTCAGGAGCACATGCGGATAATAGGGAAATGGCTCACTAGTTTCCTCACGTGTGATACAATTTCATTGTGATAGTGTGGTTTTGATGGAATTTCCTGCGTTTCTGAACACAAAACATTTGGACTCCTGCGGAAACCAGTGGATGTTTTATACAGGGCCTCCTGTATTTGTTTTGTCAGCTTTCCACTTGTTTTCTCTTCATCTGTGCCAATGATACCAAACAGCTTGAGTTTGATTATTCTTACATTTTTCTTCTTTTGTTCCTTTGGGTAACTGCTGTGGTCTCCTTCATTCTGCCACAAGCAAAATTATCTTTACACTTAATTCTCCTCTCTTTTGCAGATCATGTGTAAGGTACAGGTTCTTGTTTTAACAAGAGCAATTTTAGAGCAGATGCGTCACAAACCAGTAAAGCGGTGTGCATAAAAATGTGCTATGGAGATCATTGCTCCAGAACAAATATATTGTATTCTGTTGATGGACTACACCTAATGCAGTTTTCCAAGAGCTATGGGTTCACACCTGCAATAAATAAACTGAGGCTTCATCTATGGCTGTAGCAATCTACTTCCCTGTCATGTGTGACGATGGAAGTGTAAAGCAAAAGCTTAATTTTGAAATAAGGAGGACAGATGGAACAGGGTCCAGGAAAGCGGGAAGAGGAAGAGAAGATGTAGGATTGGTGATGTGAACCACTGCTGAACCTAAACCACCGAGATCTACTCTCCCATGGCTCCCTGGATATCTGCTTGGCTGATGAGGGCCCTGTCCCTGCAGAGGCGCTCATGTCATAGCATGCTCCATGTTGCGACACTGACCTCTGGCAGAGGCTTTATTTTGCAAGGGAAGAGTCAGGACTTAGGTTTCACATCATGGTGCAGTGATAACATGTTAAGGCTGTTTAACAACCACCAGCCTTGGCACTACTGGCCTGATACCCTCGGTTGTGGGGTGTTCAGTGTGGGCTGGAAATCTTCCCAGGCTCTTGGCTCTGTTGCAAGGGGCAGTCATAGCCCTAGCGAGGGGCTACCCTCCAGTGCACGAGACCTGCCGTGTTAAATGTGCCTTGAGAAGAGGACTCATGTCTGCTGGCAAGCTAGCAGGGAGACACCCAACCTGTCCAGAAAACCTAGGAACTAGGGTACCTGCCCATGACACATGAGCTCTCAGTTCAGCTCCTTACTTTTGCACCTGATTTGTAGCACCTCCAGCCTCTGTCTCGCCCTCATGTGCCAAGTAAGTACCCTTTCAGCTCAAGGCTCTCTGTAGCAGGTGCACCTCAATATTGCCCTGAAGCTGTTCAATAAAACCAAGTATTAATTAAAATGAACAGCCAGGTTTATATCTTGTAGGGTCAACCACTTGCCTTCAGCCTCATGTTCTGACTAAGCAATACAACTCCTTCAGCAGCAAAGCCGCTGGCAGGAGTCCCTACCCGCTGCGCTGTTACCTACGTTCTGCTCCTGGCCGCTGTAGGAGCCAGCACAGTGAATGTCATTGCTGGAGAGAGCCACATTAAAAACAAGCATGCTTCCTGTGTTTCAGTTGGATGTGTGTTCCCTGGTGACTGCACGGCTGCGGTGGTAACAGCGCTGCAAACTGCGCAATGGCAGGCCCACATAGCTGGCTGTCAGGAACCACTTAAACCAGCTGCACCACTGAAACATAACCACATCCCCTAACTGCAAACCTGCCACCAACAACAGCTGTGGGACGTACTCCCAAATGGCTGCTGGACTTAGCTGAGCTGGTCAGGCAAACACATGGTTTGAGGTTCCTGTCAGAGCTCGTGCGTGACAGCAGAATCCCCTCATGTCAGTAATTTCAGGCCATGAAAACCTATTTCTGTCCAGCAGGAGAATATCTGTTTTCCTTATGCAATCTAAGGGCTCCCAAATGTCATAGGCACTTCAGAGAAGAGGTGCTGGGCATTGCTTCCCACTCACCTCTGCGTTTGGCTGTCTAGGACAAAGGGACCACCAGCACATGCTGCAGCATGGTGGCCTTAGCTTTGCACTGTGCCTATGCAAAGCCAAGAGTCAGTGTTCTGGCCGCACGCTGCATGTCAGAAATGCCTGCGCTCATACCCTGACAGCTTTCTCCAACTGCCTGCATAAACATTATTTATGAAGGCTGTCTTGGGCAGGATGGACTGTGCGATCACATACGTCAGCTGTTCTTCCAAGCTCTATAAAAGCAAAGGTTCACACCCACAACTGGTGCAATAGCTGCTTGTAGGAAAATGTGTTTAATGACAGGAATGCCATTAGATTGTTTTAAAAACTGATTTAGTTGGCTAGAATGGCTCAAATAAAGCGTGAACAAAGATTCTATGGGGTGGCTTACATATATTGGATGTTAACAGACGTGCCCAAGGCTCAGGGAGATGAGGTCATAGTAAACCTCATACATGTTGTGATGACTTTCAAATATCTGTTAATAAGAGTGAGTTCCGTCCTTCCTCAAGGGTCTGGTTCACTAAAGCATGCTGCTCTGTACTACACATTATGCCACCTGCTTATATCGATAATTATTTTTCATGCTAAGTTCTTCATGCTTGTGAGGTGTAGTTTTATGACTTTACCTTCAGAAGGTTAATCTCTTTTGGTTCTGCAACCACCACCCATTTGAAAAGTTGAAGAAAAGCCTCGGTCAGTATGTATTCAGGAACCCTCCCTACCCTAGACCCTCCAATTAAACACTGCAACAACTCGAACACTCCAGAGCTGCATCATCCTGTTTTCTAAAGACTACATCCCCAGATGATGGTAGAAGCCCCAGAAAAAAATAGTAGCTGAATATAAAAAGAGCTTTAAGAAACCCAGGATCTTAAGTTTTGACATTGCTCTGAGTAGGACTTCTCATACTCATACTCATCATCAGAAGCACATTTAAACTTCAATGAACAAACACATCTCATACTATTTCAGATTCAGTCTACAATAAATGAAATCAAGTCTCTATTTCTTTGGAGCATCTGTATGACACTGCATATGATCTTCTTTTAAATTTCAAGTTAATCGAAATTTTGAGAGGTTGGTTGTACTCACCAGACCTGACTGGGCTAACTGCTTACTCATAGAAGCTGTAAGGTTTTGGCATCACTAATTTCCATTGTTAGGCCTGATTCAATCTCTGATTTGCAGTGCACTCCAACTTTTAGCAGCCCAGTGGGTGGTGTAACTGACTGCACTTTCCTCTCCTCCTTCTTGTTGTGCCCCTACCGTCCCAAAGGAGCTGCACAATCCTCAGCAAGGGAAGACGTTGCACCTTGCTTGGCTGCCAGCTGCTGGCTTCCACTGACTTTCAAGGCAGTAGAAACCAAGAGACTTGGTATTTTGGAGAGGCAAGATACCGTGCTTTCCACATGGCTGTGGTATCCACTGCGTTCGAGACTGAGCAGATCCCGGAGCTATGAGCGTTGTCAGGAGATGCTGTGGCCTTCCAGCACCACCAAAGGCCATTCCAAACGTGCATGACTGAGCTCCTGGCCCTCCATCACAGGTTACTTAACATCACTCTTCCCAATAAATCTTACCTGGGTCCAAACTCCTTCATTTGTTGGTGGTTTGTCTGGGTTATTTCAAAAAATAATAATTTTATAGATTAAAATTGTATAGGAAACCATTTTTGGAAACTGTGTTATTTCAAATGGATACAATTAGGAATGATTTTCAAATAGCGAAGAGAAGGACGATGGACATGGAGATACACCAAATGGGTAGTGCTTGGTAAAGTTTATTTGAATAAGAATTCTGCTAAGGTAGAGCAGGCAAACAATTTACCAGTAAATGTAAATCCGCTTTGTCTGTTGCTTTGAAATACTCCATGATAATTTGATTATAGTAGCTTCCTAAATTACTGGGTTTTTTCAATAACTGCTCATTGTTCCACACCTCTCATTTTGATAGATAACTTTTCCTTTAACTATAACATAGTCGATCAACGTTTCATGTCCCCCAAACTGGTAAATCAAGTGCTCCCACCTAAAAAGACAAGAAGATGTTTGAGAATATCCAGACTTGCATAAAAGCAGGTCGCATACCTAAGATAGCTGGAAATTCTACAAAATTTGCTTGAACCATGGGAAAACCCTACTCCATGTCTATGTGTTGCATGAATACAGTGAGTTAATATACAACTCAGCAGAGAATTCCTTTCACAAAGTGAACAGGTATTATCTTTAGATAATTTATAATTAGGCATGGATTATTTGTAATATTAACCTCAAAAGTCTTAGGCTTTATTTTCCACTGGAGTGATCAAGGAGAATGAAAGTGGGTCTAAGATGCTAGCAGTGTCCCTTTTTTTTTCAGATGAAAATAATATCTAAAGCATGAGGAATTCCCTAACCTCTCCCCTATCCAAACATGGTAAAAAAGAAGTCCTTTATGTTAAATCATATTTCAAATGGCAATGGAAGAACAAACCTTGATGAATTTATGATGACAAGATCCCCTTGCTTGCCGGTCTCTATGGAGCCATGTGTGTCTGACTTCCCCAGAGCATAAGCCGCATTAATGGTGGCAGCTGCTAGTGCTTCATTCATTGACATCTTCATGTTTACACAGGCCAGGTGCATCACCATAGGCTGGTAGGCAAGTTAAGTGGAAAATGGGAGTTACCAGTAACACAAATAAAGCTGTTCATGCCCCAAATCCCTAAGCGCTCTCCTCCCTTCTTGTGCAAAATAATTTGTCTTGCATAATGTGAATCTTGCCAATTTCAAAATGAGAGCTCTAAAATCAGGAACTTTGAGGGCCTTTTTACAAGCCTTTCAGTGTGTTTGAAGAATACAACCCCCTTGAGGATTTCTGGCAAGAACTACCAACACACATAAATGAGCATGAGCAGTTTCTAAGCGAGGCACACAGCTCTCTGCGGATATGAAGACTATTTTAAGCGCACCAAATCTATACACAAGTTGTACTAGTAAGAGATTTTGTAATTTTGCGGTGTCATAAATATTAGGAATAGCTTACCATTGAGAAACAGTATGCGTTAGGATTAAAGTCACTGCCAAGAGCAACTATAACTCCTTCTTCTAACATTTTTCTAGCTTGAGGTTGCTTCAGTCTAGTGGGAAAAAGACACAATTCACTTACTTATTACATGATAAATTACAAGTTAGTCATCACTTGGTTTGGCTATATTCACGCCTTCAGTTACACTAATCCTTTTGGAGATAAAAGGCCAAATTCTCCTCTTGAGTCCCTACCTATCACCCTATGGACAGCATAAATGACAAGTGTGATCTGTTGCTTTTGCAGTAGCAGCATGTGGCAGCAGTCACTATTAAGCATCAGACTCCAGGCCGCTGAAATTTTGGTATTTATCCAGACCTCAGCGACTTAAGGATTTATAAGGTGAAAATCTTCATTGCTCAAAAAAATAATTTTCTAGTCCTTAGAGCTTCAAAGACAGGGTCTTAAATACGAGCAGCGTCACAAGCAATGCAATAGCCCCTGCCTGGTTGTGGTGGCAATTTGAAATAGTAAGTTGAGGTTGTGAATTTAATTTATGTAAATTAAATCTAATGTAATATCTGGACTAGCCATTTCAAATTGTTTGGCCACTGAACTAATCTGAGTAAGTGCCTGCAAAGGTGGGCACTAGGACATACGCTCTCTATGAAGTTTTAACCATAGCTGCTGTAAAGCCAATAGCGCCAAACATCATGTTTGGACATGAACCAGTGTAACAATAAATATCAAACATTAGAGCAACCGTCGCTCAAAAGGCAGCATTAAAAGCACAGCAGTTAACAGAAAAGAACAATAAACAGATCTTGATGAAGCGATGACATCATCTGGTATAAGACAATCGTCTCCCTACAGAAGTCTCTTAGCAGATTTCTGAGAAAATGCCTCCTGTTCATACACAACACGATGCTCTGGGAGTTAATTGTCTTTAAAAAGATTTATCTGAAGACTCATTCCCTGTCCTCATGTGTCCGTTCGGCCTCTGCAAGCCCTGCTGTGCTCTGCTGCCAGATCCTCCTCAGGAGTACTGCAGGCAATGGTTAGCAAAGGCCAAAACGAGCATGTGCTTATCATCAAGCCACTCTTCAGCTGCACCCGCCAGCCCAGCCCTGGCAAGGCCCCAGCCACTACTGCTTTTCTTAATACCAGGGCATAATGTAGGGTCACGACCTCCCAAGGTCTGAGCTCTTCTAAGTGGTACTGAAGGAGCTGAGGGAGGCTCATACATCGCACAACTTTCAGCCCTCTAATACTCTTTTAACCAGTATCTCGTTCATGGCTTCTTCATTTTCAGAGTGTATAGGACTGGGAGGTCTGTGCTCAGTAAATAGACACCGTGACAAATGAGGCCCATTTCCTATGGCTCGTTATTATCCCCATCTTAGGCTTATCCTGAGGTTATAAACTTCCCATTACATGGAGTCTCTGAAGTAACATGTGAGTTAGAGTCACAGCCTTTTCTGCAGGTGGCTGCATCTCTATTGTCTCCTTTACCTCCCTGCCTGGGATCAGTTTGCAGGACCACACCTCCTCCCTGAGATCTGTATTCTGGTGGTGCCTGTAGCTGTAATCAGCCACTGTTTCAAAAGCACTGGTTCAGGACATGAACAGCTAACCACAAAGAGAAACATAAGCACAAAGAAGCGAGCACAGGTGGCAATTGCAGAAGCCTCGATGCCTCGAAACCACACTCTTGAAAGCAAACCAAAATCAGCTCAAGGATCTTCTCTCCGCAGGAGGGAAGGTATTACTGGGTCATGGTCCTCATCATCTAGTTGGCTTATTTTTGGCACTGGGGTAAGCAGGTGATCCATTTACACTTATCTGCAATATCTACATACGTAAAATAGTGTTCTTAAGGTGATTCTCCTCAGTGTTGCCTGGGTAAAATCAGGTGAGACTTTTTAAATGCTACCCACAGCCTTTCTGCTCTTTTGGTAACCAAAGGAATCATTTCCCAGCAAAACCTTCCACAAGAGAGCAAATATAGATATTGCAGACTTAATTTGCCAGAAAATAAGCCAACTCCATTTTCAAAGTCTAAATGGATTAAAGAAAACCAGTCTTCTTTTTTTTTTCTCTTAAATTAAGGTCTGATTATTACCTTAGCCTGTCACAGTGGTTAAATTCCAGTGTTGACCGAACCACTCCAAATCTACTGCGAGACTTTTCAGAAGTAGAGTATCGCCTCATGTTTTAGGATCTCCACCAGAAACAAGATATAAGGAGGTTCACTCACCTCTTTATATTTGTGATTGTCTTCCCTGATCCACCCTGATCCTCAAGGCATAGATACAAGCTTATGCTTTTACATTAAAAGACCTTAAAACTACAAACATGGTTGTGCTGTTTACAAAAGCTTTCCTCCAGTCTCGTGGCCTTACCTTAGCATGTAGGCAGTCGTTGGCAAAAGGACAGCAGCACACTTAGCTCTTGCCATCGCCGTTATACCTTCATCACTAACTTCTTCCAGATGGCTGATAGCCCGAGCTCCTAGTTCAGCTCCGAGCTAAGCAAATTTTCAAGAAAATTACTCACTGTTGTCAATTAATTCAGTAAGGCAATGTTGTTTTCAAACGGCTGGATAAGGCTATTCACTATTAATGTAAAATTCACATAAAGAAAAATCATAAAGAATGTTTGAAAGAACAAACAGAACAGAGAGACAAAAATATGTGCTAATTTACTGCAGGAAAAATTGATCACAAGAAGGTATTAACCATCCATGGAGTGGAAGCATACCTTCAGTGGTGCTTTTAACAGCCTAGCATGCAAACTATGGGACAGCTATAGATAAAATCATTATCAACTCCTGTTCACAAAGAATCCAGCAGAAAATGTTTGACAAAACTGACACTGGTTGCAGAACAAGTAGCGCAACTGCTGCCTTCACGGTGAAGCACCAAAAATACTTTTATGATCAATCAATTTTGTTTTGTTTTGTTTTGTTTTCTTAAATACAGCAAAGAATAACTTGAGCAGACTCCACAGGAAGGAAGTAACATTTAAATGATCACAAAACATGGCCTCAGAGTGACTTTCTTTATTAGGAGCCTGTTCTTGCCTATACCATCTCTCTGAGTGTACTCACTGCACATCTGACTTGCTGCTGCTAACAAGACATTTAAGGAAAAAAGATTTTTCGAATTGCACAGAAACTATCTTTTTGTCATTCTTGGGTTCACAGATATTCACCTTCCCCATTTGTATCCCATGGAGAAGATAAGCAAAGTCAATGTTTGATTAGGCAGCATATGTTAGTTCCAGAGGTCAAGGCTTCCTCCCATGTCCTTAACTCCAAAGCTACACAAGGGCTGCACTTCCTATTGTCTGATAGAAATAGATGTCTTAGAAAAGAAAACCTCAGTTTTGAAAACCGGAATTCTTTGAAAGATTCAGCGCTCACCAGAGCAAAAATGGCTTAACTGAATGTTAAGAAAGACGTACCTCAGCCGATTTCATTGGATGGAGCTCGTCACCATGGAAGTTAATCTGTAATCCTATATCTTTTCCAGCTTGAAGAATTCTCCTAGTAGACTCCAGATCAAAGACTCCCTTCTCACAGAACACATCTATATTGTTAACATGTATTTCACCACTTAGTTTGAGTTCTTTCAGTTTAGGAAGATGGTTATTGATAATGTCATCTGTAGCTTCAATAGCAGTTTTCCCTCTGATGAAAATTAAAAGTTATGGAGCCATAAGAATAACATCCTTGAAGTCTGGCAAATATTCAAGTCATACATGAAATTACTAGATTATTTAGAAAATTATGAAAATAAAACTAATACAAACAACTTTCAGGTTAAAAATTTAAAACTACTATAATTCTTGTATGTTCAAACATGCGACATTTTACATTCAAAGAATATTAGATTGTGTTACTTTTTTACGTCATAGATGCCAACCAAGATAATGGGGTATTTTAAAACTAATTCTTCTGCTTTCCTATTCTTATAGTCTGACCTCCTTACACTGTATCCTAAACCACAACTCTTTAAAATATGCAAATGATTATTTAAATATGTTCAGTGCTATCCATGCAAAATTTTAATGCAAGTATCAAAGCTCAAAGGGGACGTGCAGCACAAATCATTATTTTAAGTTTACCTCTCCTCCTTCTGTATCATTCAGAGTGACAGCTAGATAACTGTTTCCAAATCAAGAGAGGCCTCCTGAGGTTCAATTTGCCAAAGTCAGAACCATGTATGAACTCTCTATTACACAAAGACAACCCAGGAGAGATCAGTAAATGCATGTGAAAGAGTGAACAATCCCAAAATAAGAAGCTGAGCTAGTATTTTGTAATTTTAAGATCTAAAGATAAGTGATGTACTGCAGTTAAACGTCTGTGACGTCTCCATCCTCATCACAGGCACTGGAAGGCATTCACAGACCTGTGTTATACAAGTGCCACATGTGGGTGAGCTGGAAGCTTTACAGTGGCAGTACATGCAAGAAGTCAAATTCTGCTCAGATTTACAAACAGGCTGTGTGGTTATAAAGCACAGCAGAACCTGATTTACAGCCCTGTTTTGTTCACCTCTCACTGAAACAGTCACTGGGGTTCCTCAGACTTTTACCACGACAAGCCTTCTCCCTTTTCTTCTTTTACTCAGCCTTTGGAGGAATTTGGACTGAAAGATTAGGACCAGGGTTGTTGTGGGTGAACAGCCAGAAAAGAGGAACCGTGCCATGAGAACAGAATGTGGGAGATGGACTTGAGTGTATAAGCAAGATAAGAAGTAATCAATTAAAAAGAACAACGATCCGTGTGTGCTTCGTGTGCATAGTGTATGTTACCAATTAGCTTTAAGCAGGGCGTGTGTACAAAAACAGAAGCGTTATAAATAGCCTTGCTGTTAGATAATAAAGAGAGCATTCAGAGCATCATATTGGTGTGCTGCGTTCTGTGTCTCGCACGGCCGTCTGCGGCACAGGGTCAACATAGAGGGAAACATAAGTCTTGGTTTCACTTTTGGGGGGACATAATGCCCAAGATTGCAAAACTGCCATTGTTTTAATGCAAGAGACTTCTACTCAGGAAATCACTTTTAAAATGTCTTCCTAATGATGAAAAGAGTCCAGGGATCCACTGCCAATCAAAAAAAAAAAAAAAAAAAAAAAAATTAGGATCAGATATCCCCAAACTCATGAATTTTATTCCAAATGATGATTAGAGGAATAACGGATCAGTTATTTCTTTGCCCCCTGTTCAGAGCTTTTTAGGTTCATTTTCTAAAGAACTGGACATACTTCGAGTCTGAAAGTTCCAAAGCTGAAAACATTTTTTAAGAGCAATGGATGCGGACAAGGACATCTATCAACAGAGAAGCCTTATTTTTTGCTAGGATGGCTCAGACTAAAGTAGCCTGCACATACTTCACTAAGTACTGCCTATTACCAATGCACCGTATCATAATCCCACAGAATAACTGTGTTTGTAAGGACCTCTGGAGCTCATCTGATCCAAGCCCTGGTGCAGAGCAGGGTCAATTTGAATCAGGTGTCAATGGTGCCTTCTAGAAGCAGAAAATCAGACTTAAATACAGGATACCTAGAAGTCATGAACAGATGCACACAAGTTCTCAGCATTGGCCCACAGCTAATTTCCCGCCGGAAAAAAAAAAATAAATAACTGGTGCTGGCAGATCAGGATGCAGGTTCCTCGTAAGGTTCCACATATTGAAACTTTACAAGACATGCCACATATTGCAAGATCTGATAATATGAAAAAGTTAACACATCAATTTAATGAACTTTCTGGTAATGTTGCTGCTGTAAGAGGCCAGACTTGGAAAAGTAAATTAAGCCAAGTATAAGAAGAAAGCAAGCCAATGGCTCAGCAAGAACTTAACACAGCTTCTCGGCAGCAGTTCCATGGATATCTAAGCCTCGATTGCCTTGAGCAATCATAACGCTGCCCTCTTGTTCCACATTAAATAGAATTATTTTTAATCGATTCAGTGTTAGCAGATTGGCAGTAACAAATTTGCACGACTACGGTCATTCCAAAATCATCAGACTATTGGACTAATGGTTGTCTCATCAAGAGTTGCAATTAAGTACCTACAACAAAAAAGGTCATGACGTTTTAAGATCTATGTAAATCAAGAAGATTTAAATAAAATCAGTTAAATCAATATTACTCCTTTGTTTGTATAATTTATGCGTAACAACTACAGGGCAGTTTTATAGAGTATAACGACAAAAGAAAATTGCCATAAGCTTAAGTGACTCAGAAGATGTCTGTTTACCAGCTTCTAGAATCCACAAAATTATCACCTTATTCGCTTAAATAATATCAACGAGCAATTCCCAGCCCCAGTTCTGTGGGCAATCCCTTCTGATCCTCCACTGTTGCTGAAGCTGCAGGAAATTCAGCTTAAAACTGGAGCTCAACAAAGCGGGATGCTTCCCTCAGCACAGTATTGGCCCAGATGTTCAGAAGCCAGGCAAAAGCTAAGGCCCATGGCTCTGAACATCAGGGCTTGGATCACGGAAGAACTGCAGAATTTCTCCTGGTCAAAATAAAAACCTGAGGTGGAGACTAAATTTGAAGGGTAGCAGAAAATTGAAGCAAAATACTCTAGCCATGAACATTTACATGAAAAGAGAAGAGGATTTAAGAAGACCCAAACTGGAAAATAGAGATAATTGAGTATTTCCTTCAGGAAATTTCCTCACATACCCAACTACCTTTTCGCCTTATTTAAAATATGATATCCCCACTACTTATATTTTATTATGCTTGATGCGCATCAGTGGGGACAGAACTGTGCAGAGAGTGAGATGGTATAACTAACTGTCTTTCTAAAATACAAGATTTGGTATATTTGTAAAAACACTGGAATTTATTTCATTAGCTTAGAGAAATGCTTGAAATGTTTTGATGGGAAAGACTAGTTATTGGGATTTTGATTTAAATCCTTCCAGACTTTTTAGGGAAGGAAAAAAGAAAGAGCTAAGAAATACATATGGTTTGGAGTAAGACCTCAATTTTGTTTTCCCATTAAGTCCTCTAAACTTGAATAGAAGTTTTTGGAAGAAATATTTAGTGTTTGCAGTGCGTTTTACTTTACTCTTAACCATCTTCCAGTTACTGAAGATGATACGGGATTCATTTTTAATAGTTACATTAGCAAAACATAACTTCACATCCTGCCCCTGATACACAATACTTAGATTGCAAATAAAATTTTCTAGTTCACATCAGAATGTCAGAAGAGGTAGATATTTTTGGACTATGGTTATTGAGGTTTGGTTTGTTGTTTTGTTTTTTCCAAATTAACATCTCTCAAATACAACCACAACATCCCTGTGATGCTAGGCCTGCCTCCATCCTACATGCCTTGTTTTGCAGCAGTCTGTAAAAATGTTTCGCACCCACCTAGCTAATATACTTCATTAATTCTTTCATACAACGAAATCTGGTAACTTGAAGATGTTATTTTCACCATAGGGAAAATAATGCCAAAATGAGGAAAGCTGACTGGTATGCCAACTTGAGCCATCAAAATAGTTGTGATTAAGCACATTTACTTTAGTCTTCTGCTCGACTCATACCTATAAGATGTATGCAAATCTTCATTGTATGGAAGCGCAATCAAACTTTGTTTACTGAGCTAAATAATGATGAAATACAGTATTTTTTTCTGTTGGCTGGTCAAAATAAAACCTCAAGGAAGAGACTAAGCTGAAAGAATAGCAGCAAACCCAGACAGAAGAATTTTCTGTAGAGGAAACCCTGTAACCAGCATTACGTTCAGTGTGAGCATCAGCCAGAGGCAGGAATTCTACGCGAAGCTTATCTTGGCATTTAGCAGCCATTAAGTAATGCTTGCCTATCTTCCTTCAAATTAAAATTTAGAAGAACCTTCTGTAAATACTGGCTTTTGTTTTGAATATGTTGTATTTTAGAAGGACTGGGCAGAACAAACCTTTCTGAAAATAACAGCCAGTTTTCAATATAAAGCAGTAACACTTAACAAGAGCAAGAAAAATCAAGCTGTATTACTTTGGCACAGAATGAGCTCCACAGTATGTTGAAGAAATGCCAATATCCATGGATTGCTTGGCGCGTTCAATCACTCTCAGCATTTTAAGCTCTGTTTCTAAGTTTAAGCCATATCCACTCTTGCACTCAACCAACGTAGATCCTGCTCTGCGCATGCGTTCAAGACGATGTTTGAAAGTATTGAACAATTCTTCTTCTGTGGCCTTCCGAGTATGCTCCACAGTAAAATGTATTCCTCCCCCAGCTTGGTGGATCTCCATATAGGATGCACCTGCCAGCTTGGGGAAAAAAAGAAAATAAAATCCAACCACCATCCCCCTCCCACTAATTTGGTATTAAATGCGTATTTTCTTTCCAAAGGATTCTGGAAAGTGCCTTGAGGTCTCTTTGCAATGGGAGAGAAAAAGAAAGGGGAAACAAAATCCCATTAATTCCTCCTCCTTCCCCCTCCTCTTCTCCCTCCCCTTCACTTAAGCAAAAAAATCAGGTAAGAAGAGACATAAAAAGAACTAATCTGAAGCTTTGCTTCCCTCTGAGCCCAAGAGGAAAACCTATCTCTAGCTCAAAAATTCAATTATGTGGAAAAAAAGAAAAAAATAATTCAAAATTTAGATGGTAATAGATGGCAGCACTCCAGCATTGCCTCAATTAATGCAAAATTATGTCAAGGCTGGCTGCAAAGGCTGCAGTTTACACTCCTCTCTCAGCCTATCAATATTCAAAAATCATCCCTCTTCCCTCAGTTAGATTATCTGACAGAAATTACGTATTTGTCTACAGATGAAAAATGGGAGTCACTGTAAAGTAGAAAAAGTCATGCATAAAAAAAAAGGAGGAAGGAAAACCCAGCTCTGTATGTCATTACCTTCATTGCAAACTCATGTACCCTATCACCAGCCCACACTGGGTGTGTATGTGCATCTACCAGTCCTAAAGAAAACAAAAGTAAATATACACTCAGGTTATTTCACTGGATAAGATAAAAGGTGATGAACATGCAATCAAATTAATGGACAGCAGGAGCTCCCCTATAAAGACTCTATTGGTTAGAGAAAAAGAAAAATCCAACCAGCCAAAAATCCACTGTTTTCTTTAAAGGCTAATAATTTTCTTCCATTTTTTTTAAGTGTACTGGCTGACACCTTATGCAAAACATCTCTAGGTAGGTGCATCTGTTGCTCAGTTTCTCAGGTTATTTTACTGACGGTTTCAAACTGTGGAATAAGTGATAAATGACAAACGTTTAAAAGTTTGTTAGACTTTAAGTAGGTGTTGTTTATAAAAAGCAAAGTGCTTAGGCTGGGCTTAGTACACTAGCACTTACTCTACCAACAGCCCACTTACCCCAGTGGAA
Source organism: Baryphthengus martii (assembly GCA_013396935.1). Classification (NCBI taxonomy): domain Eukaryota; kingdom Metazoa; phylum Chordata; class Aves; order Coraciiformes; family Momotidae; genus Baryphthengus; species Baryphthengus martii. The sequence continues at coordinate 309,849 of VWZK01018605.1, read as the reverse complement.
GCATTTTCCATGAGCTGTGAAACAAGCACCACCGAATGCCCAAGGCAATTGCAAACAAAACAGAGATCTAACATGTTGCTCGTGCTAATGCCATTTGCAAAGTTAAGATGCGATGGACCCACACATTAATTTGTCAAGTAATGCTGCAGAGTGTGCGACTTAAAACCCTGTGCTGCCCTTTTCCCTCCAACTGGCTGCAGGCAGGACAGAGACCAAGCTTTGCAGCTGAGCGGCTGATGTGTGGAAATTGTACAGAATACAGAGGTGACTCTGAAAAGTCACTTGGCAGGAGAGCAATGTTGTGATCAATGATGCAGAGGACCAGATATAAGATAAACCAAGAAGAAACAGAGTTCCACCAAGAAGCTCAAAAAAAATGCTAAGTGCTACAGTTTTCTCCTTGTAGCATTCATGATGAGGAAACAATGACGCTCTATGCCCAAGACACTCTGTGCAAGATATCATCAAATCAGTACTGAATATAGATAAAAGGACAGAAGAATGTTTAACAGACATTTACTTTATCTCTATGCACTTGGTGCCATTTGGCATTGTACCACTATGAGAAAATGCACCTACCTGGTAACACGCACTTCCCAGAGCAGTCAATTACTCTTTCAAATGTTGCTCCTGAGAACTGATTGCGAATACCATCTGCCTGGCCCACAGCTTTGATACAACCATCTCTACAAACAAGACATAACAAACAGAGGAAGCGAAAGCCTATTGAAAAGTCAAGTGCTCATTGACAGAGCTCCTGGAGCAACAACTCTCTAAAAGCAGGAGCAGAGACCTTCAACAAACTGAAAAAGCGCACAAGAGGTGCTCTACAAATCTTACAGATGCACAGAAAATTATTGTGTAATGCCATGTATTTCAAGTTGCTTGCTGTAATACTTGTCATGTCCACTGTCTGAATCCCTCAGGATGATACCTTGGTACTCTTTTGTTTTAATTTCTGCCAGACAACATTATTTTTCTCTTGTGGATCAGCAAATATAAAATATTCCTCAAATAAGTGTCTGCAGGGCACTCTTCCCCTCTGTCCTGTGTTCAGCTCAGGTTAATTATCACAAACAGCTGCTGGCCCAACATTTGAGAGAGGCTACAGCTGAGAGGAGCCATAGCTGGGATAAACAACAAAACCAGCCAATGAGATTTTCCATACCATAACTGACATTGTGTCCTCCACATAAGGGGAGGACTAGGAAAAGGCGGGCATAACTATTTTCTGCTTATTTCAGCATGTGGCTTGAGCTTGTAGCTAGGCCAGGGAAAGAGGCATCTTTGGTACTGATAGAACCTCATAATTTCTATCACTCATTTTGTATAGTATTTCATTGCTATCATCACTATTGCTGTTGTTGTCTTCTCTCTTTGTGTTTATTTCCTGAGGCCTTAACCCTCAGGATATCAACTTTGTCTTTCTCCTGATTCTCCTTCTAATACCACTGGAGCGGCGGAAAGGGAGGGGAAGTGGTGGAAGGGAGGTTGCATAGTGATTAAGTACCAGCAAAGGTTAAATCACGACACCCTCACAAAAATCAAATCATCACCACAAGACTCCACTGCAGGGACCAGAATGATACCTTTGAGTCATTGGAAACCATAGGAATAAATATCTTTCAGGCTGATTTCGGATCCAGAGTGGAGTTTCAGGATAGTACTAGAAATTATTTACTGCACTTAGGGGATTCCCACAAGTTGTCTGCTGAGTTTGACCTCATCTACAGAATAGGAGACGCGGGGGGAGGGAGCAATGTTGGTGTAGTACTGTGTTCCCCTTGGCATACATTTTGCAGCCCCAGTATGCCTGGAGCTCTTAGCTTTATGGATCTCAGAACCCTAACCCTAAAAGTAATGATATTGGGGTTTTGAGATTTAGAGAAACCCAGGAGCATGGGTGGGCCAGGTGAGAATGGTGTGGAGAGAACAATGTTGGTGCAGTGCTGTGCTCCTCTTGCAGCCCCAGTGTCCCTGGAGTTGTAGACTTGGTGGATTTTGGAACCCTAACCATAAAAGTAATGGTAGCGGGATTTTGAGACTGAGGTCCCCAGTGTCATGGATGGGCCAGCTGAGAAAGGTGTGAAGATTTTGTTAAGTCATATTGAAACTCCTCCCATCACAAAGCTGTCTTTTCTTGCCTAAACTGAGTAGGAAGTTACAAGACAAGCTATTTCAGCCAGTCACTTTAGTGTAGGGCCCTCCCCTGGGTGAAGCTCTGATGGTTTTCTCTGTCCCAGGGCTGCTTGGTGGGAGCTGCTCTGGGCCTGGTGTGTGTCCACGGCTGACTGCTGTGCCACTTCATTCCTCTGGGCAGGTGCTTCTCTGCCTGGCTTAAATTTTTTATTTTATCTCACTCTATCAGCTTCCCTGGCCATTCTGGCAGCCTTCATTCACCTTTTAAACCCAACATAATAGCTCCTCTGGGCTGTCTGTTCCAGAAGATTCTGGGGCTTCTCTCAGCTGCCTTCAGCTTGGCTGGCTGGGATTGTGAGCTGCTTTGTAACAGGTGGGTTCTGGAAGATGGCTGGGGTTGCCCACACCTAGCGAAGGGCCCCCTGCCCAGGGGCAAAGCAGCCTGGGGTGTACAGTGCGATGGTGTGTGCTGGGGAGCTGCTGGGGGAGCAGGGTATCCAAAGAGGCCTCAAAGTTCTGCCTGCCTCTGTGCAGGACAAGTGGGACAGCATGATGTCAAAATGTCCTGCTGGAGGCCTCAGGCCTCGGAACTAGAGAGTGTCTGCCATGAGGACAGAGAGGTGCAGTATATTTTACATACTCTATTGTTGTTATAAGTACCCATCTCATCTGCTCTTTGTTTGGTTAGGAGGCTGTTACTGCTGACTTGAGTCAGCCAGCGGTCTAAGTATCTGACTGACTGGCCAGAGCAAGGGATGTAGGGCCCTAGCCGGCTGGCAGCCCAAGTGGTATAGGGCTGAAGCTGTCCGGACAGTCAAAGTGGTGTAGGGCTTATCGGGCTAGCCACCCAAAGTGACGTAGGGTCTGGTAGTTTGGCGAGGTAAAGTGGAGTAAGGCCCTGGCTGGGTTAATGTGGCATCAAGATTTGGACACCACAGGGCTGTGTAGCTTACTTTTCTGGCTGCTTGGCAGGGACAGGGAGTATAGACAGCTAGTAGGCCTACCAGCAAGAGTGGTCATAAGTTCTGGAAGACCTGATGAACAAAAAAGGCCTTGATCATATCGAGTGTTCAGGGAGCAGTAGGATTTGTGGATCTCTGAATTGTAATCATAAAAGTAAACGTACTACTATTTTAGAGGTTGAGGTTGCAAGGGGCATGAGTGGGCAAGATAAAAAAGGTGTGTTTTTTACAGCCCGAGTGTGCCTGGAGTTGTAGCGTTCATGGATCTCGAACCCCTAAACCTACCCCAAAAAGTAAAGGTACTGGCATATGAGGTATAGATGAACACAGGGTGAGACAGATGAGAAAGGTGAGGAGGGAGCTGTGTTGATGCAGTGTTGTACTCCCCTTGGCATGTCTCTTCCAGCCCCTCAGTCCCTCGACCTGTAGGCTTTCTGGACCTCAAAACTCTAATCCCACTCCTAAAAGTTCAGAGTACTGAGATTTTCAGGTTTTGAGGTGGGAGTCCAGGGTTATGGGTAAGCCAGCTGAAAAAAACGTATGAAAGGAGCAATGCTGGTACAGTCCCTCGCTACTCTTGGTATGCCCTTTCTAGCCTCAGTGTCCCTGGAGCTGTACACTTTCTGGATGTCAGAAACATAACATTAACACTAAAAATAAGGGTACTGAGAGTGTGAGAGTAAGGTTCCCAAGGGTCATGGGTGGGCCAGATGAGAAAGGTGTGGAGGGAGCAATGTTGGTGCAGTTCCATGCTCTCCTTCACATATATATTCCAGACCCACTGTCCCTGGAGCTGCAGGCTTTCTGGATCTCGGAACCGTAACCCTAACCCTAAAAGTAATGGAAATCACATTTTGAGGTTGAGGTCCCCAGGATCATGGGAGGGCCAGATGAGAAAAGGGTGGATGGAGCAATGTTGGTGGCAGTGCAGTACTCCCCTTGGTGTACCTCTTCCAGCCCAACAGTTCCTAGAGCTATAGGCTTTCTGGATCTTGGAACCATAACCCTAACCCTAACATTAATGGTAATCAGATTTTGAGCTTGAGGTCCCCAGGATCATGGGTGGATCAGATAAGAAAGGTGTGGAGGCAGCAAAGTTGATGCAGTGTCGTACATCCCTTCGCATGTTTCTTGCATCCCTGCTGTCCTGGACATGTAGGCTTTCTGGATCTCAGAACCCTAACCCAAAAATTGATGGAAATCAGATTTTGATGTTGTGGTCCACAGGGTCATTAATGAGCCAGATGAAATGTGTGGAGGGAGCAATGCTGATGCAGTGTCGTACTCGCCTCGGCATGTCTCTTTCATCCCCAGGGGCACAGGAACTGTAGGCCTTCTGGATCATGGAACCCTAACTCTAACCCAAAAAATAATGCTAATGAAATTTTGAGGTTGAGGTCTCCAGGGTCATGGGTGGATCAGATGAGAAAGGTGTGGAGGGAGCAATGTTGATGCAGTGTCATGCTCCCCTTGGCATGTCTCTTGCATCCCCAAAGTCCCTGAATATGTAAGCTTTCTGGATCTCGGAACCATAACCCTAACCCTAAAAATAATGGAAATCACATTTTGAGGTTGAGGTCCCCAGGGTCATGGGTGGGCCAGATGAGAAAAGGGCAGAGGGAAAAATGTTGATGCAGTGTCTTACTCCCCTTGGCGTATCTCTTCCAGCCCCACAGTTCCTAGAGCTGTAGGCTTCGTGGATCTCGGAACCATAACTCTAACCCTAGAATAAATGTTACTCAGGTTTTGATGTTGAGGTCCCCAAGATCATGGGAGGGCCAGATGAGAAAGGTGTGGAGGGAGCAATGTTGATGCAGTGTCATGCTCCACTCGGTGTGTCTCTTTCATTCCCACTATGCCTGGAATTGTAGGCTTTCTGGATCTCGGTACCCTAACCCTAAAATTAATGATAATCACATTTCGAGGCTGAGGTCCCCAGGGTCAAGGGTGGGCCAGATGAGAAAAGTGTGGAGGGAGCAATGTTGATGTAGTGTCGTACACCCCTCAGCATGTCTCTTTCATCCCCAGGGGCACAGGAACTGAAGGCTGTGTGGATCATGGAACCCTAACCCTAGAATTCATAATAATCAGATTCTGAGGTTGAGGTCCCCAGGGTCATAGGTGGGCCAGATGAGAACGGTGTGGAGAGAGCAATGTTGATCCCCACTGTCACTGGACATGTAGGCTTTCTGGATCTCGGAACCGTAACCCTAACCCTAAAAATAATGCAAATCAGATTTTGAGGTTGAGGTCTCCTGGGGCATGGGTGGGCCACATGAGAAAGGTGTGGAGGGAGCAATGTTCATGCCATGTCGTACTCCCCTTGGCATGTCTCCTTCATCCCCAGGCTCACAGGAACTGTAGGCTTTCTGGGTCTCAGAACCATAACCCTAACATGAAAATTAATGTTACTCAGATTTTGATGTTGAGGTCCCCAGGATCATGGGAGGGCCAGATGAGAAAAGGATGGAGGGAGCAATGTTGGTGGCAGTGTCGTGCTCCCCTTGGCATATCTCTTCCAGCCCTACAGTTCCTAGAGCTATAGGCCTTTTGGATCTCGGAACCCTAACCTTAACCCTAAAATTAATGGTAATGAGATTTTGACATTAAGGTTCCAAGGGTCATGGGTGGGCCAGATGAGAAAGGTTTGGAGGGAGCAATATTGATGCAGTGTCGTACTCCCGTCAGCATGTCTCTTTCATCCCCAGGGGCACAGGAACTGTAGCCTTTCTGGATCTCGGAACCCTAACCCTAACCTTAGAATTCATGGTAATCAGATTTTGAGGTTGAGTTCCCCAGGGTCATGGGTGGGCCAGATGAGAAAGGTGTGCATGGAGCAATGTTGGTGGTAGTGTTGTATTCCCCTCGGCACATCTTTTTCATCCCCAGGGTTACAGGAACTGTAGGCTTTCTGGATCTCGGAACCATAATCCTCACCCTAAAAATAATGGAAATCACATTTTGAGATTGAAGTCCCTAGGTTCATGGGTGGATCAGACGAGAAAGATGTGGAGGGAGCAATGTTGATACAGTGTCATACTCCCGTCGGCATGTCTCTTGCATCCCCACTGTCCCTGGACATGTATGCTTTCTTCATCTCGGAACCCTAACTCTAAACCTAAAGATAATGGCACTGGGATTTTGACGTTGAGGTCCCCAGGGTCATAGTCCCTTGTGTCATAGTCCCTTTGAACATCTTTTCCATTCCCACTGTCCTTGTACCTCTGGGCCTTCTGAATCTCGGAACCCTAACCCTAACTGTGAAAGTATTGGAAATGGGATTTTCAGGATGAGTTTCCCAGGGTCATGAGCGGGCCAGATCAGAAAGGTGTGCAAGCAGCTGTGTTGATGTAGTGTAGTGGTCCACTTGGCATGTCTCTTCCAGTCCCACTGTCCCTGGAGCTGTAGGCTTTCTGGATCTCGAACACTAACCCTAACCCTAAAGGTAATTCTGTGGTTGAGGTCCCCAAGTTCATGGCTGGGCCAAATGAGAAAGGTGTGGAGGGAGCACTGTTGGTACAGCATCGTACTCCCCTGGGCACGTGGCTTGCAGTCCCTGGACCTATAGGCTTTCTGGATCTCGGAACCCTAACCTTAAACATAATGGCAATCGCATTTTGAGGTTGAGGTCCCCATGGTCATGGGTGGGCCAGATGAGAAAGGCATGAACGGAGCAATGTTGGCGCAGTGTTGTGGTACCCTTGTCATGTCTCTTGTAGTCCCACAGTCCCTGGACCTGTAGGCTTTCTGGATCTAGGAACCCTAAGCCTACCCTAACAGTAATGGCACTGAGATTTTTAGGTTTAGGTCCTCACGGTCATGAGTCAGCCATATGGTGAAGGTATAGAGGGAGCAGTGTTGATGCAGTGTTGTATTGCCCTTGGTATGTCTCTTCCAGCCCCAGTAACCCTGAAGATGTAGGCTTTCTGGATCTCGGAACCCTAACTCTAGCCCTAAAAGTAACAGTAGAAGGAGTTTGAGATTGAGGTCGCCAGGGTCATTGGTGAGCTAGATGAGAAAGGTGTGGGGGCAGCAATGTTCGTGCAGGGCCGTACTCTCCTTGACATGTCTCTTCCTGTCCCACTGTCCCTGGACCTATAGGCTTTCTGTATCTAGGATCCCTAACCCTTTCCCTTAAAGTAACAGTACTGGGATCTTGACGTTGAGATCCCCAGGGTCATGGGTGTATCTGACTTACCTGCCAAGGCAAGGGGTGTAGGGCCCTAGGTGGCTGGCAGTCCCAGTCGTGTAGTGCTGTAGCTATTTGGACAGCAAAGCGCTGTAGTGCTTATCTGGCTGGCCACCCGAAGTGATCTAGGGTCTGGTACTTTGGTGAGGTAAAGTGAAGTAGGCCTCTGGCTGGCCAAGGGGCCAAAGTGACATGGATTTGGCTCATTAGCAGGGCTGCGTAGTTTACGGGTCTGGCTGCTTGGCAGGGACAGAGGGTGCATACCTCTGGCAGGCCTTCCTGCAAGAGCGATCTGCAACTCTGGAAGACCCCCTTACCGAAGTGGCCTTGTTGAGATCCAGTGTCCCTGGAGCTATAGGCTTTGTGGATCTCTGAACCCTAACCCTACTGGTAATACCTACACAGCTGAATTATTAAGACGCAAATAGCAGCTAAAGCATTTAGAAATGGGAGAGAACAGATGTAATCATCTTAAGTGTATCTTAATAGGCCTTCTCCAACCTTAATCATTCTCGGATTATGTAATTATATACCTTAATTATTAAATATCATTTAATTAATTGCACAAATTATTTATAAGCTTGCTATTAGTTCGTTTCAGTTCACCTAGAAACAAAGCAGAGGCAGAAGAGGGCAGCAGTTGTGCTCAAAACCTGGCTAGAAGTTCTCTTTAAGGAGGCCAAAAGTTTGAACACAGCACATCCAAGGAAGTTACCAGAACGTGGATTGAAGTAACCGAAGCTAGGAAGGTGCATTTCGAGGCTGCCTCCCGACAGAGACAGCCTGGCAGCCGGGGCGCAGGCTGAGACAACGGGGGCAATTAGTCGCGAAACCCCTCCCGCAGCNGCCACGACCCTGACCCGGCCCCTGCCCAGACTGGTCTTTGCTAACCAACCTCCCGACAGAGGTTGAAGGCACGGAAGTGGGAAGCAAAGCGGGGGACAGGTGGGATGATTCCTCTGAGACACGGGTGAGGTAGTTGGTAATGACCATCCTCACTCAGTCGACATTCGGCACTTGGTAGAAATCGGGGCTGAAAAAGTTACAGGGCTTTAAGAGTGAATTATGTACGAGTGAATATATGAGTGAATCTGTGTGAGTGAATATATGGAGCCCTACACACACTGTTAATATTTGAAGAGAGAAGAAACCTAAAAGTCTGTATTTGCTCCTAAAAGTATTTGCTCCTCGACTGTCGCACCCCTAATTCTGTAGGGGGCAGCAGAAGCGCAGAAACTTTCAATCGTGGAATTGGGTAAATTAGTATCTACCTGGATAAATTAATGTCTGCTTTATTTAATTCACTGCGAGCAGCCTGCTCGAGCTGAGGGATGCCGTTCTTGGTGTGGTCCAGACCGATGTGACAACATCCATGCATCGTACTGTATTTGTGATAAGCTCTGAAGCACTGGTTTTGCCAGTTGGGGGTTCTTGGAGCTCTCTGCATGCACTGCACCACCTAGAGATTTCCGTTTGCCAAGAAAACAGGAGCTTCTGCATGGGGAGCATTTGTCTGCCCATGTCCACCGGCATCCATTGCCTCACCGGCGTCCATCACCTCGAGAGCATCCCAGCCCTTGAGGGACCATAACATCTCTCACTGCACTGAATATTCAGGCAGACATAATTTTATTCAGGCAGATACTAATTTATCCAATTTCACGATCAAAAGGTTTGTGCGATTCTGCTGCCCCCTACAGAATTAGAGATGGGAGAGTCAGGGACCAAGTATTCTCAACATGGATTTTGGGGTTTCTTCTCCAAACATTCACAGCGCATACAGGCGTCTAGTAATTCCCAGTTGGAAAATGGAGTGTCTTTCTTAGTAAGAGGTCCTTTGAAACCTTTCTGGTGGTGCTAATCCTCTTTAGACACCTTTCTTCTTGTAGAAAGAGGATTGATTTAAAATGCTTGTAACACAGCTATGTGCATGTAAGTATTCATGTACAGCAGGAACAGATGGATATGCTGGCTCTTTGAATGAGCCTTTCTGCTTGAGGCTTGTTTGCAAATGAGGCAAGGTATGCAGTTAAAACACAGTATTTTGCATTTGATAACAAACCAGAAAAGTGATCAAAACTGTGATATCGAGTGTTATCTTGTGATAGCGAAGCATTGGCTCAATACTGCACCATGACATCATCTTCATCTTCCTCCTAAACGTTCTCTCCCACTAGACCTGCAGAAGACTGACGGAAGAGGTGGTAGATGGTACTTTACTGCTTCCAAGAGTTCCTTGAAACTCAGTATCGCAGTATGTTTGAAAGCAGAAATTAAAGAGGAACCTTGTAACAGTCATAGCAAGGGCAGAAGGACACTCCATGGTGCGGAGATGCTTAAGAAGCAGTGGTAGGGTGAGAGCTGGTGTGTTGGGAATGAAGTGCAGCGCACTGGTGGAGCCCAGTAGCCACTGGATCAATGCTACCAACAAAAGCAGTGGGGAGAAGGTGATTCAGCTGGAGCAGAAGGGAGCACCCCCCACTTGCTTGCAGCTCACTCCTCCACGTGTGGTGGGGTGACAGGCAAGTGAAGAGGTCTAGAATGACCAGCTTCACTGCCGCGCTGCCTTACACCAGTGCAAGTATGGCAAAAGCATCTTCCTCATATTCACAAATATTTTAGGGTATTTATGTTTAACAAACCGTTCTTTCTGCCTTTGAGAGGATCACCAGTGAATATTAAATTCCCACCTGTATTTGCACAACCCCACGTTGAATTGCATACCTAGGCAGCCAGTGCTTCCGTGAGCAAGGGCTACAAGTCAAACAGAAATAGGCCTGAATGCTCCTTACCTTTATGATTCTCACATCTACACATTTTTGCCTTTTGCCTCTTTCAGGAATTCCAGAGAGAATTTCAAAGGACAAAGGTGACATCTGCAGCTCTGTTTCTGGAGATCCAGTCTCAGACTGGAACCACTCATAACATCAGCTTTGGTAGAAGTGGTAAAAAAGGAAAGATCGGTTCTGTGTCAGGCTTTACACCTGCGAGAAGCATGTTGTTAGAGTCTCAAGGAAAAAAATCAGTTCTGTGCACTAGGTTTTTCCAAGAACCAAGGGCAGATCCTGATTTAAATCCTTAGCACAGGTGAAGGATTACATACATATCTTGTGCTTCGTAAGACAGAAGTGTATTTCGTTCTCAGACTTGTATTCTGCTTGCAGAAAACTTAGAGCTGTGCTTGTGTATTTGTATATGCCCTGGTTCTTTTCTGGTGAAGATTTTTCTCTGTAATAGATTAACCTGTGAAGAAAAAGGTCAGTCCCGTGTAGTCAGTGGTTTCTGACATGCTGTACCTGATGTATTTTTAAGACTGCTGCCCAGAAAGGTAAATGCAGGAGTGGTTTCTAGGTTGCAGCCTCAGGAAATTCTTGAGTTCGATACAAAAAGTACAGATTCTAAACATTGGACTGTATTTTTAAAACATCGGCAGAATTCACTGGATAAACAGAGGATGGTAGGGTGCTAGAGGAACCCCACCTCAATTCCTTAAAGCCTTTAAATTGCAACCTTGATGTTCCAGTGACAGTGCTTTTTGAAAAGAATCTTGAAATGTATATCTTCAATAGTGTCTGATGATAATTTATTTTTCTGCAAAATGTCAGAGATGTTGATAAAAGCAGTCGAAAGAAGAGAACTCCTTTCGCAGTGAAAGGTGGAAAGCCAGTTCTTTGCAGAGCTAGTGAGTCTTTGCCTGCTGAAAAGGTGTGTTCCTGAAGCAGCTTGAGGATAACATCCTACGCTCATTTTACTTATGTTATCATTGGCTGTTTTAAGTTCCCTGAGTTTGCCAGTTTGGGTTGGAAAATAACTCATTTCACCAAAAAATTAAACAAAGGTAGCAGAAAGAGTAAAGAAGGGAAAAAAAAAAAAAAAAAAGGTAAAAATAGAGATAAGTGGAAAAAACTCAAATGCTAGGTTATTGATTTAAGAGATTTCATGTCTTTTTGATAGTGCTTTATCTGAGTGTCTGATGTGCTTATTCCTCAAGGAACACCATTTCAAATGCACCATCAGAGTTACTTTACACTGTTTATTCTTGTGAACAACATGTGATTAAATACAGAAGGCCCAAGGCTGGACATGAGTCTCAGTCCAAATATCGGCTAAATTTTTATGTTAGGGTTTTTTGTCTGCTAAATCATCCTTAACGACAATACACATAGCCCAGTGAAATGTCCTGAAAGGAGACATTGTGCATGTCTTAAGAGCAGTAAATTGCTAGGGGAATGTTCTGAATGCTATTTCCTGGTTTACAGAAGCAGCAGAGATTACTAGACCCTCAGGATGTTTGTCAAACATAGAAACTGCATCGCACAGATAGAACTGACTTTGAAATGTGGAATCGACCCAGACTGAACTGCAAATTTGTTTTGCGCTCTTGGCTCCCCTGATATCAGATTAAGTTTTACATCAGATTTACAAATTTTTTTTTTGCATAGCTTTGCAGAAGTAAAATCAAAGTAATTCTACAACTTCTTTTTCCTATTCAGAAAAACTTTGCCTCTCTAACCATGGAAACACTGCACTTGCTCAGACGAGCTTTCTGAATCCTCCCTCCATTTCCAGGTTCTGTCTTAATAACTTCTTTGGCAAAGTCTATAACCCGCCGGGTGATAGGTGGACCTTTTTGGGAAGCACTGCAGTCTGCCCCAGGGGACCTAATTCATCCAGAACTGATGTCTCTGAGCATAGCGTAACCTTTCCAACCTATACGCTTAGGTTTCCTTTTCACAAAAACTGCATCTAAGGGGAAAAAGGGAACTCTTGTGCACCTGTGACCTGTCGGGAGTGAGGATTTGGACACACCCAGATATAGGAACTGGTATTATTCTGGCATCTGGCCTTATGTCCAAAGCTGGGGTAGGAGGGGAAAGATGTTGGAAAGCCAGCCTTGGTGCTGTGTGAGCACTGCTCAGCAGCAGCCACAACACTGGCATCTTATCTACCTCCCAATATAAAGCACAGCACCGTAAGAGCTGCTATGGGGAACATCATTAACTCCATCTCAGCCAAACCCAATACACCATGCTACCGAGGGGACTCTGTTGACACCAGGGACTTGAACATCCTTTTTTTCACAGCGTTGAGGAGAGCCAGGAGCACAAACCTACTGGTCCCAGGATGCTTTCCAGTTCTCAGTGAATCTCCTACACTGTGTTGCTAATTACATGTTACTGAGTTACAAACCTCTGGTCTCCATTCTTATGAAATTTTCAGGAATACAGTTTAAAATGGTTTAGCTTCAATCTGATAGAAAATGCAAAAGTTTTGGAAATTTTCTGAGTTTTCAAAGGCCGGAGATACCATTTCCAAGTCCAGCAGCTCTGTCTTTTCTGAAACTACCACTTAGCTTGTGAGGCTTCAATGTACTTCATTATTGCATCCTTCTAGGAGGAATCTGTGTTACATAAAGTAGCGAGGAAAACAAAACAATGTGAAACGGTTGTGGAAAACAGCATCTAAAACTTCTGGTGCTTTGACCACTTTGCCTTCCCATTGACAGAAGGTCAGACTTTATTACCAAAGTCCTACTATTGGTGAGGAAACTGAGACTGTGGGGAGGTCACAAGAACTTGCAGCAGTTTCACTGAAGGTCTGTGGCAGGGCTGGGATTTGACCTTGTTATGTAAGAATCGTGGTTCAATACTTCAGTCTAATGTTTGCGCCTGCAAACCTCAGACTAAGAACTAAGCTTCCTTGCAGTCAGTGACCCACACCAGAGAGAGTTAGAATTTACAGCATTTTGTCTCATGGCAATGATAAAAATTTAGGGTCTTCTCAGCTCGGTTGGGTAGTCTTCTTTGGCTACTGCTAGGAATCAGGTTTCCAAGTGAAAAATGAACAACAACCAACCTGTACTTAAATGAGTAACACAAAAAGTAAGCTCAAAGCTACATGTGCTGTATGTCTCAGGTCTTCTTGTGTGTCTTCTTAGGCTTTTTTAATGTAACTTCTTACCGTATTTAGTGAGTAGCTTTGAAGGGTGTAATCTTTCACTGATGGAATATCCTATTATTTTGTCTCTGATTTTTTTTATCGTATAAGCAATTTGAACAACTTAAACACATGAAAGCATTTTGGGTTTTAGTTACTTTATATGCCTACTACAAAAGTAAAATTATGAGCCCTTTCATTTGTATCTTTCATACGTACATACATAATATAAGCAAATGGTTGCAGTTCTGCATTTTGGACTTGCTCCGGAAGAAAGGAAAAAAAATGTTTATATTCCTGGGGCTTACCCAGTACCAGCTGAGGACCAGCTCTAATTACATTGATATACCCAGGGTACTTTGCATTCATCTGCTTTTCTTTTCACACCATTTGGGACCAAAATCTGAACGAATCATAGAATCAATCATAGGATCATAGAATCATTCAGGTTGGAAAAGACCCTTGGGATCATCGAGGCCAACCATTAACCCTACTTTACAAAGCTCACTCCTAAACCATATCCCCCAACACCACATCTAAACAACCTTTAAACACATCCAGGGATGGTGACTCAACCACCTCCCTGGGCAGCCTATTCCAATGTCTGACTACTCCTTCTGTGAAAATTTTTTTCCTAATGTCCAGTCTAAACCTACCCTGTTGCAGTTAGAAACCATTCTCTCTTGTTCTATCCCTAAGTACCTGTGAAGAGACCAGCACCACCAACCTCTCTACAATATCCTTTCAGGTAGTTGTGGAGTGTGATGAGGTCTCCCCTTAGCCTCCTCTTCTTCAAACTAAACAGCCCCAGCTCCTTCAATCGCTCTTCATAAGATTTATTCTCTAGGCCCATCACCACATTCGTTGCCTTCCTCTGCACTTGCTCCATGTGTGTAAGTCTGTGTCCAGCTTCACCTGGATGGGTTCTCCCATTGAAATGAATGAAACAATTTGTGGTGACAGGCATCCATCTGTGCAGTGTGCGGGCAGAAGAACCAAGATTAGTTATGAAGTCACATGCCAAGGTGTCATTTAGTCACTGTGTTGGATGCCTGGTGCTATGCAAAAGAATAAAAGCGTCTCTCTGAGTTTGACGTTTAATGAATGTACCTATCAAAAAAACCTGTAGATGCGTAACAAACAGTCTCAGAAGAATTTGAAGCTACATGAAAGGAGCACACTTGCTTTGAGAATGAAACTCAAGACTATAAAACAGGTGATCTCAGCCTTTGAAAGAAGGAGACAGATTACAGGAGACTATTTTTCTTAGTTTCGACTGGGCTGTTGCTTTTTTAAAATGTAAGTCCACTTGTCTATCTTTTCATATTATTCATCTTAGCCTAGATTTTCCTAGAATTTTGTCCTTTTTTTAATCTAGGTAGAGATTTTAAGGCCAAGGTCTTTATGTAGAACGCTGTGCCTCCACAGAAAGCTGCTGGTTTTACTGGGCCTTTTGGAAACACAGTGGTTACTACTTTTCAGTTTGTCCTTCAAAGGATAGTGAAAAAAACCCTGAAACTATATCCACCTTTAAAAGAATTGCTAGACTTGGGGATAAGCTGTCATTTTCATTCCTACCTGTACACTATAGTCCCTAACAGTTTGCTAGTAAATAAACCCTGAATTTTAGCATGAAAACAAATGACTGAGAGCCAGAAGGCTTGCAGGATTCTACCACATTTGGTGACCAGGTAGCAGAGCTGAGATCTTCATGCAGTGATTTCTATGGGGTCATTTACTCGTAAATAACCAGCACCAGCTTTTGTGGAATCACCTCATGACTGACTTGTCTCTGAGACCTTCACTGTAAGTAGCTCAAAACACCGATGGCTTTCTATATAGGTGACAAATAATGTTTAACCTGAAAGATGAACTTGTGAATATGCCGAGGTCTGAGATCGAGTATGTAGATGGCCTTTGTGTTGATACCTCATTCCAGAAGCTTTCGCACTGAACTGCTACTGGTGATGATGCAGATGGGGCTCATGTGGTGCTGGCGCTGAGCTCTTTGCGGTGCCTCCAGGACGCTGGTGGCAGGACCCCAGTCACCTTTCGCTTTCAGTGGTTTGCTCAGAGCTCATACCTAGAGCCTTGTGGAGGTCTTTAAACCCAAGCTGGGAAGCTGGCCATAAGGCTGGGTTTATTCCCCAATTAGCTTGCCAGCACATAGCTCCTCTCCATACCAGACAAGCGAATGACATAACCTGTGGCATATTGATGTTTCTGAATCATCCCAGGCTTCAGTGCAACATGCCTGTACCAAACTCTTCAGGGAAAGGGCTGGAGTCCACAAAAAGAAGGTCCCTTCCCACTTTTCCACCCTATGACCATGTCTAAAGCAGGCCAGGATCACAGCAGAGGACACCAAAGGAATTTTTACTTTCTGTGAAGCTCCATGATTGAGATCACAGGGAGGTAACAGTGGAATTCTATTTTCCCCACATGTAAAACAGGGATAACACTTCTTTATCTGACAGCAGCACTACAGTAAGTGATCACTGACGAGAGAAGTCAAAGTAACAGCAAGTTGTACTTTACATCCAAGAAGTGCACCTCTGTCCGGGCTCTGGCTGGCAGTATGCCTCTTCAAACCACATCTCACAGGTAGTGAGTGATTCTTAGCTCCACGAGCCTCAAACAGAGAGTCTCAGACTGGCAGCATCGGCAAAACAATGGCCTTTCACTACAAAATTCTGCTAAGTAAGGGATATTCAGTTAACCTCAATTTGAAAACATGGTTATTGCATTCCTGCCAACACTTTTAACATTCTGGATGCCCGCAACAGAGACTTTCTTTTTATGACAGACTGGGAAAGTGCACTCACATTTTGCAGTGATAACTATTAATGCCACTGAAGTCTGTGGACCTTCATAGCTGCCAGGAGGCTTTTGTTTGTGTGGATATTGGCTACAAATACAAATTCATCGTTCCTCAATAAGGCTCGTATAGCCACACTTCAAGCTTTGTGACTCAAAGCAGCAGAGTATTTCTTAAGAGACACTGGAGCATAATGGATCTCCCCATCTCACCTGCAGTCTTCACTATTTCCAAATAGTCTTTAATCCTGTTTATGAACTAGGTGTATTTAAATAGTAATTACATACCTATTCTAAAATATATAGGCTGCTGTGTTTTCCTGTTTTATATGGGAAGATAAGTGGTATTTTGTTCGCCACCCTCAGCTGTTAAAGCAGTTAAGACAGCTAAGAATGAGGTCCCTGCAAATACTGAAGATGACTTACAGTTTTTCACTGACGTGAATCCTGATTTCTACGGACAGAAAGCTACAAAGCATTACAGCTGCATCCTCCGAATTAACCAATTCAAAGCCAAAGGAATCATTATCAAATCAGCAGCAGCCTGCAGGAGGCACATCAGGATATTTTTTAAAGTTTTCCTGTTGCTCATTCCACAGCCTGTATTATCATTATTAGAGAAAAAAGGCTGTTCCTGCAGCTCCTTTAATCTACTCAATGATACAGCTTAGAATGACTGAAGAGAGTCACACACGCACGATGAAATGTTCCACGCCAGTCTGCACTGCAGTGTGAGTGCCTGACAGCAGAGCACTGACACCGAAGCAGAACTGAGCTGATGCACAAATGAACCGTCTGTTTTCTTTTGGAGTACATCACTTTTAAGACAGATTTAATTACAGCCGTCACTTACATTCAGGTATTTCCCTTGACAGTAACGGCATTTGTTGACACTCGTAATACTCAAAAGTTGTTTTGAGAGGTCTTTTGAATTGGTATGTTTGAGTATTTAAAAATAACACTTTTCACTCTTGATATTTTCGGCTTTGAACTGAAATAATTGCTTTTTCCTCAGCATTAGTTTTTCAGACACCAGTAAAAGATTAGATACCTTTTTAAGGGTTAATTTCCTCCATATTAAAGCACAGTAAGAAAAAAAAAAACTAAATACACTGTTACAAAGTTATGGAAAAACAAACAAACAAACAAAAGACAAAAGTTTATTTCCAGATATACAAAACACCTATTCTCTCATTTCTCCATCTTCTTCCTCTTCTTCCACACCTCTGATGTACAAAACATTATTGCACCTGTAAATAGAAACAAAGAGTTCCCTTAAACACTGTAAGTGTTTTAACTTGCTACCTCTTATATACACTATTTTAAGAATTTTCTTGCTGGAGCGTAGACTGGCACCACTCAAATTCCATATGTCAAATTGCTGCCCTTGACTTCAAACAGTTTTCCACAAACTTCGCAACAGTTGCAAAGAATACTAAGTTTATAAAATCAGTAAGTGGTTGACAACGCCATACAAGAAATTTTTACTCTTGGGTTAACAGTTACGGTGAAATTTAATCCCCAAGCATGCAAAATGCTTTCAGTAGCAAGACACTAACATACTCTGCTAATGCCAAGGGATTATTAGTTCTACAATAATCTGGGAAACTAAGGTATTTAGTTGCCCGAAAAAGAGATCACTAATGCCTCTTTACAAACACTTCAAAGTTAATCTTTTGTCCCCTCATAAGGAATCTCATAGTCTTTGCATAAGAGTTACATTAACGTTTAGTATCTTAGTTAGATGAGAAACTTCATCTAGCAATACAAGTGTTAACACAAGTAATAAGGAGTTTTAAAGAAACCCGGTCTCCAACATAAATAAATACTCTAATTACCTTATCAAAACTTCACCCAGGTGTCCAGACAACGCACCATCTATATACTCCTCTGTGTTTGCAAGCTTGAGAAGAAAACCAGCAAAACTCAAAACAATTATCGGAGAAGAAGCTTTGCAAAGCACATCGCGGTTTCGTCCCGCAACCCACCGCCCGGCTACTGTGCCGGGGGAGCCCGAGCGACCCCGCTGCCACCCGACACAGCGCCCACCGGCGAAGCACCGCCGATCCTTTCGAAGCTTCCCACTTTACTCCTCGCCCAGGGCCGAGGCCCGGCGCCGCCCCCGCCCCAAGCACCTCACCGGGAACCCCAGCCCTCACCTGCATGTTCATGTAGCCGTCGACGGAGACGAGGTAGCCCTTGTACTCCATCCCCCACTTCAGCTTCACCATCACCGGCTTTCCCGTCAGTCCGTTCAGGAAGGGCTTGGGGTTGAGGGGCAGGCTCTGCCGGGTGGAAGCAGTTGGGGGGGGGCCGGCGCCGCCGGCTGACCCTCCCTCCCTGCCGCGCCACGCTGCCGATAGGCTGGAGCGCCCGCACGCGCGAAACGGAAAGCGGCGCAACCCGTTGGCTCGGCGGAGCCGCCGGCCTCGCTCATTGGCTAAGTCTCCCGCCCGTCCACCCGCCACCTCCCTTCCCCAACCAATCATTGGCGCTGCCAGACGCTCGGCGCTGACGGGTGCCCGAGGCTGTCCTCCCGGGGCGGGGGCGGTTTGGTGCGCACCGCCGGGCCGTGAGGCCTTTCCTCCCTTTCATTCCGTCCGTACGTCTCTCCCTGCCTCCCGGCTAGTGGCCTTCTCGCCGACCCGCAGCCCCCAAGGGGCCAGTTTTGTTCCTTCCTCAGGCCGGCGGCCGCCTTATTTCGCCTTGAAAGTCGGATGGGCAGAGCAGCAGCTGAGCTCCCGGCCCGAGTTGGGCGCACCGCCTTAGAGCAATCGAGTGTGTGCGTGCCCTTCCCTGCCGGGTGTTGCTTCCTTTTCACCTCGAGGTACCGGCTTTGGGGGCCGTGTTCCGCTGGGCAGCGGTGAGGCTGGCAGCCTTTCCGTCTCTCTCCACGCAGGTCGGTCCCCACGAGGTGGCAGTGCTGAACTTGTGCCGTGGCTGCCGCACGTAACGCGAGGCCTCGGACAAGCTCTCCTGGAGTTACTTTCGAGCCTGGCATCGAATGGTGTTTACGAATAAATTTGCGGACCAGTGCGTTTTCGTTACTCAATACACATGGATAGAAAACCTCAGGGTTTATCAGGCGCATAAGTCATGTCCTTGCCAACATGCGAGTGCTCTGCTCGGTCTCATTTGACTCCCAGACAAAAAAGTTCCTAGAGCTTTTCTTGGCTGTAGAGCATCAGCCTGTTCACGCTCATGAAATGTCGGCCCTGCTCTGGCTATAGTGTGTGACTCTTAACCTTTGACAGGCAAATGTCTTGAACCAACCTTTGTACCGTTTACTTATTTGTAACATCTACACTAATGTTTTCTACTGCTCTTATGTCTGAAGTCATCAGATACCACAATACGTATTTATTCACGCATTCACTGATTCACAGAATGTTAGGAGTTGGAAGGGACCTCCAGAGATATCTAGTCCAACACCCCTGCCAGAGCAGGATCACCTAGAGCAGATCACACAGGAACGTGTCCAGGCAGGTTTCAAAAGTCCCCAGAGGTGGAGACTCCATCACCCCTTGGGCAGCCTGTTCTAGTGCTCTGTTACTCTCGCTACAAAGAAGTTTTTCCTTATGTTGAGTTTAAACATTTTATTTTCCAGTTTATGCCCATTGCCCCTGGTCCTGTCACTAGACACTACTGAGAAGAGTCTGGCCCTGTCTTCCTAACACCCACTCTTTAGATATTTATAAGTGTTGATGACGTCCCCCCTCAGCCTCTTCCTCTCCAAGATAAATAGACCCAGCTCTCTCAGCCTCTCCTCGTACAGCAAATGCTCCACTCCACTAATCATCTCAGTGGCCCTGTGCTGGACTCTCTTCTGTAGTTCCCTGTCCTTAAACTGGAGGGCCCAGAACTGGACACAGTATTCCAGGTGAGGTGTCACCAGCACAGAGTAGAGGGGGAGGAGAACATCCATCAGCTGCTGGGCACACTCTTCTTAATGCATCCCACAATGCCACTGGCCTTCTTGGCTGTGAGGAGACATTGTTGGCTCATGGTCATCCTCTTGTCCACCAGGACTCCCAGGTCTTTTTCCCCAGAGCTGCCCTCCAACAGATCAGCCCCCAGCCTGTACTGATACATGGGGTGGTTCTTTCCCAGACACAGCACTTTATATTCCCTTCATCTTTAATGTATTGGATGCTGCATGTGGAAAATGTACATTCGGGAACTAACCCTTCTGTAGAAGAAGTATTACATTTTTTTGTGCACATTAGCTTCCAGAGGTCAGTCTAGTGGCCTGGTGTTGAATGCAAAACCATCATCACCTGCTTAAATCTGAGTGTTTAATGCTGCTGACTCAACAATCTGCCTTCTCCAAATCCAGACTGTCCTCACACACAGCAGTTGCAATAGCTTTATGGATGGGTAGGACTGAATAAGGGTTGGAATTGTAATTCTTTTTAACTAGCATGTATCAAAAGCTCGCTCAGATACTTGTTTCCGTGATCGTTAGAAATGAGTGTGATTTTTTTTTAGGGTGTGTTGGATGAGCAACAGAGACAGCATCAAAATTATGCTAATAGTCTTTCTGGTAACAAAACTCTCTAGGGGCCAACTAAAAAAGTTAAGTTATAAGATCTCTGTGAGGAAGTCTGTGTTGGGATTATTTAGAAAAAGCATGAACACAACAGGAATGGTATAGATAGCAAAGTTTTTCACGCTACGGAGTAAAGAATAGCTGATTTCAAGTGATAACACGTATAATGTATCAGAACACAATGAGCTTAGAGTGAGTGTCTTGGATAAAATCATACTGGGGGGGTAACTTTTGCACTTTTCTGACAATTGCCAGGGTTAAACTTGTGTATCTGTGAATGGCAATATAACAGGTTTGGTACATTGTCTGGAAACAGCACTTACTTTTACATACTGAACCGATTTTGACCACAATGTCTGCTGCTCATGTTGGGAAAACTTTTTCCGTACGAAGAAATAACAGGAGCAGTTGCATACAGCTTTTAATGCACTCCGTTCCTCTGGCACATCAATAACTTATTCCAATTATAAAGTTATCGAAAACCAGAAGAATTTCCTAAGATCGTAGATATCAGCATAGAAGTCAGAGAGCAGAAGCGTTTGGCTTCAAGTTTCGTAATCGGTGTATGAATTCACGCGTCAGTAATCTCATCAGCTGTAGACGGGATCTGAAGCAATTTTGTGCGGCAGTAGGGTCGGAAGGAGCACTGAAAGCACAGAATGCGTGACTACATCTGATGTAGTTCACTGAATAACTTGGTTAATCAGGAAATGAAATAGCTTTTGCTTCCCCCCCATCCGTGAGGAATTTGTTGTTTACCTTGTTGACTGAATCATTCTGACTCAGAGACAATTTGCTTACGCGGGTCTTCTCCTGACCTTCAGCACAAGGGTGAAGTTCACCTTTTGTCCTCTTTGTATTTTCCCGTGTAATAGGGGAAGTAAATCGTTTGCATTCTTTTCTGCCTTTGGGCCAGGGTATTTAGGCTGCTGCTCAACAGGAAATGAACAGGAAGGAGTTTTTGTAATAGATTAATACAAACCTTAGATCTTGGGTAGCTGGATAAGATTTTCTCTTATAGCTCGGGGGTGGGAATTTAGCACAACTGCCTACACTCTGTTCCTAAGGAAACAGATTAAGCAGCTGGACATCCAACAGCAGCAGCATTTCTGGTGGAGGGAATTCTATTCGATGGCGTTGTCTGTGTAAGTGCAAATGCTCACTGACATAATTAGCGCACCATGTCACCGAAACACCAGGCAGAGAGGACCCGCTCCTGGACCCTCACAACGCTGAGAGAAAGCTGAGCTGCCCAGAAGTGTTTCCTGATTGAGCAGAGTTTGCCGAGGTAGGAACTCCCTGCAATAAACCCCGTGCCATAAGCACATTTCTGAAGGAAACTCTCAGAGCTGCCCCATATTCCAGCTTCTGGGCTGCACATTTAGTGACCATCCTGTGCCTTTTCCTAGCGATATGTGGGCGTAAATGGCATTTTGCTCTGCTGCACCTTTCTCCCACATCAAGAGAGTTACTTCTGATACCACACAATTCATCTCCACCTGAGTGGGAGCTGCATCAACTTTGCCATCACACCAAAGATACTATGCAATTGGCACAGCTTGCAGTCAGAGAACTTGAAGAAGCCATGAAGGTACAGCCCTGAATTTAGAGTAGGGAGAGCTAACACAAAGGAATCTCCACCAGGAGACAGTACCTTCATAGGACAGATGTGCAGCAAAATAAATCCAGTGTAGCAGCATGGAGTTAGCCCTGCTACACAGCAGATGATCCTCCACATCTGGTTCTGTCGGGTTCATAACTGACAAAGCTGTGTAAGAACCTGCTGCTCTCCCAATATGAACCTGTCCCAGGTGAAGATGTACCACCCTCCTTTCTCCTCCTTGCCAGACTCCCAGACTGCAGTGTCTAGTTCTTGAAAATATCAAGATGTGATGTGATGCCTTGGTCTAAGCAGACAGTTGTTAAGTAGCCTTGTGCAGACCTGGAGTTGATTTCTGACAAGCTCTTTAACTACTTGGAGATGCAGCGGTGATAACTCTCATGAAGCTAGAAGGATTTCCAGGCTGTGTGCACCCTTGGAAGGTTTTTCTTCTGTAGCACTACTGCTAAAAAGTGAAAAGAATCTGTGACTCATGCCAAATCTTGCCATGAAATAAATTTATTTTTCCTTCAGCAATAAACATAATGGAAGACTTTCCATCATAAATCATACTATAATGGAAAATTTGCTCCTACCCACAAATTTTCTCTAGAAAGTATCTGATGAAATTTTATCTAAAAATATTTTTCAATAAGAAATTCAAATTTTTTTTTGTGCAAAACATCTATCAGCTCTTGGAGACTTGGAAACTGCTGTGCTGTATGTGTGGATTGTTGGCAGCCCTCACAGAATCACACAGAATCATAGAATGGTAGGTGTTGGAAGGGACCTCTGGAGATCATCTACTCCAACCCCAATGCTGAAGCAGGGTCACCTTGAGCGAGTTGCACAGGAAGGTGTCCTGGCAGGTTTTGAATATCTCCAAAGCAGGAGACTCCACAACCTTGCTGGGCAGCCTGTTCCAGTGCTTTGTCCCAGTAAATAAGTTTTTCCTTGTATTCAGGTGGAATTTCCTGTGCTCCAGTTTGTGCCCGTTGCCCCATGTCTCCTCACATGAGACATAATCCTGACCATCTGGGGCTTTGCCAGAATAAAACAGTTTTTCTTCAAGCAGTATTTTCACAGAGACCTCTACCAGTAAAACATCCCTGCTGACAATTTGTCATTTCAATAACACCGTCTTTGATCAAATCTCCGTGACTAAGGCAATAACCATCCACCACAGACCTTTACCATGGACCAGGACTGGGATCCAGTAGGTAGTGACATCAGGCTTCAGAAGAGAAAAGTTCTGTAATTTCTCTCTGAGATTCTCATCAACCAAACTACAGCCAAGCTGTGCTACAGGAGTGGGTGTGCAGAATCCAAGGGCTAGAGTCACAGAACTGGTTGGCCTGTTTCAGGATTGGTCTGAGTAAGATGCGTCTTTCCACATTCTGTCACCTTTTCATCTCAGTGCAAGACTGAAGCCTACAATAGATGCTCAGTCTTGCTGAACAACACTTGGTGACAGCTGAAGGGAAGGGCACAGGGAACCACAAAACCCAAGAGTCTTACCGTCGGCTCTGCATGCCCAGTGGTGACTGATATACCAACGGATGGAAACGTGAGTGAGATGCAAAAGTCTGTTTGGGACAGACTTGCCCAGTGGGCCTGGGAAGATGGAACCTTTCTTCTTGGGTAGAGGATTTATGTGCAGTTTCAGATCAATACAAGGCCTTTTTCGTGCAAAGAGAAGTTGGTATGAAATGAGATTTGGGGATGGCAGGTACATGCTGTCCAAAGCCCAGGTCTTACTGGTGTCACAAAAATCTGCTGCCCTTCCTCAAAGAGGTTTTCGGGAGTGGCTCTGTTAGGAACCTGTCATCAGGCTGGGCTGTGTCATTGAGATGGGACATGGGGTGGGTATTGTACAGAAGTTATGGGAATATTAAAGCTTCCTCAATATGCATATTAAAAACCTTTATTTGTCTGTGCAAATGGTATTCATACAAAATATGCAGCTACAGTAAAGGGAGGCCCTTTAAGAATGTGTCTCTGAAAACACAGACTTCTTTGCCAAGAAATAATGGGACTTCCTTAATTATCAGCTGTTATCTTCTGGGTTTGGCAAACTTACGTTGCTTTATGTGCTTTTGTTTCTTTTATGCTTTGACATTAATGAATTGGAATTGAAATTATGTGCTGAGGAAAACAATGCGATCAGTATAAATAACAAAATGGCATTCTTGTGTGTGTCAAAAAAGGGGGAGGATCAAGCATTGTGCAGAAGGAATTTGGAAACTCTGCTTTCACGCAAACATCTTAATGGAAACTAATAGCTGGCTCCAAACCTGTCTGAGAAGAGCTCCACTGTCTGGCTGGTTTTGAAGGCTCTCTGTGTTAGGTGGCAAGGTGTATTTTAACAAAAGAGCTTGTCTGCTTCTCCTGTCCTGCTTCCAGCCATGGCTGACATTCCAGTGGTGGTGCTGCAAACCTAACAATAGTTTATGAACCTTAATGATCTTTTATTCATATTGAAGCCCTCTTAGATAAATGGTTACCCTGGGAGAGGAAACTCATTTTTAACAGTGAATCTAGTGGGGGGAGGGGAGAGGAGAGGAAGGAGTGTTTAGGCAACACGACTGTCGAATGGGTACATGGGTCACCAGGGAATTGCTGGTCAAGAGACACTAGATGTTGTACGAGAGGTTCCCCCACCATTTCAGAGAAAGAGCAGAAGGAAACTAGATCGAAAGGAGATAGCAAGAGAGAGAAATGCTGCTGGGTTAAAAGAAGGAGCTAAATCCAAGATTCCTGAACTTCTTAGAAAACTCTGTCTGAGCCAAAGCAATATTCTGGAGAGATTAGGCGAAGAAAGACGAGCCTTGATACCAAAGAAACCCATGAGTCATCAAGGCTGACTGGCAACTGTGGGAACAAATACATCCTGAACTCCCTTCATTACACTGCGAGGCTTTAATGCGCTGTAGTTTTATTAATCTGGCCAGATATATCTATTCTTGTGATAGCCAAAGGGAAGAGTGAGTTGGGATTGGAGCCTCTGCAAAGTCTACTGGGCTATTTGCTGTTTGCGCCTCTTCCACAGGAGCCAGAACTGGTCCTGCGGCATCTGGGCCGGAAAGTCTCATTTCCAAGAAGGGTCGGCAGACGGAAAAAATCCTCAACCCCCCTGTGCTCTGAAAATGTTCCAGAGGCGATGTCTGCATTTCATGTTTGACTTGAATCTGAGCCCAGGGCCCACATCACTGCAGCAATCACTGCCCCGCTTCTGAGACCAGTGACTTCTGCCTCTCTGCTAAACTAGTGGTCCTTTTGTGAGGGCCTCTCCAGGGGTAGTGAGTGGTGAGGGTCTGCTGTAAATTCAAATGTATGTGTACATCCTTTCCCATGGAGCAGAGTGGAGGAGAAGCTTTCATGCAGACAGTTTCTGGTCAGCTTCCAGAACCTCTGAATGTCTCATTGCCTGGCTGAAACGGGCAGGAGTTCAAGCTTGTGTGAGTGGACAAGCTTTTCTTAGACCCCACGAACCCCATAGGCTTAGACTACCCAATATAGGAATGGTTACAAGAACCAGGAATTAACTGTGTGAATGGTCACTGAATTAGGACCAGATACCCAAGAGAGACAGCACAAAATACTGCAGCATGCTCAGGGTGAAAATAATTCAAAATCCTATGATTCAACACCCGTCATCTGATACAAGTCCAGAAGAGAGAGCGTGACTATAGCTGTTTACACTGGTTTTATGGCAGCCGTCCCAAATTACCAGTACCCCGACTTTCATACTTCTTGGGGCAATGCCCAGCACATGTGTCGGGTGCAGTGTGTCACCACAGAAATGCCTTTCTTCAAAATACTCTAAGAGTTCAATAAGTTTGGGCCAGACAAGTTTCCACTGCCTTGTGACAATGGCAACGGTGCTTACTGAGAGCAGCTCTACCTGCCTCATTTCTAGCCAGGGGGCCACTGATGCGCTGGTGTTCCCTTGTCACAAGTGCTTTCTGTAACGCTTTAGAACACTATTTAGTTGCCCTTTTCCACCTTTATGTCACTGAGTACTCTGTTGGATCGCTTACGCAACTGTTACTTTTTTTTCCAAAGTGCACAGAGGATGGGAGCTGGCCTCTCTTTTTGCCCAGTAGGTGGTTTTGAGGAGGCAGCTGAGGTACCGTGGGCTTGCTTGCTTGGGTGCCAAGAGCCTGAAGAGCCATGATGAAGAATTTCAGTGCTCTAGATGACACACTGATTATTTCTTGTGCTTCTTGCGTGTCCTAGGTGACCTGGCCCCACTGCTACAACACTCCCTGCAGGTCCTTTTCTGTTCTCTATAGTCTTATGGCAGCCTGTCTATCCTAGGACACAGGTGGCCTCAGCAACATGGCACAGATATTTGCCTCCATTCGGTGCCTTCCTTCTCCAGGACAATGTCTCCTCCGTGACATATACCCCAGGTGATGGGAAGTGCCGAGTAGGTAAGTGGAGGGTGTTCTTTAATAGGACCCAGAGATGATCAATAGAGGATCTGCACTTCTGCCCAGCAGTGCAGTGATAAACCCTCTTGCAAGGGTGAGTACTGACCAGACAAGAGAAGAGAAGATCATATCCTAACCATGTTGTTTACTGCACTGCAGGATAGAGATCCTTAAGATAGTTGGGTAATAAAAACAAGTGAAAAAAAAGCCTACTTCTCTGCCAACATACATATTCTGGTGTCTGAGCTGGCTTACTCTGACCAGCACGTGCAACTATGATAACTGGGAGGATTAGGGTATGTTTGAGGGTGAGACTGTGACCATGTTTCACAAGCACAGAAAAGGTGCATACCCTTAGCAAAGACCATTTATTGTCACACTCCAGTCTTTTGATCCAAAGGTCATTAATATTTTTCCAGAAGAATCCTGGTTTTTGTTGTTGTTTTGGTTTTGTTTTTTTTTTTAAATAAGGGAAAAGGAACCTATTCTTTTCCCAAGCACCGCTCTTGGAAATGACCTCCTTGGCTGAAATTTTCTTGCAAAATATCAGCTTGGTGCAGATATTTCCTGCTTCCAGGAAAGCTTTTCTAGAGATCTGCCTCCTGTAAATGTTTATACATACAGTTAAAGGCTGTCAAAGTTGTAAGCTGCTAAAACAGAGGAGCTTAGAATGGAAAACAGGGAAACCTTAATAACAGCATTGCCCACTTCACTTAATAAACAGATGCATTTAATACAGATTTTATATAATAAATGCTAGCTTAGATGTGAAACTATTGTAACCTTTTTCTTTTTTTTTTTTTTTTTCCCACTACACAACAAAGATTTAGCATATCCATGCACAATGTTGACTATTTCCTGGCAAATGTTGTATTTCTAAAATTATCCTTGAGGTGGCTTGATCAGGTGTAGGTTGCAATGGACTGATATTGATGTTCCTTTCATATGATGCTTCACATAAGGCAAGTGACTACTTGTTTTGGCAGATCATAAAAGATGGGTAATTAGAAGGGGAAAAGTGCTAGTTCATACCTGTGACACTTTATGGATTTACACTTCTGTGAATTGGACATAAAAAACTTCAGCGCATCTGTGCTTTTGTGGGTTCTTGCTTTAAATGCTCAAGAAGAAGCTCTTACCATTTTTTTTATCTCTGAAGAAGGACATGTAAAGGATTAAATGATGCAATTATAGATTTATTTAACAACAGACATCAAATCCACACCTAAAGAGTCTTGTTTAATTTGAATTTGCAGTACCATCATTTTGAGATCCCAAGAACGTTAATGAAGGTACAACTTTACATTAAGTAGTTGATATTTCACAACAAAGTCAGGTGGATGGCAATTCTTGTGCCCCTCTGAACTAGACTGTCAAAGGAGAAGCACAGTTATGGTGGCAGGTGACCATGCTTCTGTCCCCGCACTGGGGCACCAGCTGCCACCGGAAGACCTTGGCAGACAGTTTATCCATCCAGAGGATAAGAGTGGCTGGAAACCTGACTGCTATGATACTGGTTCACCATTAGCAGAATCTAGGTCTGTGGAGGGACTTTCCTACAGGTCATGTTGACAATGACCTTTACTTTTTGTGGTGTTTGGGGAGCAACACTGACAAGACTTAAGAATCTGTATTTACTGAGGTACCTTTGAGGTTATGTATCTCTATTCCTCTAACACACAATTCACACAATAGGGTTTTTTTATGGGCCCATTACTTGCAGTGCTAAACTCAGCAGTATTTCAGGGATTTTATTCTGAATATAAAAGGTTCATTTGCATGAAGTTGGATTTCTTTTTCTCCTGAGTAGTCAACATCAGTAAAGTAAATATAGATGGAAAATATTTCAGATAAGTCTTTCTGATGCTGAGCAAATATATGAGTATATAATAACTTAGACAAATGAAAAATACAATCTTTTTGATGTTGCCAAGTGGACTCCAGTCTCAGATAATGGACTAAAAGGTGCAAGCTAAGGACATTGATTGGAGCTGTAATGTCTTTAGCGAATGAGGGAAATTGAATAACCTTTGCCTGCATAACCTTTGCCTTCACTAGTTCTGATTTATTCACATTTGGAAGTACACATCATCTCCAAGTGTGTTTAAATAGCAGCAGGATGGAAGTAATGACTGTGCTTTCAAGGGCAGAATGCCCTCGAGTTCCATGGGAACTGGATGCTAAATTATACTAAAGAGTCATAGAGCACACATGACTCAGGCTTGAGCTGTACATCTGAAATGTTCTTGTCATGAAAAGCATTGCTTAATTTTTTAAAATTTTTTTTTTTAATAACAAAGACAAATCCATTTTACATCATTTTAAAACACATTTTACATGCTATTTTTTCTCTAGTTTAGTACTCATTAAGTATATATATATACACACAGCTGTGATATCACAGAACAGTGCAGACAATACCATGCATATTAATATGTGTATGTGCTACACGTTATATGTATATATACTCTATATTATTTACTAACAACCATTTTATTTCAGACATCAGACAAATGTGAGATTCCACTGTGTCTGAGAGCACTTATTACATTCACAATGGTGAACAGATTAACCGTTTAGTTGCAGGTATCAAGGTTGTCACTCAAACTGGCAGCACCTCAGAATAGCTAAAGCTTATCAAAAATTGTCTGGATTGGAAATGACAGCCATACATGCATGAATGCGTCTGTATGGCTGGAAGACTGGTGAAGTGTGAAGTGAAGAAGTTCACTTCGGTTTATTTTTTATCATAATTACTGTATTTCATGAGGGAACACTGACTTGCCACATGATAAATACAAGGGGAAACAGAAAGAAACTTCATTCTCTTATCATCTTTGTCTCCCGAAGGTCACCACATTCAAACAAAGCATATTTATTTCATTCCTTATGCATTTACGTAGCCATTTACTGTACTCTGTATAAGTGAAGCAGAATAATTTTTTGCGAGACTAATTAAAAGTTGCATGGTAGAAAATGTTTTTGTGATCACACCACCGTAACGAAATTGAGCTGTCTTTACTGACGTGTGCTCCACTTACTGGGTTTTTAAAATATATTTCCCACACTTCTAGCATATTGTTGTTTTTTAAGAGCAAAAACATAGTCAATTTTTTCATCCTAAGCAAAGTAATATTCTTAATGAACATATTTAGAAAAAAAATCGTGATGATTTATCTAATCTGTTGTATTTGTTCTGTTGCTTTTTACTGCTTCCTAGCACTGGGGCTTCTTAGAAAACTTCCATGTCAAATCAAGAACAACTAAGTTGACTCTGGGTCAATAGGATTGATGCATAAAGTTTATTTGTCTCCATCCAAGTTGTGTTACAGGCTCCTTCACTCCCAGCATGAAGTACCAACCAGGAAATTTTACTATGTTCTACATTTCGGATCCCACATGGAATAAACATTTAGTGAATGGAAGAAGCCATTAATTTAGTTATATGATTTCATCATAGACTGTTAATGGAATTAAGTGTTGCACTGAGAAAGCCTGGAGGTTTTAGGCTGACAAACGCACAATCTTTTATTAAAAAAAAATAAAAAATTGAAAACCCCAAAGTTAGCTCAAACCACAGTTAATTCTTCTCAAAGACTGCCATAGGTGAGGTCAGGACTTAGTTCTGTTGTTGACACAAAATGGTCTACTGAGGACAGCAGAAGAGCAATATTAACTGGCACAGCGTTCATTTGGCTTCCACAGAGAATTTGGGAAGTTTTCTTTTTCAGGTGTTATGTGCCTAATTAAAATGGAAGAATTAATACTGTCTTTGTATGTACTCAAAGGCAACTGCTGTACCTGAACTGGCCCGTGGATAAAGTGTTAATAACAGCAAAAGTTCATGCCACGCCCCAAAAGACTAAAATGTGGCATATTCTATGTACTCTGTCATTACAGGCATGGGGTTGGAGACCAGTCTGACCCCTACTACTGGTCGAGTAAGGGGCCTTCAGCAAGTTGTGAAACTGTCATTTGCAATGCAGGGACATTTGTTATTATTCTGACCATTGTTGCATCATTTTGTTGACGTTATGATGGCACCTAGAAGACTTAGGCAAGACTGAGGTTCTGTGCTGTGGGGCACCCAAAAAACTTGAAGAGGGTGCCCTGCAGAAATAGCCAACCATGGGTTGAGAAAAGGTGGAGACAACCCTTAATGCTTTACCTGCCATTGAGGAAGTGAAAAAGGCATTTCCAGGATAAATTAGTTTACATTGCAAAGCTGTGACTGTCTAAAGCATGTACTCGAACACATATTTTTTTCCTTCTCGGTGGCTGACCACAAGAGGGAAGACGAAATGCCTCCCTTTCCAAAGGCGTGCAAATGGCTCTGAGATATAGATAGATATGGGATTGTCAACTCCAATTAGTTGGTGAAATGACCTACTGTACTTCTCTTCTATAGGTATTACAAAAGCCGTTCCGCCCATGAATTAGACATCGGTGAGAAGCTGAATTTAAGCCCACTATTGTATGGGAATGTCCACTCCGCTTTGCCACACTAAAGACATTCAGGCAGGCAGAACACCCTCCGCCGACTCATTAGGGCATACATTAGAGGCAAGCTCGCTGCGCTCGCCATGAACCCACAGCGCACTCTTGAATGGTAGCCCTTGGTGGACGCTTGCAGGGCAGGCCGGTTCCCACAGCACCCCGCTGATCCCCTGTGAACAGATTCGCAGCTCCCCGCTGGCTGCAGAAATGGATTGCTTGCCCCATCCTCACCCGCCACTGACAGCCCTCATAATAATAACCTGCCCAGGAGGCGAGGGACGGCGACGGGTTTCTGACAACTCATTAGCCTGAGATACGGTCGGTTCCTGCCAGGGATTGCCACCACTGCCACGGAGGGAGTGGGACGATGCCGGGCAACACTGGTCAGACCCTTTTGAAGCCATCCTTTCTCCAAAAAGTTACTTTCTTCTTCAGAAAGGAGAGCCTGTGAAGAATCCTGAGGGGGGGGGGAAGAAAATTTGGCAGCTCAAGAAGTGCTGAGGAGAAAAATGAGACCAGCAGGGGGTCCTATGATACTACATTGAAACTACAGCTGCTCAGAGGGATAGGGGACTGCCCTCGGCTTAGACACTCACGCACATTGTCCGCCCTCAAGGCAGCAGTGTAGTTCTGAGGACTTCATGATCAGTCTGGAGAAAAGAAATCAAGAAAAGAAATTGGAAGACTCTGTTAAATATTGGTTTTCACTGATCTCTGTGGTTTGTCTTTCAATATCCAGGTGCACTAAACTACCCTGTGTTCTTTTGGCCCAGTCGAGAACTACACGTGAGATCCTGCCCACTTCCCTGTGTCCTTGGCATGGTAGGCAGGGCACTTCTGAGCCTGGCAGAAATGCTTTTGGTGTATAACTTACCTATGAAAACCACCAAGTAGAAGTTCTTCAGGCTGGTTCAGCAGGAGGGGATGTGGAAAGTTGTTCACAAAAAGCCTTTTTTTTCTAGTTGTCGTGGAATGTCATTACCTCCAATTTGGAGAATGATGCTTACAAAGGAGAGGTCTTCACTCAAAGCACCCCACAAGAGTGATGGGAAGTAGACTGGTCACCTCAGGCAAGAGATGCTCTTGCTTCTAATGGGATGGGAGTAAGACATTGGGAATCTTAAAGAAGGTCACATATTTCACCTTTGCTACGTATATCTTGGGTGATATCAGAGACAATTTTCCATTCAAACTGAAATCCTGGACTGCATGTCCTCTAACTGATGTTTTCAAGTTTGATCATGAGACTCAGAAAGAGCAAAACAGTTGGTCTTTGGCTGGCTGCATACTGGTAGACAATGAAAATGTAATGAGTTTTCTACAAATTTTAGTGCAGAAACAAGAAATGGCTTCTCAAAGAGAAGTAGTTTTCATCACTACTTAGGAGAAATGCTGTCTACCAGGAATGGAGACAGTCACTTTAAAGCAAATGCCAGCGAGACCAAATTTGACAACAAAGAAAGTAAAAATCGATTCAGGCCATAAATAAGTAAATAAATAAAAGGAATCGTCACAATGTTCTGTTCTCATAGTTCAGCTGCTTTGGAATTAAGAATGAAGACTTTCTGAGCCACAACTCTCAAAGTACTCGAGCACTGTGGTCAGGGAAGGCTCGCAGCTATTGCTAAAGTTTTGGGAGGTGTAAACTCACAAAGCAACAACTTCTGTTCCGGAAGGGAGGGAAATGGGAAGGGATGAATCCACAGGCAATGCTCTAAAACTATGTTATTTTATTGTTTCTGTTTTCTAAACAGCCTGCCTTGTAGACAGGACCTAAACTATGGAGATACAGAGATATTCCAGACAAACTGGAGATGTTCCAGAGCCGCTAATAGTCTTCCTTAGTCATGGAAGTAACAACACATAGTGAATCATACTGAAGGCCAACAAAAGGTTTTTAATAACTTTATTAATGAACCTGAAAGGGAGGACCATGTGAATGACATTAGTAGAAAGTGTTAAATTTGGATGTGTTGCAGGCAAAAAAACTCTCAAAGACAAATGTGGAGATTAGAACAATCAGGCAGAATTTATATGAAGTCATTCAGTTTCAGGAACTATGACTGTTGAAAAGGAAGACAAATACGTAGTTCTAGGTTTTATGTTGCTCCTCACAACACAAGCCATCCATCCAGAAAGAGGGAACAGACCTCTTGTAAAAATAGAGGCCTGGCAGATGTACATCATGGTGACATCACATGCTGGCAAGTGACAACTGGTACGTCCTGCTGGTCTAAAACATAGCTATTGATAGAAAAAAGTGTAAAGGGAGAGAAAGAAGCTAAATTAATGCAAATTTAAAGGCTGACTGACATGGTCCAAGGCTGTGGTGAGATACTGCTAAGTAAACAAGGCCCTTGTTGTTTACAGACTGTCTTGAGAAAGATGTGAAAAAGCCCCTAGATGCAGTCCTTCACAGGAGACTCAAACAAGAGAGGAATGAAATGGCTATGGATGCAGATGTGTGTGTTGGCAAAGGCAGGAAAAGTCCAGGTCTTCTGTTGTCATAATCCATAGAAGTATCTTGTCCTTCCCATCAGGAAGGTTCAGTTGCTAGAGGGAGAAACTGACTTTGTGAAGAAGGAACTATGATCAGCACTGTAGGCAGGAGTGCAGCTGTGGTTTTGTGCACAGTAAAATAGTCTTGGGAGGGAGGCAGCCACGTACAGCTGACAGCCTTTTCTCTGGAAGCATTCCTCCAGGGGATTCACCAATGACACCAGTGTCCAGTATTCTGGAGCAGGTTCATATTCCTGATTTGACTTTAAGCACATAGTACAGAGCGGAGAGTTTCCAAGGAACTCTGGCTTACCAAACTAATATCAAAGAAGCTTTCATGAAGTACTAAAAGCTTGCTCATGCAGGAAAAAAAATACATGTGTGAAAATGTACATTCTGTTGGATTTATTTGTCTTTAAACATTTTGTAAATAATGATCTTCTTGAGTGTGGAAATTTCTGCTAGGATTGAAAATACTGATCTTCCTGGAGATGACCACATATTTTTGAACTGTCTTCAAATTTGAAAATTGTTGAAATTTTGCTAAAGGCTGTTTGAAGTGGTTGCTGCACTTGCACATGGATGGACTCCTGCTGACGGTGCCACACTTTCCAATGGATCAGCTGTAACTAGGAAAAATCTGCTTTGCATCCAAGTTCATTTTCGCTACTGAATTTGAAATAGGCTCAAAAAGACTAAGGAAAAGGGAAATTCAAAATTTGACTGGGCCAAAAGAGACATAGTCCAAAGGAGCAAAGATTGAAGTGTTGCATCTCAGAACCACTAGCAGAACTGTGTTGGCTGCGGCCCCTCAGTGACACACGCATTGTAAAATCTCAAATAAAATATCTGCACCAAAATTCCTCATTGTCATTCAAATCACAAATTTGCAAGAGAGATGGAGTCCCAAAGTTTAAAGCCAAAAGTGTCTGGCGAAATGCAGGAGACTGGAGGGAAATGAGTCAGCAGGAATCCACAGAGGAGGAGAGGTATCCTTAAGAGAAGACCAAGAGTAAGGGCCACCACCTTTCTGAATGCAACAAACTGCAACTCATCTGATATTCCTCAGGGCAAAGCATGGAATTGATGTTACTTTTCCTAGTGTGTGAACAGCTCCACTTTCTGAGTACGTGTTCATACAGAAGTATATAAGAAAAGGGAAAAAAAGATTTCAGGAGACGAGTCTTCCCGCTTTATGATCTGGAGGCTATATATAAAATGTATTATAATTATGTTTGGAAAGCCTTCACAACAACCTACTTCGATATGTTCCACTGAAACTACTTTTCAATGGGAAAACAAACACGTAAAGAAAAAAAAAGGGGATGTTTTTCAAACTCTCTAGAAGATGTTTTTGGCTTTTATGCACTTCCTTCCAAGCCCATTAAGCACTCTTCCCCAAAGTTAAAGCACTGCTTTAACTGCAGCAGGATGAATGAGTCCAGAAAAGAGGCCAGCCTTAAGTTCTCAGTGATATTTCTGACCTCTCTTGTAATATTTTAGACACCTTAGATATTTCTCTGTCAAGCTATCTGAAGGCAAGAGCTGTAAAATTACATTTGTAAACCAAAGCCTGGAGAATTCTTTACGTGTGTAAAATGCCTTCTCATCATAAGGAGAAATAGTTTACAGGCTGCTCCAAGTACAAGACAGTACTCACCAGAACAATAGGAAGAGTATATACAAGCCTCTTAACCTTGATGATCTTGTTTGGCAACAAATGTCTGAACAGCTTGACTGGATTATTTGAAAGTAACTAAATTAAATACTTTCTTTTGTTCAACAACTTGGAGATTTTTTTCTAAGCACTCTACTCCAGTCCTGAAAGATCTGCAGATAACTGAGAAAAAGAAAAGAAGGCAAAATAGCATATAATGGGGATATAACTCTTTCTTAAAGAGAAATGCAGATGAAGGGATTCGGCTAGCTTGGGAGATCTCCCAGCTCAGGGAGATGAATGCTGCAGACTGGACAGGAAAGATATGAACATACATTTATAGGAGCATCGATGTCACCCAGAGCTGCAAAACTGGGGGGCATCTATGATCATATTCAGAAGACGCACTAAATTATCGTTTAGTACTTATGTAGGTAAATGTCAAGAGATAGGTCAGAATCGGGATTTAAACATGCGAAGACACCCCCCTGGAAAGCTACTGCCCTCCCAAAAGCTTGATTTTATCTTACAAACCTGTACTTTAGATTTATGAAACATACTAAGTTGTGTACATCCATTGGTGCATGGGTTTGAGTGCTGCCTGACGGATTTTCAAACATATCAAGCTCCATGTATTCTTTGTGCACTCCCGCTGAGAGAGTAAATCCCTAGATAAACAGCAGCACTACACCACTGAGTGGAAGGCTCCCATATTTTATTTCCTTTAGTGCTCCCTGCATTGTGTCTGTACCCTGGTAGGAGGAAGTGATTGCCTGGTCCGTGATCTCTGAAGTCCAACAACAGAAGATCTGGATCCAGGGAACAGCCAAAGCATTGTGTCACAGTCATGGGGTAAAGCTCACAAGGGTCTTTTTCCTGGACATTTCATTTCCCGCCTGGAATTTTTACTCAAGTGGCTTTTGCCTGCTCCCTATAAAGGCCCTGGCTTTGCTAACCTCCCTCACAGTGGGAAGATTGGACCATGCTGCACCTTCCCAGGCTGCTCCATAGCACTGGCTGCTCCAGTCCTACAAGCACATGTTTCTGAACGGGACGGCCATGACGGTGCTCAGCAGAGACTATGGGCAGACTCCCCTCCCCACTGCTTCTGAGTGCCACTGTCCTCCCAGGCACGTCATCCCACCTGCGAGTGCTGATGCCTGTCGCGGGACTCCGGTCATACCATGTTCTTACATGCTCAGAGATCGATGTTGAAAGGTGTGTTTTTAGAGTTACTAGCCATTTTTGTCTGAAG
The DNA here is from genome assembly GCA_013396935.1 of Baryphthengus martii. NCBI lineage: Eukaryota > Metazoa > Chordata > Aves > Coraciiformes > Momotidae > Baryphthengus > Baryphthengus martii. The sequence goes on along the minus strand of VWZK01018605.1, from coordinate 273,312 downwards.
AATCTGCTCTACCGCGTGCTTTCTTGATGTCTCTTATTCCCTCAAACAAGGAAGAAGCCAAGGTTTTGCAAGCCAAGTCTAATCCTGTTTACATTATGCTTTTAACTCCTGTATTACGAGTTCAAAGCATGTGTCCAAATTTAGAAGCAAGACTAATACAACCTCAGGCTTAGCACTCATCAGATCTCACTAATTAAGCATGTTCAGGCCTGGTCAGTACTGGATGGAAAGTTGTCAGAAAATTATCTGCCTTAGCTAGGAGTGGTCTCAGAGATTGCAGGTGCTACACTCCTCTCAGTAATCAACTACTGTCCCAGCCACCCTTAGCTTGGCAGTTTTGAACATCTGAAGCAGAGTCTGGTCTAATCACGCGCATGGTGCTTCACGCTGATTTTTCCATGTGGAGAGGGAAAGCCAGCCTGCTTTTGAAGATCAGCGCAGGGCTACTTGGCATTTAAATCCCCAGATTCCTATCCAGAGGACAGAGGACTTTGATGCTGCAGAACATGTGTCCTGGCCGTCTGCACAGCACCACCTCCTAGTGTCATTCCCTGAATATTTAATGAAAACGTTGATGGTTCAGTCTGGGTTGCTGCAGATACTCATTTATCATCAGTTAAATAGTGAAATATTTTTTGCTAGAAGAAGGATATTAATTGAGCTACCAAGCTCCAAAGAGGAAAACATTTGTCTTCTTTCCTGTACTCTTTGTCCTGCTTGCATCTGATCCCTACACTCACCTGGCGTTGCTGCTGTTATACACTCCTCACATTTGAGTGAAACTCAGCCTCCATTTAAATGGCTGACATGAGACCGACAAACAGTCTCTATGAGACTTTGTTACACACCAAATTTAGCACTGTATAGCTGATAGCTGAGTTTAGCCCCTAAAAAGGCTTTTCAAACTGCTTAGGGGATGGTCACAAGTGACTGTAATAAACCACTTTACGTAGAAGATAGTATTTTGCCAATGACAAATGCTCTACAACCAAAGAAAGGTTAGTACAGACTTTCTGCTACAAAATTTTAATGATCCCGTAACTCCCTAGCTATGTTTCAAACACAAAGCTCATCCCATCGGGTAGTAGCAATGCCCACAAGGTTCATCAACTTTGTCACAGAATCGATGTCTCGTCCAAAGCAAGCCAGGATCAACGTCCTGAAGTCATGGCTTGCTTCTGATTTCACCCGAATTGTCAAGAAGTGATAGAAGGTGAAAGGGCAATTTACAGATCTAAACCAAAGGCAGATTTCTGCCTTCAACATGGTACTATCTTTTAACTCTTTGTTAAGAAACTTTGTCACGTTCATCATCCCTTTTGATAGTGCCAATCAGTTTGGCTTTTCAATAGCCAGTAAACAGCAAAAAAATACAAAATGTTTATATAATGCTGTTGGGTTTAGAAATGTCAGTCTTACCCTTACAACTAATTGCTGATTCTAGGTAGGCAGAAACTATCACTATGCTTTAATTTGAACATTAAAAAAAGGCTCTCCCTTCTTTGTTAGTAACATACATCTTTGCTTATGTTTTCCACTGTTTACTGTGACTTCTGGGACATCTGACTGAACAAGACGATGTGCTTGCAGTGGAGTGTAATGACAGAGCCATCTCCTCTGCGGTAGACTAGTATTTATTCGTTCTTTCTATTTCTACTTCTCCTCAGCAAGAAAGTACTCATCTAAAACTTCAGTGCCTTCACAAGTGTCAGTGAGCAATTAATAATTAACATTTTACATGCCCAACCTTTCTGAGGTATCATAGCTCTGAGAGCAAAGGGCCATTTCACTGTCTGAGGTGAAGTGCTTCCATAGCCTTGTTGGGAAAGCAAGCAAAGGAAGAAGAAGGTCTTGATGGTATTGAGAGTTTGTCACTGCAGTTCTAAACCAGCTTTGCTATTTCTGTGGCATACCAGCATTTCAGCAACAGCCTCAATACAAAACATGTATAGAGACATCTTGACTGCTACAGGGGGAAAAATAATCTTGTCTGGAGCAGGTACCCTTCACCTTTCAGTCTGGCCACAAGCCCTGTGGTAGAAACCACTTAATTTGACGAGCCTTGCTGTGAAGCCTTGCTGTGAATGCTTGCCGTGACAGGGCTGTGCCCGACACTATGGGATGCCACCAGCACTGTGGGATGTCCCCAGCACCCTTTTGACCCACAGGAGGGAGGTCCTCACACCCCAGTCCCTGCATCATGCCCTCGCCTGTCAGGTGGACTCCCCTGGCCTGTCAGCCCACCACACATGCCGTCTCCTTTTGTAGACCTGTCAGTCAGGATAACGCCCTTGACCAGGCAAATTGCAGCCACTTTTCAGCTGGAAACAATGCTTGAGCCACAACACAGCATTGTGCTCAAAGCGGATTACACAAGCAGGGCTGTCTGCCTGGCATGATATTATTATATCAATAAGACTTTTCTTTCTCCCGGAAAACATAAGCTCTGTCATCTTTTAACAAAGAAATCCAATGCCAACCTGCTGCCAGCCGGCACTTTTAGCAAAACACTGCTGTTTTTCTTGGAAAGAACTAACAACTATGGCTTGTTCGTGACAAAAGCGTCAGGGTCTCCAGCAGGGAGAGAGGGGAGAACTTCATCTTCCAGATTCCTCTTTCCAAATCTGGTGGTGAGCAACCAAAAAAAAAAAAGGGGTTCGCATGAGCAAAACCCTGCCCTAATGCAAAGCCCCTATATGTTGGCAGAAGGTCACCAGCCAGCAGATGCATACAATGGAGATGGCCCGTGAACAGTGGGATTCATGTCCCTGCAGCATCAGCAGGGTCCACATCTGGCACTGATGATGAGGCAGAATGAGGAGGAGACCAGTGGTTGTAGCAGTAGAAAAATAATACTTTCCAAACATATTTTGCTGTTTCAAGGCTGCACTTCTCACTGCTTCTGAATGCTGTGAAGACCTTTGCTGCTGGCTGACAGAAGGTCAGCAATGGCCAAAACATCCCCCCAAGTTAGCTTATTCCTCTCAGTTCTTGGGTTTGTTACATTCAACAACTCCTAGACACAATTTTCCCCCTGAAGCAATATTGCATCATCATTGTCTTGCACCCTCTGTTATCTCTGGCTCGGTCTGGGCTATTTATTTCTCATGACATAATTCCAATCAAGTTTCAGAGCTCTTGATTTCTGTAAAGCATCATGAAAAGGCTGTCGCTGCTGTGCCTACTGACTGTGGATTAAAACAAACATGATTCCATCTGGCTACATTGATCTGTCGTGTTTGCCCATCTGTGGTTTTGCCTGCCAGTTAAATTCATTTATCGTTAGAATGAATCCCTTTCAAAAAAAAAAAAAAAAAAAACAAGGAAAGGAAATTTGAGGCCATTTGTTGGGTTGAGTTTAGTTTAATTTGAGATGCCTGCCTGAACCTACCCAAGGGAATTTGTGAGCAGCATTCCCAGTCCATGCTAGGAATTATACCTGTCTTCACAGATATTTAACGTATCTGCTTGCAGAGGAGATCTTGAAGACAAACCAGATACATTACTGTTGCAGGAACACTGTCCAAGGGACTGTCTGGTCATGTTTGGCTTTGTGCACATCAAGAAATACTTTATTGAAATCATTGCAGGGCACTGATATGAAACTATCATATTGATTGATATAAATCCATTGATAGAAATTGTTAAAAATCTATCATATGCCTTATCAGGAGGCAGTGTGTTCAAACATGCTAAGTCACCCTAGGTCCCATTTTCAGAGGGCCACTAGAAGAGGCCAAGATTTACTGGTGCTTATCAGCATCTGTAAACATATATCTTCACAACAAACAATATATGCACTTTAGCATAGATTTTTTGCATCCTTCTCCATTAACCATCTCTGGGTTGTATTTCTAGAGAATAATCTTCTTCCCGGTTTGAAATTATCTAATTGTAAATCATTTAGTGCTTGCTGGCCTTGAAGTCACTCCATCTCCTTCATCAACTGTAGTCTTCTCTGGGCTATTCCTTGTACACGGTGAGGCCATTGACGTTTCTTTGTTTGATGCTCAGTTTCCTCCTTCCCTGTTGTACCCACTCTCCCAGGGCCAGTGTTTGTAAAGCTGCTCATGAATCTTGCCTTGCAGACAGAAGCATGCTTGGAGCCCTCACAGGAGCCAGAAGTCCTGCTTTGCCTTGAGATGGAGCATGTGCACAACACAGCCAAGCATCAGTACTTCTGTGGGTCCCCATCCTGCAGTGGTGCTTGTAGCATCCCCAAGAACCCACTACCTTCCAGACATTAAGAGGTGACCCAGTCCTGGGCCAGAGATGCTGGGTGTACACTGGAATAAACTGCTGAGCCTCTGAACATGAATAAGCCAGTCAGCTGTAGTTCATTACCACCTTAGTCATTATTTTGCAAATATTTGGACTTCTGCCAGAATTCATCAACATGTTTCTGGATTCCAGGAGTGTCAAGAATTCATACCAGCTGTTCATTAGTCACTGCTCACCACTCAATTTGCTCATGCTAGGGAATGTTAGTGTTTGCTACGGGAATCAGAAACCACACTGTCTCATTCGCAAGGCACCCTGGTCACAAACGTTCATTAGTGCAGCATGGTAGCCAACATTTTATAGGATATCCATAGCTGGAAAATTATTTGCCCAGATAGTCAGATAATGTTTAATGAAGCAAACAAAAAAAACCCAACCAAAAAAAACCAACAAAAAAAAAACAAATGAAAAAAACCCCAAATGCTTCAGACTCATTTCCCAAAGCTACACACTCTCTGCTGCATGACTGCCTTGAGTGGCTCTGACCAGGGGATTTGCAGAGGGTCAGTAGTAGATTCCTGCCTGTCACTTAATTGCTGCTCAAAGCCTTTATGAATGGCTGCATGGCATTTCAGGGGACTTCAGGGCCTAAAGTCCACATTGAACAAAGCTCTGTAGCAAAGCCCCAGAATTAGCCCCTGCTTCGTTGCATTGCTGCACTTGGCTCTGTCTCACAATATTACCTGACAGCCTCACCCAGGTTCACTTGTCCCTCCTTGGAGATGAGGTTCATATGCTGGGATGGCTCTGAGCAGGAACCAGCTGCTTCTCAGTGAGGACTCCCATTTGATCAGACCAGCCTCGAAGCTTACCATCCATCATACAGAGATGGGGCCAGCACTCTTTGAAAAGAGAAGGGAGAAGAGAAGAAGGAAAACAATCAAAACAGGTTTCTACGTATGTCACAGAAATACATCAAAGTCCCCAGTATGGGACTCAGTGCGCAAGCCTTGCACAGTCATAATCCCCAAAGACTTGCACACTCCTGCAAAGCTTTTCTTGAAACTGAAGAGGCTGCAGCAACTGCTCCTTTTGTTTTTTGATCCAAAACAAGTAAACATCCGTCTCCCAGTGACTCTGCTGTGTGCAGCTTAGCCAAAACTGCTGCCTGCCTTGAGTCACTACAGAGTAATAACATCAGTTGGTGTGCAGCCTCTCCCATCAACTGGTTCTGGACAGGTTCCTTCCTCAAAGACAGCCCTTCACTAGTTTCATTTAGTGCTAGCATCTCCTTTCTCCTGTTTCACATGCTCCTTCGATGTTACAGACCAAAGTGCACAGCCCTGGCTGACCACTGACTACTGCCCAGGGGAATGAACCTTTGCAAAGGGGTATGTGGCCCAGCTCGGTTTCCTTACCTTTGCTCCGGACATCCTTGGACCAGCAAGATGGCACTTTATGCTCTGGACTTCCCGAGGATATACAAAAAGGAAGGTGACATCCAGGAGATCTCTTTATGTTAGGAAAATCTGGCAGGATTAGCTGATTCTGGTATTTTGGGTCGGACGTTTGTAGATGTTGGTCATTCAGAAGAGGTGGGTTTGGCTCTGAACTGAATGTCCCCAGCATCTAGAAGTTATCTTTATAAGCTCACTCATGCCCATCTTTGCTAGAACATCAAGTGATAAATTACTGAGGAGAAACTAGATGGTAAATGTGGAGTCCAGTGTACTAAATAGTTGTGCAGATGAAAGGAAATTGCCTCTATTACAGGGAGACAAACAAAATAGAAACATAGAGTTTAACTAAATGGTTGATTTTCTCCAGTCAGTCCAAAGGAAAGCTTTAATTTCCCTAGGAAGGACAACAGAAAGAATAAAGCACAGCCCAAGGGAAGGGAGGAAAGAAAGACATTAAAAAACTTAAGACAGTTTTTCCCATTATGAAAGGGGCTTTTTTTGGAGACATAATGCTCAGAACTACATTATTACAAGATTTCTTGTGATTTATGACAAATCTTATAGCTGACAGAAAATGCTTGACATAAATCAGTTAATATTACAAAAGGTCTTCGGAACGAGCTAGCACAAGCTTTAAACTTTTAACTTAAGATAAATTAAAATTCTTACACCAAGAGCCCCTAAAAACAGCGCATGTCCCAGCAACATGATGAATGTTACAGTTATTATGTGGACATACACAAACCGGTGGCTGGGTTTTGGTGATTGTGCTTTAGTCCTCCTTTCTGAGAATAATCTTAAAATTTAACTAGGGAAAAGAAATCCAAATTGTATTTCATATCTATTCTTGCTTTCAAAAGTACAAGCAATCATTGCTGCTCACTGAAGACTAAAATCTTCTGTCAGACAGTTCGGTGTCCATCCCACCGGACATCACTTTTCACAAAATCCAGAGCTTTTGTGCGTAGGAAGCCACAGACAAACCCACATAATGAGTCACTGAAAAAAGCATTGTCCCAAGATAGAAAATACAAATCAGTGCACTGAAGATAAAGACTGAGGACTAACCCTTCACAACTGCAATCTAATAAGTCACTGTTGCCTTTTCTCCAGGTTCTGCTTTGAACCTGTGCTCTTGGTTCTGCCTCTACCTTCCTTTACAGGCCGGCATAATTTGATTACTTTCATTGTGCCTGTATTTCTGTTCATAAAATTTATAAAAAATAATGCATTCCACTTCTCCTTGCCTGAAGTTTGCTGAAATTTCTTAATGTATTGCTGCATTAACAGGGAACACGCTGTATATTAAGTAAAGCAGCAGATCAAAACGAGTATTACTTTCTGTTGGAACACTTTAGAACAGAATTTTTAGTGAAATGGCTTAAAAAACAGTTTCAGACAAGCATAAAACCTTTTTATTTAAGCCTTTATAGGAAAGAAGTTACTTTCATTTTTTGCTTCTTCCTTTTCTCTGGCTTTTCTACACTAGAAAGGAGAAACAAAGACTACAGGGTAAGGGAGATGCTTCAGTTTAGATCAGCAAACATGAAGACAATATTGCTTTATACATTGGAGGATGGGTGGAGAAAGAAAAATGACCCCTTTAATTCCCTATAAACCATATCAAACCCCAAAAGCGGTTATGCTACCATCCAATCCATAAAAAGAATTTATGGCTTGAAATGTGATCAGAAATTAGAAATTATTAAAATCAGAGACATTCCAAACACATTAACATATTCTTGTAAATCCTTTTTCACCTGACCTTGTTAAACACTAGTGCTGACATGGCAGTCCTCTGCTAGATACAGGTACTGAGCTGGTGAGTTCCTGCTTTTTTCCATTCTCCCTTTCATCTTCTTCTGCTCTCCTTTGTTCTTCGGCAGGTTTCTGAACAGCAGCTTGTTTTTCTTGGCTGCCTCTCAGGAACGTCAGTCGACATTGGATCACTGGATCTCATCTTCTTTGATTTCAAGCCTATTTTAAACCCATTAAAAATCTGAGCTGTTTGTCCTGTGGTGTTCCCACTCCTGCCTGCTTTCCAGAAGCTCAGACGTACTTAGACAAGGGCAATAAGATGCCAAAATACCTCCCAGTTTGTGGTCTGAGGTTTGTCCTGTCTGTCCCGTTCCTCACAGAGCACAGTGCTGCGAGTGCTGTGGTTACACAAGGCTGCTGGAGCCTGTGGCTGGACTGTGGCACTAAAAAGGGACCTGGAGGCACCCTATGTCCCTGACAGGGTTGCTAGAAACCCCTTCCTCTAAGCAGCAGGTTTTCAGGGGGCACTGGAAACATTTCTGTACCAGACACCTAAAGGGGAGTCAGAATATCACTGGCCTACACGAGCAGCAGGAACTTGTTCCCACCATCCAGATCTGCAGTGGTCTGTGTGGATCACGGGGAGAATTTTGTTATGTCCTTCCATCCCCTTGCACTTGGGAAATCCTCCCCTTGCCAATGGCGAGGTCTCCAGCCTGGCTGCCAGACTGTTTCCCTACTGAACTTCTGACAGCTTACATCCGTGGCTCTGTCCAGCTCTCACAGCCACCCAGCTGTTAGAAATGTCTAAATTTATCCTTCATGAAATGTGAATAAGTGGCTTCTTATCGGCTTGTATCTCTCCAGATGTTTGGGGATCTCATCTGTCAGGAATGTATTTAGAATTTTGTTGGATGCCAAAATCGCAAAGCTATAAAAAATATTCCCACCCTTACTAACTCCTGGATCACTCTGAATTTTCCTCTTAAGCATTGCTTATCTCTCTTCATGGTTTTCCGGTGCTTTCTGTTTTTAAACTGAGGAAGAACATTACCCCAGTCATAATTGTCATTCTATGTCCCATCTCTGAATGGCCGAGACCTGGTGAAGAGCCAAGTCAGACCAGAATGGAAAACTATGAAATTATTTGACCATAGTTAGATATTCCCCAGAGTTTAGTGTCTGCTCTGTGTCTTAAAAGAAATTTTGATCCTGTCTATTGCTACAGAATGTTCATTCATATGCAACTATGTATGTGTTTATTTCCTTCCCTTAAAAATCTTAGCTGTGGATCAGCACATTCTGGTTTATGGTCTGTAAAGATACTTGAAATGGAAAAAACAGTCTGTCATCTGTGTCACTCTCTTAGCGCTGTGATATTCCTATATTATCCATTATTATGCTTCTTACTGGAGCTGGAAATCCCCTAAACTTCTTTCCTTTCTTCTTTCCTTTCTTCTTCCATTTCATTTTTTCCTGGCATTCGGTTATGATTTTCTTTTGCTCAGCTGCGCTGTGCACTCTACTACCTCAAACAACCATAACATGACTCATATACCATCAGTATACCCTCAGTATTTCTCTCCAGTTGTTATTCAGACAGATCAGACTTAATTTTCTGTCTGTCTAGGAGAGATCTGTCCTCCTCCTTTGATTCCTCCTGCTCTTGTACGAATGCCTTCAGCATGTCAGCATCTTTTCAACAGTGGGGTTCCCAAGGCGATGAGCAGCCCCTTTGGATCCCATCTAAGGAGTTTTTCTATTACAGAAAACGCCTCAGCCCATAAGGAACATTAATTCATTGCCTGTGTTCTTGGTAGGCAGTGAGCCTAATCCTCCTGGCATCATAAAACTCAAGCTAAAGGACTAGGGTTGAAAGGCTTAGCAGTGCTTCAGTGAGTAAGAATGCAATTTCCACTGGAACTGGGACCACAAATAGACGAGAGTGATGCAAATCTGAGCATCCTGTCATCTGCATTTTAGGCATCTTGCCACCTTCTTGTCCATATTGTCTTGAGTGACGTGCCTGTGCTCCCTGTAAGGGGATGGAGAGAGCCAGATGGGCAGAAACGGGACTGCAGTGGTCAGAGCATTAGAGATCCAGGATATGAACAGGTAACTCATCATGCCAGATGGATCAGTAGATCAAACAGCATCTACCCTACGCATACTCAACGGTTTTTCTTTGGACTGTAAAGTCCCTGTCATGCATGTAGCTTATAGTTGCCTGAAGGACTGACGGTTTGGGCCATCCCATATGTGCCCCTGGGTGCTAGAGTGCTGCTGATGCTTACATGGAGCAGAGCCTACAGTTTAGTAGCCTTCTTGAGAAGAAGGTGTGATTCTACCTGGGACTCAAATCAATACTTTACTGTTCATGGGTGAAGGTATCTTTCAATTCTTCAGCTTGTTTGGAAATTTGGCAAATAACAAAACTTTCAGGCCAGTAAAAACATCTAAGAATATGAAGAGAAGTGCCCCAAAAATCAATGATGATCAGCTTTTCATATTAGGAATGAGAAACTGTTATTATTAGTGTTTTTCCTTTTGTTTAATGTGAGGTTTTGCAAGAAGAAAACAACCGCATTTCTGATAAGATGATGAACTGAAAAAAAAAACAGCAATTGACTCCATCCTAGGTAGCGGGTTTGATTTTCTTTTAAATTATGCTTCCATGGAATTGAAGTGCTACAGAAGCACCCGGACTGAGACAAGATGAGTGACTCTTCAGTAGTGCCCAAAGCCCATTTGAGGAAGTGATTTGGACATTGAAGGCCTGCTACCAGATCAGCCTGGGTCTATGCTGGGTGAGAAATGGCTGCACAGAGTGAAGACCGCTTGACTTCTCCTCTGAGTGATCCTAGAAGCCACTCCCTAGACCTCTTGGAAAAAGGCACGTGGCTCTAGTAACAGCAATCTGTCTTTTTACTGATACATACTGCAAAATATCTCCAGATGTTCCTTCTAAATGTTGTGGAATCAGAGGCGCACACACCAGAGCCTGGAAATCTGAGCTGCTTTGAGGAGGGTGGAGATTCTCCAGAGGACTCTTTCAGAGGAAATCAGGCTTCTTTCTGGTCATGCTGATATTTCATGTCTTCACTGCTGCCTGCAGCATGGTTTAGAGCTACCAAAACTAGCTGTAAGCAAGAGCTTAATACAGGTTAATTTAGCTTAATTGCTCAATTTTCAACCAGAGCAAAAGTCATGAGGCCCCTGGCATTTTTAATATATATCTTATTCTAGGCAGCTGGGAATAGCATTACTTAGGCTGATTCCCTGGCTGTCTTCCCACTTCAAATGTGTTCTAGATCCACGGACACACTGAACAACCAGGGCTGTCATATTTAACTACCTACAAAAATGCTGTTTAAAATCTCCCTAGTGATCCAAGCTTGCAAGCAGCCAAAGAGTGACTAGACTAAATGCAGACTCACATGCACGAGCTCTGTGAATCTGTAGCTCTGCTACGTTATATTGCCACAACAATACGGACAGCACTTTTATGGAGCTCTTTCAGTTGAAAGAACTAAGTGGTCTTCCGTTTCCACTTACAAGAAGCTAATTCATTTGATGACATGATATACTCTAGATAATTTGCTAGATGTGTGTTAGATGTACAGAAGAAGAAATTCCCATTTTAAGGTGTATTTTCCACTAAATCATGCCATCACTCAGTGATACATCCAGTAACCTGCAACATGAGTGCACCTAGACTAGCATGAGCTCTTTCTGGCACTGAGTCTTTCTACTACACCCCAATGTGATGAGTCTTACTGTACATATGTTCCTGCACATCAGTCTCATATGGGTCAAGAACTCATACATTTGAAATGGCTTTGTCCTCTGCCTATCAAAAGAGAGGAGATTATTGTCAGAGACCAAAAATAGCAATGATGTCACCCTGCGTGTGTATCCAGCAGAAAGCAAAACAATGTCTGGAGTGAGTGGAAAGGCTGCCAAGACCCCTTAGCAAAAGCAACATCTTAACTGAGACTTTGATACTAAGGAAAGGGGCAGAGGGAGAGACAGATTTCTCTAACATGCTAGAGGTCAAGATTTTGAAGGCAGCCTTGTGGTTTGATCAAGAGTGTCATCTCTTCATCTTGTATATTATTCACTGTCTTCTTCATATATGCAAGCTATCTCAGATGATGAATTTTCTACTGGGGATGCTTAAGTCCCATCAGCTGTAAAGACCATAGGAGGCACTGATGATACTACTGCACCACATGCATTATGTTTTTCAAATTACCCCCACCAATGTTAATACTTTTGTACGGGGAAAAGCAGAAATGTAGCCAAATTCAGTCCTGGTCTGTGCCATAAGAGCTCTAGCTCTCAGATACATAGCATGACTTACCCGAGCCCAAAAAGAGTCATGACCCACACACCAGAATTTCTCTGTGCCTGTTTGCCTGCATGGGTATCCTTCTTTGTGCCCAAGAGGTTCCTATATATCTCCAGGCTGCATTTTCCTGGTTCCCAGTGTGCCTGCTATGCTTTTCAAACCTATAAATGCTGGCTGTAGTAGTGCCATTTTGGACTTTCACCTAAGAGAGCAAAAGATGATGCTGACTCAACAGGACAAATTACACCTTTTTGTGTCTTCCACCAGCAGAAAAGGCATAGCCTGAGTGCACTGTCTGATCCAGTGCCTAATGCTCCACCATATCCATGCTGCCACATTCCCTTTCTCTTAGCAACACTATGTGACACTTTCACAAAAGGACCAAGCTGCACAACACCGAATTAAGACTTTGTGTGTCTGGGGATAATGCAGGGCTTTGTCTTGAGTCTCATGGAAAGGGGTAGCATTAGTAGGAAGCCTTCTAGCAGTGAGCACCTTACACAATGATGGAGTTCACCAGACTGCACAGGTAACAAGATTGGAATGGTAAAAGTGACTTTGTGACCGAGCTGATACTCCAAAGAGAGGTTCAAAAGCAAATAAATTATCACACAATTCTCACTACAAAAAAATTAGAGTAGACAAGGAGTGGAGAAGGGCAAAGACCAAAGCTTTCCAGCTTGGATTGACTTTCAGTGCCTGGTTTTTGAATGTCCCACCGGGGATACCAAAAGGATACATGCAGATTGCAAATATTCACACTGCATATGCTCATTTTAGGTGCCTGGAAATTGAGGCACTGCAGTGTGACTGAAAGTCCTAGTGGCACCTCACCACCATTAACCACCATCAAACCTTTCTGCTGTTTCTGGCATGCTGAGATAATCAAATTTCATGTGCACTAACTGTTCTTACTGTCATGGCAGAGTCATGTTCAAAGAAGTAGTTTCTAGGCTGTTACATGTTGCATCCCGCACACGCCTGCTCCTCACTAATACTGAGAGATATGAACGATGCACACTAGTTGAGTTGACACTGTGAAGGATGGCCTGGAGGCTTCCTCTGACCCTGATTAACCTGAAATCCATGTTGTGAGCCTGCAAATATGGCCTAAGAAACAGTCAGAGCAGGACACCCACAAGGTCACGCTTACCTAGCCATGTTCTGCCTGTTCGTCCAGGCAGCTACCAGGTACATTTCCAGAACATCCCACCATGAACCAGCCATTGACAAAATGGTGGCAGGACACAAAGTCCGCTGTGTTTATGGCTACTTAGGAGCCAGACTTTCATGCCAGAATAGGTGAAATTATGAGAAGAAAGGAATTTTGTGTGACAGGGCTGATATCCTGCTCTGATCCAGGACTCTGGCTACTTTGGGTTCTTTCTAACATCCTGGTTGCAGATACTTCGTTTTCTGCATGAAGGAGAGAAAATAGGCCTTCTGCAACACTTCTCTGTCAGAAGAACTTTCTCACCAGCACAGGACAGACATAATTTCTGTTACACTTTTATGGAGTCTCTGTTACACAGACAGGAAGGAGAAGAGCAGCTGGTCATGTCCCTGCCCTGTCCATCCACACTGTCACCCTCAGGACCATGGCCCCTTCCATTTTTGCTGCTATTTCACCGGCATAAACTCCCTACCACTTGTGTGCAGGGCTATGCCCGTCTTCAGAGGCTGCACCACATGCCCTCCAGCGAGTCTGCTGGGCCCATAAGACGTGAGCCCTTGTGTTGCTTTCCAAAGAGACTCAGGCTCAAGAGGGCACCAATGCTCACGGTAGCTCTTAGACCAGGGGAGAAGCTTTCAGTTCCAACAGCTCATTCAATTAAGATGCAATCATTCAGTCAAGATTTTTCCACATGTTGTCTGATAGTCATTTCTGTTTCTTTTTTTCAATGGAGTCCAATGAGATTATGAAAGAATAACCTACTTTCTCAATATGCTGCCTTTATATTGTTATATTTGATAAAATGTTGTTATTTAAATTGACCTGTAAAGCCTGAAGAGGGCAATTTACAACAACCTAACCCTCCCCAAGTTTGCCATGAAACCACTGCCAAGTGCTTCTTTGAGCATTTCTAAACTCAATTTGTCAGATTTTCATTGCTCATCCTGTTCGTCAGGCAGACAGAGCATATTTTTCCAGTCTTGCTTTCTACTAATACTACCTTTCCTCTGCATGAGTAATTATTGTAACTGAAGGTTATTAAACCTCATTTAATTCAAATGTAATGTGGTTCTCAAACGATCCCATTGGAGAGGCAGGGTCAGCAGTGAGTCACTGTCCTGGAGGGAGCCCTGACCAGCCAGTGCCTGCTCCTGACTTAGGAAGTTACATTTTAAGCCCATTTTCTAAATTCATTCTCTATTTGCCTCTTAGAGTCCCTCTGGCTGTCTCTGCTTAATGACCTTGCTGCAATAAGCTTGTAGGTGTGCTTCAGCACCAAATTGCCATCGATCAAGTCACCATGGAAGAGCCGTATGCAGTGAGAGTTCCCAGGGCACCCAGCCTGCCCCAAAGCCCAGGGGGAAGGTTATGCAAGGACCGGACCAGAAGGCAGATGCCAAAGGGGGTAGTACAGCCCCACCAACATCCTTATTCTCATAAACCTGATCTCCTGCAAGTGGATCCTGCTGGTAGATGTTCTGGTTGCAAGGCAGGAGCAAATGCAGCTGTCCTTCCCTGCTCTTCCTGATGGAGAAGGCACAGAGGGAAGCACAGTATGGTGGTTTCTGTCTCCACATATGTATTAATGCCAGCTGGCAGAGGACACGTCCCTTGACTGCCCTGAACCCCAGCTTTGGGGATTTGGCTCACCTTACATCAGCAGTGAAGCAGAGCAATGCTGAGCATTACTCTTGGATTGGGAATTGAGAAACAGGCTGTCATACGCCACGGCCAGCCTGGTGTTTCTCAGAGATGAAAGATGTGCTGACCCTGCTGCACTTGGTGGCCTTCCAGCACAAGGCAGCACCCAGACCAGGTCTCTGTATGGCTTGGAGGGTGGCACAGAAGTGACAGAAGGCAACCTTGCCTAACCCCTCTCCCTCTGCCCCCCATCTCATTCTTCCCGGGCCCACATCCTACCACAGCAGCCACTGCTGGCTGCTGGGATGCCCTCTGGCAGCTTTTGGGCCAGGTGCCAGGGCTGAAATAAGAGCCAGTGAGGGCCCAGGAGGGTTGTGCCCAACCTTGTCCCACTGCCAGCCCCAACGCTGCCGGCCATGGCTGGCTGCCTCACCGCCCTGGCCACCTCTTGTCACCCAGGCTGCTCTCCCTGGCTGCCGGGACTGTTTCAGAGGCTTTCTGTGACTAGATGCTGAAGTTGGCAGAGGTGACATTCAGGAAGCAGCCAGCAGGTTAATCCTCCTAATAATCTGTGGCGTGCAGGATGGAACGGAGAACTGACATAGAAAGCATCAAGTGCTGTGGGTTTCTATGGCATTTAAATATAATCATTGTCTTAATATCTGCATATCAATTACCCTGGAAAGAAGGGAAGGAGAAGAGGCAGAGGTTACGTGGGAGCTAAGAAAAAAGTGATGGCAATAATCCGGCAAGTGCAGGTCTTATTGCAAAAAACTACGCTGACTGCCTACCAATGCTTTTCTATCTTTAGCAAGTCCTCCCTACGCCTTTCTCTCTTTTGCCTTGCTTTTTTTTCTTTTTGAATCTCCTATAAATGGAACATGGGCAGATTAGCTGGTTCCCCTTCATTCCTCCTTGTCCAAATGGATGGTAAGAATAGAAGGAAAGAGGAAGGGAAAAAAAACCCAACCTCAAAATGCCTGGAGCCATGGCTTGTGGATAAAAAACAGCTGCATGTGAAAAAAATAAAAATAAAAATAAAAATACAAATAAATTGATGTGGTTTTTGAGCTCCTAGGGTTTGGAGAATAAAATGCCAACTCACTCTTTGCTTTCAGAAAGATAGTAGAACTTTTTTAAAGTACTGTTGAAAATAGAGGGTTGTGCCGGGTTTATTTTAGCAGTGGATGCACAGAATCTACTGCACCTGGATCCAGCCCTGTGTTCTGCCAGGTAACACCCTAAGGCATGGAGCTTGGAGGCTGACCTTCCTTCCTAAAACAAATCCCTGTCAGAAGGCATTTCGATGCTGTTAGTCAGAGAAGTGTTGTAGCTGTTGGACCTCCTGGACACCTGAACAAGCCTTAATCCTCTCATCCCTCCCGTGAATCCCAAGAGAGGACTGTAAGTGGAAGTGATAGCTGATTTCATAACTAGGTGATGAACCCTTGCTGGAGCGCAAGGGTCCCTTCAAGTGGTGTGGTGAGACCCTTTTGTTCACTAAAAGCACTGATACTGTAAACAGAGGGAAAAGAATTCAAATCTTTACCAGACTACACAGTAAATGGATTTGTCTGTGCTCAATAAAGTGCTTTATTGTTACATGCATTGTGCAGGTCTACCCAAAGACTGCGATGTTCTCAGCTTTGCCCCCATATAAAATGAACCACAGTGAGTAACTCTGGGGTTTCTTCTTCCTCTCTTTTTCAGGTTCCCTACTGACTTTTAGCATTTTTCCCCATGGTGGGCAGAAATAGAGTTATTTCCATCCTCATTACAGACTTCTGAAGAGCAGCGCCATCATTGCCGTAATGCTTCTGTGACTTGACTTCCAGTTACACTAAATTCCATGAAAGTGCTCCCATTCTTGTATGCACACGGTCTCAGCATGCAAAACATTTGGATCCTAAAAGTTTGTCACTGGCTACAGAGAGAAGTAACGGCACTTTGGTTCCCTCATTTTCTCCAGTTGTCTGCCTTATATCAGAATTCCTATTTAACAAGAACTTAAGGGAATATGAAGCTTTAATCAGTAATTATCACTCTGGATTATCCTTTGGTTTACTTTCATACAGAAAACTTAGGAATCAAGCTGTTTCAAAATATAGCAACTCTGGGAAATGGTTTCTTTGCTCATTTGATGATAGTTGGAAGGTTTTCAGTGATTTGTAAAAAAAAAAAAAAAAAGGAAAAGTGCAAAACTTAACAACAGGTTTTTATAGAAAGGATTAAAGATGTACCAAAACAAACAAAAGGGAGGTGGCTTCAGATCCCATCCAAAAATCCGCTGATCAGATGTCAAGTGCCATTGATTTCAGTGGACTTTGAATCAAGACCATATTTTTTTTTCTTGAAACAGTTTTCTATTCCTTTAAACAAAGCCCTTTTAACATGTTTAAATGTGTATGTGGTACATTAACCCCAGTTCACTGCTGGAGGAGTGAGTCATCTCCTAAGAACAGCCACCAGATTTGGATCAGCCGAATTTTCTCTGAAGTCAAAAGGGCACTTCCTGGTGATCCAATAGATCTCTTGTAGACACAGTAGCATCACCATCTCCCATGTAGTAGAACAAAGAACTAATATCATATCACTTGATACTTGATGTTGGTCACCCAAAACATTAGGAAAAGGCAAAACAAGTCAGTGAAAATAATATGGAGCAAGGTGTAGCTTCCATGGGGAAGGGCTGTCTACGGGAGTGTGGCAGTTCTTCTTGCACAACACAACACACTTTGTTCCAACGTGAAGGGAGGATTCTTCTGCCCCCATATCTCCCACCAGCAGTCTACTGTGAGATACATCCAGTCTTGCCCAAAGGACACTTGAAAGGCAGAACAAACTAAAAATAAGCATCTCTGGAGCTAAAGCAGACAAGTAATTGTTCAGTTGGAATTGCTACCCCGTAGTTATGCTGCTGAGTGGAGAACTCTCTGATCCGGCCTCTCATCTTTGCACTAAATGGCGATCCTCCATTTGGGTAATGACTCCACACCCCACACAGAACCAAGTGGGCCGTGCCCGGTCCATAGAGGAGCAGTGAGTGCACGAACAGGCACAAGATGAGCCATGTGACATCACTTAAAATAGTCAGGCTTGTCTGAAGGACTGCGTCGGCCCCAAGGGCCTCCTGTTAAACTGTAACAGGAGTTCTGCATACTTACACACGTGTTGATAGAGAAAACAGTGATCTTTGAACAAGTCTTGGGTTAAAAAGTAAATCTGATCTTTTGAATTTCTCAGATTTTTTTAAACAAAAGTCTAAGCCAGACAGCTCTGATTGGGCAGTAGGTAAGGTATTCCATCCGTGGTTTGCTTCTAAAATTAGCTTCACACACTGACTTGAAAATGTTAATCCCAGCTCATCCTTATCCTTGGCAGGGGGCTTAGGAAAAGAGATTCTCAGAGGATCCTGTCTTGTGACTTGATTCAGAATCCAGGATTTCACGCTGATAGAAAAGGCTGAAGGGCTTCTGCTGCCTCTCCCCCTGGACAGCATCATGCCCTTGGGGACCTCTGCCAAAGCGGCAGCTCTGCTCCTTCCTCCAGGTTACCTCCTTAAGCATCTCTGAGGAGGCAGAGGCCATTCTCCAGAGCTGTCACCCCTGCTTATTCCCTTCTAAATTACTGGGATATCTATATTCAGGGAACATCATCACTCTTTAAAGACTTCTTAGGTGTAGTCAAGAAATGCAAACACCAGACAAGGAGAGGTAATCTTCTCATTTCTGGGCCTTTCTGTCTGCCTGACTACCCCCAACCGCATTGCAGGGATGACATGGAAACATCTCTTGCTCTTCCTTAACCAGAAATACAGTATGAACTCAAAATCCTATGATCCTGAAAAAAAATATGGGGAGAAGTGAACACTCTCCTACTTGTAGTTATGTGATTTTCTCCTCCGGCATCTAAAGAGGCAACACCGACAGAAAAGAAAAATAAAACTGGGCTGAAACATCTCTGTGTGCTTCATACCCTCTGCTGAACTCCCACTAGCCCTGTGAAGTATCAGGCAACCCACAGTGTGTGGCCATGCACTGCTACACAGGGCTTATTCATTGAGCCACCAGCTTGAGTGCACTCATGGATGTGTGTTTGTGCAGGTCCCATGGGGCAACCAAGAACTAGAAAGGGAGTGTCAGAAGGATCTGAGCTACCCATGGCCAGAGTTGCAGGCCATGTATCCTCCTACAGATAAAATAAATTCATGTAGGAAGAGCAAATAGGTTTCATGAAGCCGAAGAACCACTCAACAGGAAAGAAACTGCAGCTCAATTATTTGGCTTATGAGAACAAAGGCGCATGAGCTAGCAGCATCTCAAAGGAAAAGGCTTATGTTATCAAGGTGAGGACAGTTCATCAGCTCTCTGAAATTTGTGGCTACTCAAGCTGACTTTTGGATGTCGTATCTGGGGTTATCTGGAAATTGTCCTTTATTCCCTCCAGTTTTCTATGCAGTGGACCTGTTTCAGCAATATCAGACCTCTTGCACCTGCCACCGCTGTAAGCATGTTCTTACCACATGCGCTTTCTCTCTCTTATCCCCACAATTCCATAACCACCATGTTACCTCTTTCATTTTCCCTCAATGGCCACTTCTCTTCCCTCTCATTTCTGACTCAAGCTCAAGCCTGGTTGCACCCTCCCTCTCCAGTCATTCATACTACTGTCCATCTCCCTCAAGATTTTGTTCTCCAGTTTTTCAGTCCAGACCATTTCCTTCCCACCTGCTCTAGAGATTTCTCCAAAGTCATCCTCTGCCCCGGTCAGCCCTGTCTTGTCCTTTCAAGGAAATTACTCCTCCTGCTCATGGACCTCAACCCACCCTATGCTCCTGATGACACATGGGCTGACACAGTAGTGCGAGCTCTTGCTCAAGTCCGCCCACACTTATTACCCTATGGCAAACTTAATCACCTGGCAATTCTGACGTAGGAGGAACTGAATGATGAGTTACAAGCGAGATAAATTCCTTGCCAGTGGCTTGCACTTTTACTTTCTCGGCCCTGCATGATGTGACTGCTGCAACCTGCTGCAACCTGCTACAACTACACAACCTCCTGTGTGATTCCTCAGCAATATTTCTTTTCGCAAGATGTGAGGCAGAAACCCTCCAGAACATCCTTTTCCTCTGCAGTCTTCCTCTGAGGCTCAGAAGCGCAGGTGAAGCCCTCACCGTGGTAGGCAGGCTACAGAATAAGACCCTGAGTAGCTTGCAAGTGACTGTAGGGGCTCGACGGGCGCCTGGGGCCTGGAAGTCCATGTCTAGATGAGCTTATCTGGAGGGCAGAGAAAATGACAGCAGCAACACGAGCAAAATGTTTCTCTGTGGTACAATAGTCAGCACTGAAAAATTAGAAAAATGACAAAGATTAGCCTACCCATACCTTTTAAGGTATAGAGATAACACCGCCCCGTGAGTCAGTTGTTTGACTGCTCTCAGTGGATTATGGACTAAATACTTCTCAGGGAGCATTTTGGTGGTGATAGAATCCCAAGCAGCCCTGAATGTGCCACATTTTTGAAACACATTGCAGAAGGCAGCATGGTGGTCTTAAGAAATCATCGTGCTGGTTTTTAAAACAGAGTCGTTCTGTAGTTACCCAAGTTCCAGGTGCAGAGCAAGAAGTATTAAACGGTTTGTAACGCTTGCAACATGCTCACCTCCCCGGTTAGATTCAAGTAAGTAAAAGAACTGACAACTCAGAAGCACTCCACTCTTGCTCTGTTTATGTCCCTCTCCTGAGATCTATAAAAGGTAACAGTTTGCTGGTGAAAAAACGTATGTAATTGTGCCTTTTCCTCTTTTCAGAGCCTAAAACTTCTGTTGAGGTACAGTGACCAGTGTCACTGAGCCGCTCAGACTATGTGGAACATTCCTGCTCTAAAATCTGAGCTAAGCCACAGATTGCCAAATCCCGGGAAGGTAGCGAACACGTCCTACGTTCACGTGAGTCCATCACTTAGTCCTTCAGTTACAAAGGAAAAAAATAAAACTCAATAAAACAAGAAACGTCGGCAACGTTTTGAGCAACTCGGGTTGAATCGGCCCCAGTCGCTCGTTTAAAGCCGAGCCTGGCCACAGGAAGGCTGCGTTTCACAGTTCAGCCTCCTCCCTCTCCGCTCCGACAGCGCTCCCGGGCTCGGGCACCGGCGCCTCCCGGGGGCTGCTTCGGGGCAGACCCCTGCCCCGGGGCGCGGCTCTCTCTCCCCGGCACCAGCCCGTCCGTCTCGGGCTGCCTCGGCGCTCGGTCTGCGGGGGGTGATGGAAAGGTGCTCTCCGCTGCAGTACC
>VWZK01018605.1:241161-251883 GCA_013396935.1 Baryphthengus martii | reverse complement strand
GGCTCCGCAGGCGCTTTTGGGTGGCAGCGCCCCGCGCCGTCGGGGTGCGGAGGGCGGCAGGCAAGGCGGGCGGAGCAGGGCAAGGCAGGCAGGGTTTTCAAAGCCCATTCCTTCAGCGTAAACACTTTGCGCTCAGATCTGTCCGCAGCGGGGTCCTGCCGCGCCGCAGCAGAGACAATTGGGCATAAACAGTTTGCGTAACGCTTCCTCAGCCGGTCGCAAGCCGAGTGCCAATTTTCTTCTTTAAAAAGAAGAAAAAACCCAGATGGGAAACAAACATTTAATCAGGCTCAAGATATAAATGAAACATCACAAGGCAAGTGTTGCTAAAATGCTTAAGCAGGAAGCATATGATTTTCCATGGATGTTTTACAGGTGAGTCATGGTATTCACTGCATGCTCTTACTCATTACTGAAGTTCCCGGTCCGATGGCATGTACAGTACATAGACTGGGAGCATTCTATTATTCTGTGATTAAGAGCAAGTGAGGAAAAGCACCTTTTCCAGGGCTGTGGGAGAGCGGTAGTGAGCTTGTGGCTGACAGCGTGGAAATCTTTATGCTCTCAGTTGTCCTTTTACTGAATTCCTGTGGCAGCCAGCATTACACTGGAAAGCTGTCACTTTTCATAACATGCGGTGCTCTGCATCCGTCATGCGGCTCTTTCCAATTCAAGCGAAAACAAGCACCCTTTCAAAGGGGGTTTCCTTTCTCCCCTTCCCTCCCTTGAGACGGGAAGTGGGGTCTGTGTGCCAGCAGCATTTCTCAAATCCTACTGAAGCCAAGGTCCCTTGTCCCAGATCTGGCCCCAGGTGAGGAAGGGACCCTCCATGCCTTGCCTGAAGACAACTGCAGTCAGTGACCATGCATGACTGGGGGCAGGAGCACGTCAGAAGTTGGAAGCAATTATTACATTAATTTTTCAGTTATATTTGTCTACTTTTCTCAGCTCCCAGGGTCTCACATGGGAATTTGGTAGCCAGCCCCTCCTCGCCGGGCTCAGGCAGAGCTGACCAGATCCTCCTCTCCTGCCTCCCCGGGGGCAGCAATTGGCGGTGTGCAAAAAACAAAAGGACTTGATGAACACGAACAGTAATCTTGACCTGTCTCAGGGTGCTGACTGAACCCTGCTCTTTTTACCTCTTCCCAAGTCTACTTTGCAATCCCACAAGTGAGGGAACCACAGTAAATGTTCATCTGTTTGTTTAGAGGCTCTCCTGCACTGGATTACATGTAGCCGAAGAATCCAGGAAAGCAGCCAAAGACATAAGTTAGGCCAACTTGTGGCAAGTCTAACTGATAATATGATAATAGCACTTACTTACCTACCTCTCAGGAGAGCTGCGTAGGTTAGTTAATGTTTATACAAAGCTTTGAAAAGGATGTTCAGGAAATGTAAGTGATAGTACATTAAATTTACAGTCATATTTGTTTACTTTTCTAGAATAAACGTATTCTACAAAGTTAATATAGGTCATCTCAGACACAATTTTACCAGGTCTCTGTAGGAAGCTAACTTAGCTGAGCATTTCTTGTTCACTAAAATTTTCTTAAGACTGCTTACCCGGTGAAATCCAGAGACTGGATTCAGAAGTGCTTTGTAATGGGTGTACAACAAGCAGTGGGCCACATCTATTCTGAATTATCAGAATAATAAACAGAAAACCTGTGTAGACCTTTGGTTGTGCAGATGTTTTATTTCTAGGGAATTTCTTGGGCAGAAGGAATGGAGAATGCTGTCAGGCTCTGAAGGCTTACACTGTGCTAGTGCATAATATAGCTTAATTGCAACTATGACACTGTAGACAAAAGCTGAATAAACCCCAAAGAAAGCATTTATTGGATGCTAAACTGAAACGACCTTTGCACATAGCAAGAATGACAAGAAGAAGCCATAATAATTGGTGCTCAAAGCTGACTATGTATGACTGGCCCAGTGATAAAGAAGACATTATGCATCTCAGATGGTTTGGCCTGTCCACATCCAAATCATCAGAGCTTATTTTTTTTTAAAAAAAATGCTTTTTATGCTCAAATACAGCCTTGACCTACCGTTACATTTATTAATAACGTGGTGGAGAGCCCCTAATCAAACATTCCTGCACCAGGAGGGTTACATTGTACATAATTTCACACCAAACCCCGTGGTGATTTTATTTCTCTTTGACACTTTAACAGTGGATTTTTAAATCGACAAGGCTTCCAGGAAAACTTGAACAAAAACCACAGAGCCTCAGATGCAAGGCAGCTTGCCAGCATCATTTCAACTAAGGATTTTTTTTTTTTTTTTTACCGCCTTTATGCACATCAGTGACAGCCTCCCCAAACTTAAGCGGCGCTTTGATTCAACCCTGACCTTAGCAGCAGTTTGGGATTGTGGGGAGATTTGGAGTAAGGATGGAGGGGTGAGAAAAGGGGTGAAGATTTGAGGTCGTGGGTGACAGGAGATATTCCTACCAGCTGTCACACCCCTAACACCCAATATGCTGCTTGGTGAGCTGGGGTGCAGCAGTAGTGTCCCTTGTAGCTGTCTTCTGCCTTCCATCAGTATGCCTGCCCTGGTGTCACTGGCAGCCCATCCTTCTAGTGCTTTTCTCCCCTTCCCCTTGGAGGCCTCAGGGCAGGAGTGGCATGGCCACAGTCACTGCCTCAAAGCCTCAGCCCTGCCCTGGGTCCCTTGGGGCAGGAGGGTGTGGTGGGGGCATCTCCTCCCATGATGCCTGCTCTGCAACCCTTGGTAGGGATTTTCCCAAGTGTTGGAAAGCCCTGAGGGGTTTTGGTTTTCTATTTTGTTTTGCTGTTACAGACACATTGAGCTTCATGGAGGGGAGAACCGAGCAGCAGTGCCGTGCTCTTCCTCGGCCCGTCCGGGACTCAGCGGGTACCGATGGCACATGATCTTGGCAGGGGTAGTGTCCCCAAAAAGCATGCCATGTGCTTCGGATGAAGTGGGGTACGCCACCTCTGGAGCTGGCTTTAGTCCCCCTGTCTTTCCTTTGCAGGTCTGGGTGGCGTGGCAGGAGCGGGCAGCCCCTGCGAAAAGGCCTGCAACCCCCGAATGGGCAACTTGGCACACGGGCGGGCACTGCAGACGGAGACAGCCTGCGGACGTCACGCCGCCGAGCCCTTCTGTACCTACTCGGAGGATGCCCAGGGCCGCTGCAAGCGCCCCATCTGCGGCCGGTGCAGTGGGGCCCACGCAGGGCTGGCCCACCCCCCAGCCGCCATGGCTGACTCTCCCTTCCGTCTGCCCCGCACCTGGTGGCAGTCAGCCCAGGATGCCCTTTCCGAGACCATCCAGCTGGACCTGGAAGCCGCCTTCTACTTCACTCACTTGATTTTGGTCTTCAAGTCGCCCAGGCCGGCTGCCATGGTGCTGGAGCGCTCCCAGGACTTCGGCGAGACGTGGAAGCCTTATAAATACTTTGCTGCTAACTGCTCAGCCACCTTTGGGCTGGAGGATGACGTGAGGCAGAGAGGAGCCATTTGCACTTCCAGATATTCGAATCCCTTCCCCTGTACCGGAGGAGAGGTAGGTCTTCTGGGGTTGGGAAGAGAAAGCCCTTACTTGAGCCCCCCTTCTCCTCTGCAATCTCTGCTCCAGCATTTACGCTTCTTATTTTACTGCACTGGCATCCCTTGTCATCACTTTTATTTCACAGGGTGAATTACACAATTTATTCCTAGGTGATGTAGGCACTGCTCTGCCTCTTGCTTTGCTGAGCTCCAAGTCCCCCTCTTTTGTGAAAAACTCCCCTCACGTCACCTGGTGAAACTCCCCCAAACAACTGCAAATGAGGCAGATGCTGCCAATTCCTTGTCAGAGTCAAAGGGAATGTCATTTTTGACCATCTTCTCCAGTTCTTGCAGTCGTGGTGTTTCAGGGTGACGTGAATCAGTCTGACTTTGACCAGAATGCAACTAAGTTAAAATTAACAGTCACGAGATGCACTTTAAATAGTGACTGCTTTCCCTGAGAAGTAAGCATATAACCAGTCAAAATAGCTACTGCTTACACTGAAGTGCCATTCCCATAAGCCACATTAGCCAGGTAATTGAAAAACATTATACCTCATCTTTTTTTCTCTGTGCGCTTTTTCTCATGTGAAATTGGCATGAAAAAAAATGAAGAAAAATGTCACATTCGTGAAGAGGAAAAATAGATGTGGAAAAGATTATTTTCAATATCAGAAACAGCAGATAATAAATCATGCTCGTGCAGGTGCTACCAATAATACTCTTCCTTTTGGTGCCTAAGCCTGACCTGTCACACTGGAGACCCTGGGCTGGGAGACACTGCTGCAGGGCTGCCCTCTGGGATCCCCACTGGTGGGGAGGCATCCTCAGGGACCAGCTCTGGCCTTTAAAGGCTGCTCCCTCTAGTGGCCGAATTTAATGAGTTTGTCTGAAAGTTTAATCAAAATTCCTCTCTGACCTTACATAGAGAAAGGAGCAAATCTGATTAGTGAATCAGAGGCTCAGTTATATCATTGTATTTTCTGCTGAGAACTGGTTTTGAGGTGCAGACTTGGTCCTTAGAGACCAGCATTCATGTCTGAGAAAAATCACCTGTTCCGACCCCTTTGCTACCATTTGGAGTCACCTCTAGCCATACTTTGGCTAGGGAGCCACTTTCTGCAGAAATACCAAGAGCTGTTTGTTCACCAAAGTGCATCTCTTAAGGCAGCTGATGTCCTGCTCTAGAAGTTTCTCCATGCTCTCGTCAACTCAGGAACAAGGATCTTCAGACCTGCCAGGCAGACCCAGGGTGGTTAGATCATTAGCCTAGCAAAGGGTTTAAATCAGAGGGCTGGTGAGAGAAAGTGCTATCTTCCTCTTTTCTCCTGGTTCCTTTTGCTTGTGTTCCCAAAAAGCTGCCTGAACTTTCTTTCAGAGTCAAGTATATGAAGGGGCTTATAAGAAAGATGGAGAAAGACTTTTTACCAGGGCCTGTTCTGACAGGACAAGGGGCAATGGTTTTAAACTGAAATAGATTAGATTGCTTATAAGGAAGACATTTTTTATGATGAGGGTGGTGAGACACTGGAACAGGTTACCCAGAGATGCTGTGGATGCCCCATCCCTGGAAGTGTTCAAGGTCAGGTGCTTTGAGCACAGGGGAGATATCCCTGCTCCTGGCAGGGTGATTGGACTAGATGATCTTTGAAGGTGTCTTCCAACCCAAACCATTCTGTTGTTTTCAATCAGGGCTAACTGCAAAGTGGGACCTACGAAAGAAAGGATGTATGTACCCTACTGGTCATTTTTCAGGCCTACAGCACTTCTGCCAGCCTCTTTCTCCCACTGTCTGAATTCTAAGGCTATGCCAGCCTGTGATGTAAGGCAGGGACTGAAACCTACAGTTCTTCGGCCAGCCAGCAGGACGTGTCTGGGGTGTTCCGACTTGCACACTCCTTTTTCAGCTTTCCCAGGGATCATTCTCAGCGATGAGAAACACAGGACATCATTTGGGGCAGTATTTTCCCCATTTGTGCTATGTCCCACGTATATTGCGCTCCAGTACAGTTTCCACTGTGATCATCCCAGTGATGTACCTGCACGCCAGGAATGGGGCTGTGCCTGGTTAGAACCTCTGCAAATCCCAGCCTCAGTTTGATGTAATGTATGGGGGCAGTAGGATCAAGATCTTGAGTGTAGGAACCTATGCCTGTCTCAAGAAGAAAAGGAATTTGGAAGTGTTTCATGCATTTGCGGTAGCATGATGCAAATAAATAAATAAAGGCTATTACCAAGCTTGCTCCTGTAGGATCCCTTCTTTTGACATCACTTTAGTCTGTGTTATTGCACAGAAGCTATAAAAGTCAAGATCGTTTAGTTATTCCAGGTTTATACAAATGAGTCCAAGGGACTGGAGTTTGTAAGATTTAATTTGTACAGCACACTTCAGTTCCCTGCACTTAAACACCCCTTTTTACCTGCAAAGTAGTAGCAGCAGCTTTCTGGTGACCAGATGACAAGCCTGCATGCTTAGCAAATATCACATTTAATTTATTACAGTGTGTTACATTCCAGCAATTACTTGTAACTGCCAATAGCAACATGTATCTCACCTAAAGAAACATCAGAGTTTTGTGTTCTGTTTGGTATTATGTTGTGCTTTACTCCCACTTCTGGTAGCACTAATTTCAGATATATGGAAACAGTAATTTCACTTGAAACAGTGGTTTAAAATATGCAGTCGTTTGAAATGTCCAGGTCTTAAGGGTGTTATTTAATCATACCTCAGTTGCCACAGTTTTCTTTAAAACACAAGCATAAATTCTGGAAGTGCTACTGGATTTCTTTGTTAAATTTTTAGAGGTTTTTTTTTTTAACTGTGATGTCATGCAACAACTGTAACCTGTAATCCAAAGTGTGTATCACACCATCTGAACACACTTTCTCCCGTTTCAAACATTTCAAAGGCACACGTGCATTTCTAGGCACAGGTTTTTGCAGGACAGTGAGGTCTCTGCACGCTGCTGGCAGCTCAATCACTGCTGCCTTCCCCCTGGATGAGCAGTTTGCCTCAGGGGAGGCCTCAGGAGATAGCAGCTCACTCCAAACCACACCAGATCTTGGCACAGACCTGTGGCTGGTTGGACTGGTGGGTTTTGGGTTTACCCCTTTGCAAAGAGTAGGCAGTGCTGATCCACCTGCGTTTCTGCTGATCGTTGTGGTGCCTGCGAGTCCCATTTCAAGGCGGCAGCACGCAGAAGCTCCTAGTACAAGGGGCTTACAGCCTCTTTTTTAAATAAATCACCCATGTTAATTTGGAGGGAAGGTGTATCTGCTTCAGTTTTTATTCAAAAGAAAGATCAGAGTTTTTGCATTTCTTCTACCCTCATCATCATGAGTCATTCCTTAGATGACTAGCTCAACTCTTATGATAAAAATCCTCCCTCATCACAACTTGCCATGATGTTGATCTTGAGGAGATTTACGATAGTGCAGAAAGCAAGCTGCCAAGCCTCCTCATTCATTTTAAACATCCAGAGCTCAAAGTGGGTGGAGAAATCAGAGATGCTGAAATGATTCTGGGAGACACCTT
This sequence comes from Baryphthengus martii, assembly GCA_013396935.1. Lineage (NCBI taxonomy): Eukaryota > Metazoa > Chordata > Aves > Coraciiformes > Momotidae > Baryphthengus > Baryphthengus martii. Next base: position 244,833 of record VWZK01018605.1, on the reverse strand, counting down.
TCATCTTTCTTCTCTAGTAGAGTGGCTCTGGGCTTTGTGGTAGTGGGACCAGGGTGGGGGAGGACATTGGGAGAGCAATCTGTGCCTTGGAGGGTGGCACCTTGCCAAGCTGTGTGCCATCACAGCAGTGAGACCCAGAAGACATAATGTCACATGCAATGTGTGACACTTGGCAAGTCTACTGATGGGTAGAGCCACCTCAGAAGGGAGTTGGCAGATCTCTGCTCTTCTTTCCTACCTGTCCCTCATGCTACAACACCACTGAGCATGGTTATCCTCCATTTTGGATGCATCTGAATCCTCCACTCTGAAGCAGCCATGAGCTGGAGCATCAACAGCCCAATGGTGACATTAGGATGGAAAGGACAGATCTGGACAGAACTACAGAGGAAAGAGGTTGAAGACTGCTGCATGGCACGGTACTGATGTCAGGAACACTGTTGATGCCCTGAGTTTGGTCTTAAAGGCATTCTCTGTGGGAGTAAGCATGAGTTCACAGGTTAGCATGTGCTCAGAGACTTTGCTGAGCTGAATCCCATACAAGAGCAGCCTGCCCATAATCTAGCCTCACGCAAAGAAGAACCACCCTTTCAGCAGTCAGGAAAGCAATAACTTCTCTGCAAGAGGCCAGGAGCGAAAGAAAACAACTGAGCCCTTCCTCGACCGGGAACAGAGGAAACGAGACAGATGATGGGCGCTTCCCTTCTGCCCCAGAATTGCCAGGCACTTGTTGCATTCTGTTCAGAAATCCACCCACAGGCTGGCATTGCTTTCAGGAGTTCTCACTGTTCAATATGTAGGGCCAGGCTGTCCCTCGTCATGGGGCCCCTCCAGTATGGGAGAGGGAGAAGCGAGAAAGAGGAGGAAATCTCAGTACAACCAACCCAGCTCTCCAGCAAGCTCCAAGCATCTGCCAATTTATTTAAGGGTTTGAATTCGCAACCCTGTGAAGGGGACAAGAAACTCCTTCCTTGGCAGAGAATAATTTCAGATCAGCTGCACACAGAGGGTTCACTAAAGATTTTCCTCATGCTTGATTTAGTGAATTAATTGTTTTACAGCAGCAGTTTGTTTAGCATAGACAGAAGCCTCTAAATGCTGGCCTTATATAATCAGTGTTTTAAGAGAAAGACTAAGGCCAAGTTTTAGCCTGGGTCATACACATGCGCTACAAAACCAGAGTATTTCCACTGTTTTCCAGGGTGTAACCCTTCAGCCACATCATTGCCAGGGAAATAAGAACTGGATTCACCAGCCAAATACAATGTGATCTAAGCAAACGAGATGCAGCCTCGTGCTCAGACAGGAATGCCGATTTTATTAGTATGTATAAAAGTCTATCTTCCCTCCCATAGTTCAGATCATATTAATATTTCTTCTTTTACACTCTAATCTTAAAATCACCCTTGGCTAGAGATGACTGTTAAGGGCTCATCGACAAGGGGCCCTGAGCAGATGTTAATTCTTTAACCGTGAGCGAGAGTGACTGTCCACTCTGCAATGCAATTATCTCATTCACTTTACGTTCCCATCTGTGGTCAATTCAGATTAGCTCGCCTGAGTGTCCCCATTTAGACAAGCTCCAGGATAAAAAGACTTACTGAAGCAGAGTCTCTTTGACAAGATTTTAGTAAATTAGTAACTTATTTGAGTGTTCATCTATTCAGAATACTGCTAATAAATCACTTGGAGAGCTCAGCTATTGTTGCTGTTTGTTATTAATAGGAGAGGCGTATTTGCAGCTCGACTATATTCCAGTGCCAAATTCTAACATGCTTTTAACTTTTGAAACATCACATACCACTATTTGACTGTGGGGGGTGTGTCTTACTGAGCATTTCATTAATCTCACGTGCCTTCTGTAGCAGAAAAAAAACTTTAAATATTTTGCCTTGCACTGTTACTGCATGCAGCCTGCCTCTGTTCCTTAAGGATCAGGACACCAGTCCTACTGGTTCTACCTGAAATTAGCTGCGTAGAAGAGAATCGTGTCCTACTCACAAGTTTGGTGCTGATAGACAGTGAGGAATTGTAACACTCGCTGACATAAACAGGAGTTAAAGCTGCTCAGTGACTTTTATTTTGGAGCCCTAATTTTGGTCTGTAGAAACACTCTGGTGCTTTTTTTTTTGTTTTGGTTGTTTGCTGGGGTTTTTTTTCCTGTCTTTTAGGCCTGAATAAGCTTGGGCTTTAGGCTTATTGCGGTCCTTAACTGAAGTTACATCTTCATTGCTCTGAGATCCTCCAAGGACCTTGTGGATCACAGGAGGTTTGAGTTCAGTCATTTGCAGGACTTGTGACTCCACAAAAAAACCCTGAGCAGATGTGCAAGAATAACCTCAAAATGGCCTGGGACATTGGCCCATTAGTGAACTACAAATGGCTTTTTTAATCATCCCGTGCCACTGATTTCTGCACAGAGAGAAAACAAAGGCTCAAACTGACAAGAGGGAAAGAACAATCCTGGCTGGTGTTCAGCAGTGCTCAGTGAGGACATGGCTAGGGAAATATGTTTTCAATTCTCATCTCTACACTTCATAGAAACACATTTTTTAGGGAAAAATCTTCTTTAACATCATCTTCCTGATCATTCTGTCTTTGAGAAAATGTGAATTCTCGAGATCTGTACAGAAATGCCATGTGCAAAGGAGAGTCTATTTAGCTAGGGGCCTGGGGTGATGGCCAGACCCAGCCCAACTCTTTACATTATATCAGTGAATTTAGCAAGACATGGGGGCCATTATTTCATAAGCACAAAAATAGTGATTTCTAGGGAAATAGTTAATGAGACAAAGTTAGGCTGGAGTCAACGATACTGTGTAGGAACCTAGGAGTCTCAGGCTGCAGCCATTCAGCACAAGATGGCTGAGGATGGATTGGGAGAGCCGGGCAGGATGCGTGCCTGCCAGCCAGCATAGCACAGGCCTCACTGTTCACGGCAGCAACGGCCACCTTGCTGATGGCTGTGGTGAAGTACATCACTTGGCTTAGCCCCTAAGCTTTTCCTCTGTACAGGAAAGCCCATCTTAACAAGACTTGTGTGGTGTGTCTACTGGCTTTAACACAGTGGGGTAAGGGGGAGCTTCTGCCTTTAAATAATGCGGCAGCGAAAAGGGGAAATCTGATGTTAGTTTTTAACTGTGCCTGGGAGGACAGGAAACAAGGGCGGTTCTGAGCATATGAAGACGGACCTTTTGTCTCCAGGGTCCGGATGGGATGCATCCGCGAGTGTTGAAGGAGCTGACTGAAGTCATTGCTAGACCACTCTCCATCATGTTTGCTAAGTCGTGGGAAACGGGAGAGGTGCCTGAGGACTGGAGGAAGGCCAATGTCACTCCAGTCTTCAAAAAGGGCAAGAAGGAGGACCCGGGTAAGTACAGACCGGTCAGCCTCACCTCCATCCCTGGGAAGGTGATGGAACGACTTATCCTTGGTGCCATCTCAAGGCATATCAAGGATAAGAGGGTCATTAGGGGCAGTCAGCATGGCTTCACCAAGGGGAAGTTGTGCTTGACCAACCTCCTAGACTTTTATGAAGATGCGACCAGGTGGCTAGATGATGGTAGAGCAGTGGATGTGGTCTACCTTGACTTCAGTAAAGCATTCAACACGGTCTCCCACAGTATCCTCTCTGCCAAATTGAGGAAGTGTGGACTGGATGATCAGGTAGTG
>VWZK01018605.1:179163-240938 GCA_013396935.1 Baryphthengus martii | reverse complement strand
CAGCATAGAGCCACCAAGATGATTAAGGGAGTGGAGCATCTCCCTTATGAGGAAAGGCTGAGGGAGCTGGGTCTCTTTAGCTTGAAGAAGAGGAGATTGAGGGGAGACCTCATTAATGTTTATAAATATGTTAAGGGCGAATGTCACGAGGATGGAGCCAGGTTCTTCTCAGTGATGCCCAATGACAGGACAAGGGGTAATGGGTGCAAACTGGAACACAGGAGGTTCCGCTTAAACTTTAGAAGGAACTTCTTTACAGTAAGGGTGACAGAGCACTGGAACAGGCTGCCCAGGGGGGTTGTGGAGTCTCCTTCTCTGGAGACATTCAAGACCCGCCTGGACGCCTTTCTGTGTGATGTCATTTAGGTTCCTGCTCTGGCAGGGGGATTGGACTTGATGATCCTTCGAGGTCCCTTCCAATCCCTAACATTCTGTGATTCTGTGAAAGATACTTTCCCTCTAGAGTTCAATCACCATCAGGGCTGAGCAATACAAATTCTGTTTTCTGGTCACCTGTTTTTAAGTTTTCCGTACATGGAGTACTGGAGATGATACTGCCAGATCTATGGGTCATGTTGTGACAAATCCCTCTTGCTCTCCCAAGGGCAGTCCCAGATGAGAGACAAGTCCCTTTGCCAGGCCTCCCAGGTGCTCAGCTTCTCTGGAGGACCGGGACATGTGAGGAGCAAGACATTTCTCCCACCTGCCCGGTGATCCTCCACAGGATTTCCCCCTTTGCAGCTAGCCCACAGGAAGGTTTCATTGTCTCCTTTACTCTCTGGCTTTTCCAGTGTTTTTGGCACTTGGGGGTTGGCCCTCTGCTTGGCCAGCTCTTGAAATGTAGCCGCCTCTGAGATGGAGCATAGCCAGTGTTTAACAGTGCATATCAGCAGTCCCCTGTTTAGAACAGCAAGTTTCTAACAACTGCAGATCAGGTCTTCTGGATCAGCCTTCAATTATGGCTAAAACAAATTATTCTTCGAAGGGAGCTTGACCAGTCTGTGAAAGGGGATATATTGTAGGCTGCCAACAGCAGAAGGGAATGGGTCCCAGGGCTCCAGGAGACCCTTTTCAAACTTCTTATGTAGGAAGTGAAAAGCACTGTACCCACAAGAAACAAGAGAAATTTGGGTAAGAAGAATTTAATTCTCTAAATTGGCAACTGGCCTTGCTAGCGGGACTGTTGCTTCCCTTGAGAAAAGTGCCGCGGGATTTCAGTGGTGCAGCCAGAGCCCCTCTTCAGCACTGCACCCCACTGCTTCATTTCACAGTTCATTTTTGGCATAAAGAGAGGACTAGGTCACTTATTCAGCTCCCAGTTTGCTGCCTGGAAAGTAGGACTGCCATGTTTCTCTTTGGGATTCCTGGGTACAACTGATTACATGGGAAGTGTGTAACCTAAAGCAGTGAATTGTCACATCTCAGAAGTTTTGAATCAAAAGCTCATGGGGACTTAGTCTGAGATTAATCACCATGCACAATGAGTGTCGGCATGAGATATCTAGTCTACCGACGTTAAAAATCCTACAAAAATGGTGAAGTCCTCAAATTCTCCCTGGGCAACATTTCCAAGAAGAAAAGAAGTTAATGTCTGAAAACAAACTTACTAGACACGTAAGCCAGGACTCTCTATCACCAGTCTCTCTGCAGTGTCCCTCATTGCTGTGGTCAAAATCTATAGCCATGGGTTGAAAGGGGGATGCTGTTTCTCATGATCCTTTTGATAGTATGTATTTGCATATAATTCAGACAGGTGTTCTTTTTCCTAAAATTAAGTGTAGCTCATGGTAACAGAATGGTTTAAGCAGCCAGTTCTGTCAACACTAAGCCTTTTCATTATAGACAAGAGCAATTGAAAAATATTCATGAAATCGATTTACTCTTAGGCTGAAAGAAGTCCCTTTGATCCTTAGTACTATTGCAGTTACTGAAATGCTAACGTACTGCCTTGCAGGCTTTTGCAGTGATGCATCATGCTCAGAAGCTGTTAAAGAGGTTATTCTGCAGCTCTGGGGAGTAAGCCAACTTTTCTTACAGCCCTGCCTAAGAACAAGCAAGTCCAGTTCTCCGTCTAGCTCTTTGGAGGTAGCTCCATGTTTTCTTGGTCTTCCATATGCACAACAGGTACTGCTGGCAGACCAAGGCTAAGAATATAAATCATTCTGGGGATAGGGGAAGGAGGAGAATTGCTTCAGGGAAGAGTATTTAAATAACATCTTTCTTGCTGATAGGTCAAAGGACTTCTTCGTATCATCACCTGAAATGTGCTTTTTCATTTTCGTAAGCAGAATAGTGCAGCCTTGGAAATGGTGATTTTGAAGATGAAAAAAAAAGAAAAAAGCAGTATTTTTTTTTCCTTGCTAGTACATAGCTAATTATATCATGCTAAGAAACTGAGCATTTCTATCTGATGAATGAAAGTACTGATTAGGCAAAGTAAAGGCATTGTAGAATAAACTGTCAATTCTTGGAGAAACACTGTTAACTGGAGGTGAAGAAATCCAAATGTTTTGAGTTGGATAGAGATTTTTCTGGTAAAAATATTACTTTTGTGATCATTGTCTGCATGAAGTCGGGCATGACCTAGCAGTGTTTCATTTTCATTTAATGAAATTGCGCAGTGGGTTATTGAAGGGAAGCTGAGAATATGACTGTCATCTGATTGATTGTTGCCAGAGGTGTCAAAGATCCTGGAGAAATCCCAAGGGTCTTACCTAACTCCCCTCATGCCTTTTCCAGCCCCTCACCAGAAATCTCAGAGCTGGTAGGTGGGAGGTGATGGCTCCCCTTCACCTTAGCCCCAGTGCCAGGCGGGTGATGCCTAATTTCAGCTGCTTGTCAGGCTTGAGGGAAATTTTTCAGGAGGCAGAGTGATGAGGTCCTGAACGCTGGTAGAGCTCCACCACTGCCTTTACTGCCTGCATTTTCACAGTGTTGTCCAGGCACTAAATAAACCAGATAGCTTCCAGTGACATGGAGATTCAACAGGGCCCCCTAATATAGGCAAATTAGTCACAATTATTTAATGCCTGCATACCAAGAGACACTGCAGACTCCTAATGCAAACCTAAACTTTTCTGTTAGAATACTTACCTAGATATGACATGCCCTTTTGTAAGGTAGTGCTTTGCTTTTGCTGTCTTTTCTATTTGGAGAAGAGACCAAACCTTATATTCTTTTTATTCTTAGTATATTTTCCTGTGTTCCTGTAAAATACATTGAAGGGAATAAAACCACCAGCAAAAATCAAATAAAACAGTACTGAATTTATCAAATGCCCATGAGCTACATAAGAGAATCATTAATATGGATAGGTCATTGTTGTAGAGTGCTTATAGATGCATTTTCATGCATTCAGGTCAGATGATACAGGGTAGAGTCCATCAATCTCTTTTGGAAAGAAACCACAGACTACTTCATGCAGTGTTACCACCTTGGTTTTCATTTACAACCAAATAAAAATGTAGTTGTATTTTTAATTGCTTTCATTTCTACCATATTCCCATTTGTTGGCTTGTTCCTATGTGTATATGCTTCTTGACTCTGTCATCCATTTATTCCCTCTGTTTGTAATTTCCTAGTTGTGTCATTTTATGAGCATTTTATTTTATCTCCTGGTGTCTTCTAGGCCCAGGGGAAGAAATACTGTCTAAGGCCAGGCTCCCGGTTGGAGGCTGGAGCATTGCACTTCTAGCCAGGCACAGGGACCTGGGGCAGGGGCTGTAGGTCCCTGTCCACAGCCTCAGTGTCTGTGCCTGTTTCTGAAGGGCTGTGAGGAAGAAGCTTTTTGTGTGTCACACACATCTCTTCAACATCATGGGCACTTGAGTCCGAAAGGGCCCTATTTTATTGCTGTGGACACTTGTATCTTGACAGAGGCTTAGACCCTCGCAGCTGTGATGAGCAGAGGCTGCAGCACTCTGAGATGTGCCCATGACCAATCAAGAAGGCTTTGCTGGTGGCAAATCTGTCACTGGTTTTGTTGACTTCCTCAGGCAACTTTGACTTCAGAGCCTATTTTGTTGCTTTTCCTTCCCACTGTGGAGATATATATAAAGATGTCCTTTCATTGCCTCTCGCATGTAAACATACTAGGATACTTCTTGCAAAAGGACTTTTATGTATTTATAAATCAAGGTCATTGTGGTGCAAGGGGTTACTTGAGTGCACCACGTTCATGGCTGCAGCTTTATTTATATACAGGGCTACATGACTGCATCTGTGGAATGGGAAGTAGCTAAGGCTTTTTGAGCCACCAAGACCAAAAAAAAAATCCGACATGTGAAGTAATCAGCAGAGCAAGAGTTGCTCGTGACAGCCCTTAAGGAAATTGAAATGCTGTGGAAGTTTATTAGACGGTATCTGTGTAATGATATTGCCCAAACTACAGACAGCCGGAGCAGTCTGGGTGAAGAACAGGATCTATTTACTCCATGGCATGCATAAGATGCTCTCAGGCAGCTTCTCCACTCCCAGGGAGTGGAATGGATTCCCTCCTGCCACTGCCACTGGGAGGGTCAGATGAACCCTTCTGGAAACATAGCAGTGACATCCTCCCTCGGGGATTGAAGCCTACAGTTCCTATTTGGCTGTGTAGAGAGACATCTCTCCCATTTAAAACACTCATCTATTGATGCTGCTTCATGTAAAGGTTGCATTTATAGGACATGGGATCCAACAGAATAATTCCATGTGACATGAAAGTAACGTTACCCGAAATACTAGATATTTTGTTTTAAAGACAGAGATTATTTTTATTTGCCTCCTGTTTTGTGACATTTGCAGCTCAGATATGAGCTATTGTTACATGCTTAGTGTTAAATGGAAGCTGAAATAAAGGTTCAGTTCCTGGGACTGTGTTTAAGAAGAGTCCCAAATATCAGAAGATTCATGGTGAGCTAGCAGCACTGAGAATGGAATTATCTTTCTGATAGGATTTATTATGGCATGTCTAGCATAGAAGCGCTGTGTTTTTTCTGTTCATTACCTCCTACTTGTTCTTCAAAACAGAAAATTTAGATTAGTGTATGCACTAAAGAGCTGCTGATATAAAGATCCAGGCCTCCTACACTTTGCTATCTTACATGATGCTATCATACAATGACCAGATTTTGCTACCATTGATTCTTTACCAAGAGAGTGAGTGCATTCCCATGCATGTGGTGGAGCATTCTCCTGGCAGAGGTCTTGCTCTGTGAAAACAGGAACAGCATCATCTAACAAAAAGAACATAGCTCTTCGTGGCACGACCTGGGGGGCACAACTTCTTCCAGCACTTTTGGGATAGGAGGAGTAATGGACTCGATGGCTCTGCAGGCAGAGACTTCTCTCGGCGGCAGGAGGGAACTTCTATTGCCCCATTGCATCTGGCAGAGGGGCTGCTCCAAAAGCTAAAAATCTGATGTGGCACCTGATGTAGACATCAGCCAAGACTGTCACCACAGTGGCAGAGTCACTGGGGAGAGTTTCTGTCCCTGCAGGTTGAGCTGGGTGTGCATGTTTTCTATGTGGCTTTAGCAGGATAAAGCTGGAGGTCTTCAGGGAGCTGTTGGGAGAAGGAAATGATGGCTGTGAATAGAACATGTGACCATGGACATTCTAGGGTGGCTGTAGAGCACTAGTCCAGCAGGGTCTATTAAGAGGAGCTGGGTAGGGGACTGAAGTCCTGTCTGGTGGCACCAGGAAACTAGTGGGCTTGCAAAATCCCTTCATGAGATGCACACGCAAGTTGGCAGTTCATTCTTCTCAGATCCTGCCTACATGCTTCCCCTGTGCCATTAAAAGTAAAAACATTTTGGTTGAGAAGGCCTTTGGCTGTAGTGGCCAGGGGTTGCTGATAGAACTGTAGGTGTGAAAACCCAGTCAGGTTTGCTGTGCAAACCATGGTTCATTCATAGATGAGATGCTGCAGACCAGGTCTGGTCCTATCAGCGGGACAATTGCACAGAAAAGTTCAAGGAGAGATAAAAGCAAGAGAGCTATGTGCATACGTGGGGCTGGGGTGCTCGGCAGCAAAGGGGTGCAGACCCGTAACAGCTATATGAGGGCAGTGAGATCCCAGCGATGGTCTGCCTCCTGAGACAGGCTGGGGTAAATCAGCGCAGTTAACAACTGGACGGGGAAATCCTGCTGGGAAACACGTCCTTGACCTTTTTACGCAGCCACTGGAGGCTCCAGCTCAGTCTGCTGGGGCAGAGCAGAGAATTGCTATTTGTATGGCATCCTACATGTTATAAAGACTGGTTTGTATTTCACTAAAGCAGAGCTACTAGTGTCTGGGATGGAGGGATGAGGGTGTTTACTGTCTCGGCAGCGCTGAGACCAGTCTTACCCCGTTACAACTCACTGCCGCAGGGTGCAGCGCGGCTCTGAAGCGGGGGCTGGGGCTGCTGGGCACAGCCGGAGTGATACAGGGCAGCCGGGGAGAGCAACTGAGAGCCTGCAGCCCCTGGGAATTGCAGATAGGGCTCATGTTTAGCATCGCTGTTTTCAAGTAGCCATAAAAAGAAATGTTTGTAACATTTTAGGGCCTGAGCGGGAATACTGGCTCCATTGAAATCGGCAGCGTAACTCCCCCTGAATTCCGCATAGACAAGATTTAGCTCTCTCATCACGAAGGCGCTCGGGGTTATTGTCTTTACCAGAACTGCAAGCATCCATCACATGCATTAAACGGAGATAAATAAACAAGAAAAACTGAAAATTAAATCTGCAGCTGCATCTACTAGCATAAATTGTTCCCATTTATCCACTCTCTCCACCCCTCTCATCTGAATAAGGACAAAGAATTTTCTGAGATGCAATTTATGCGATAGCAAGGAACCCAAATGCTAATTTTTACAGAAAATCCTCAGGCATTTTCCATCATCTCCACTAAAAGGAAAGTGATGTCTCCGATTTGGATGTTTCCCAAGCAATTTTTTTCCCATATCTGAAATCGTCTTGTGTTCACAAAGCCACTAGTGAGTAAATGTGATCAGAACGACATTGAGATAAACTGGGTAAATAACAAGCCTTGGAGAGAGGTGCAGGACCTGATAGTTGGGTTAGCTTGGGTTTCTGTTCATATCTGCTTGATATTTTTATTTTAGGAAAGCAGAAAAAAATTTCTGAATGTTTCTAAAAAGTGAGGAAGAAAAAATCCTTTAGAAATATGTTGCTATTTATTAATATCTCTCATAAGATTCAAGATTTCCACAAAAGGGACATACCACTCATCAGCCTTGCCCTGTGACCACCTCTCCCAGTTAACCTTCTCCCTTATTGATGTCTTTCCAGCAGAAGATGGTGGAATACCTTTGGGAAGGAGTGTTTGCAGACTGGTGGTGAGGGACTGGAGCCGCAACATGCTTGCCGGCATGCAACGCCTGGCACCAGCACACCCGAGCCCTGCTGTCACCAGCATGCTGGTCATGACCGTGCTTGGCAGGCCGATGGGCTGTGCAAAAGCACACTGCCACCATTCAGCTCCAAAATGAGATCAAAATCTCCTTCCAGGCTGGGACAAAGCTTTCTCTGGCTGGATCCTGGCATCTCTGGAGAAAAGCCAGGTCCTGTCCAGGAGTAGTGCCAGCAATGGTGGTGGAGACGACAGCTGGCAGACAAAGCCCATGGCTGTGCGAGTTGACAGTACCAGGGTCATTATGTCCAGGATCTATGAATCCTGGTGTAATAAAAGGGACACCTTCATCAGCTGAAATGTATCAGCCACATTCTTTGAGAGAAGCAGATTTAGGGAGAGGAAGCTGTGATGACCATAAACAGTAGCACTGGCAGGCATGTACGCTGCCTCTTGCCAGGCACTCCACAGCACCTCCTGGCAATTTACAATGGCCACCCTTTGTGGCCACACACCTCCTCGCTGCTTGTAGGAGGCCAGCTGGCATTTTGGGTGGTGTGGATGGTTATCAGTGGGAAAACAGAGTGGTGTGAGGAGTTTTTAAGCCGCTGCTGGGAGCAGCGCATCAAAACATTAGGCTCCGTCAACCCTCAAATGCTGGTCGAGTGACTGATGGAATGTTGCTTATAAATACTGCAGTTCATCAAGCCTTCAGTGGCTATTCAGTGAAGGGCTATTTAGCTATTTAGAAAGTGTTACTGTAAGTTGAATGTACCAGTAGCTAACGCATGTCATAAATGTGTCATTTTATGACAAAGGTAGTTATATGAGGTATACGTTGTTTCTGACGTCTCACTGTATGTAGGCAGCTAGACCAACAACTTTAAAATAAACCTCTTTGAGAGAATTCATTATTTTTATCTAGTGGTCTCAATTTTTTGCTTGAACCAATATTTACGTATTCAATCAGACCGAAGTTAAAATAAAGACTGACTGATAAGTATGTGTTTAAACTTCAGAAGTCCCCACTTGTCTTCCTTTCTTATCTCAGTTTTCTCGACTATCAGCTTGCTGTCGCTAATTGCTATGCCTAATCACTTTTCCACTAGGAAGAAGCCTGGGACTGATAGGAGCCAAATCGTTGTAAATCCAAGCTGTATTTGTTAAAAAATACACCCATTCTGCCAAAGGGAAGATTAATGAAGGGTCCCCCACCTCAGCATCACCTGCAGGACTGCCAATCCCTGTACTGCGCCACACCGTGTACCAACAGCACCAACTTCCACCTTCAGTTAAAGTGAAATGTCACTTGGAACTCACAGGGTCTAGACTTTGTGTGGAAAGGGACATAGGTGGTCACAGAGGGGTCACTGCACACACCGGGGTGGAGGTGGATTTGTGGTTCCTGCTGCTTGCAGAGGGGGAAGAGCATCACAAGAGCCTGGTTCCTGCTCCCAGGGAATGCTCCCTTCACCATCCTATGCCCCAGCCCACCACGGGCCTGGCTGACGTCCTCCTTTCTGCTTTCCGTGTTGCATTTCTCTGCCCAGGTGATATACCGAGCCCTGTCACCGCCTTATGCTGCAGAGGACCCATACAGCGTGGAAGCCCAGGCGCAGCTGAAGATCACCAATCTGCGAGTGAGGCTACTGGAAAAGCAGAGCTGCCCCTGCGTCCCAGCCAGCCTGGCCAACCAGCCCCCACAGCTCCAGCAGCCCCTGCACTATGCCATCTATGACTTCATTGTGAAGGGCAGCTGCTTCTGCAATGGCCACGCTGACCACTGCGTCCCCGTCACCGGATTCAAACCCATCAAGGTGGCTGGTGTTTTCCACGTGGTATGTATGTGCGCCCAACAACATCTATGCTGCAGGAAAGCTGTGTTTTAGAAATAGTAAGGAAGGTATAGAGTATGGTACAGGTGCAAGTACACGGTATTTGACATGCAATGCCCTGAATTCCAAGCGCAATGAGCAAAACCAGTCTTTACAGAGGAGGTGGTCTCTATGTTGGGCTGAAGTGGTGGGCTTCCCTTGTGCTTTGGTGTGGGATCTGCCAGGACTCTCATCCTTCAAAGGTGCTCCGCAGTGATTTTTTTATTCATATAGATTCTTTAAAAAAAATGAAAATTGATTATTACTGTCTTCCTCCAAACACTAACTTGCAACAACATGATATCTAAAAGGTAATACATGCAGGACATTTTGATGATTATGAAGGAGGAGAGCTTCTCCAAAGGCACTAGACGTCTTGTGATTACAATTTCTTCTGGAGGATCCTCAGATATCAGGTTGGGCCCTGAACTGACAGGCCAGAGAGCTGGGTTTTGCCTCTCACTCCCAAGCTTTCTGTAGTACTTTGCAATACCTCTCTCCAGATAAAACCCCCATGATCTAGTGCCGAAGGGACCCCCATCATGAGACCTCTGAGCTCAAATCCCTTGGGACCCACCAAGACCTAAACTCTAGTCCTCCCATGTTCCAGAGAAGCAAGGGCTGGTAACCCATTGGGCACAGCAGTGGCCAACATATCGGATGCCTGTGGCATGGCATACCTGCCCCCTACCAGTCTGGGGACACTCAGTGCCCTCAATACACCTTGTCCTTTCTACCCATCTTGGCTGGCTCTGAAAGTCCTGACTTTGCTGGCAGAGGAGGAGTAGGGAAAGCCGGGGCAGTCAAATGTATTGTGTTGAATAATGTTAGAAAGGGAAAGATCATTAAAGAAACCATAAGGCGATTACTCAAGGTGAGAAGGTCTGGCATCTGTCCAGCTCTTTGGGGAACTCTCATTTCACATGGTCTCAGACATGCAGCAGACAGAAAATATACCACTTTGAAAGCATGCAGAGCTTTGATTGATAAGGCTGTTTCGAGTAGCACTGCTCTGCTTTCCACAGATGTTTCCTGAGCCAAAGTCTTTGAAAGGAGCTGTTTGCTCAGGATTATTTTGGTAAGATACAACTGCACAGGAGCGTGCCCCAGAGCACCGCTGACAGTTGTAACAGAGCCTGCAGCCAAATCCGCTTCTGGTACAGCTGTAGCCTATGGAAACCACAGTGCGCAGGTAACAGGTGATGCTGTGGGAAGGAATCAAGTGCCAAAATAACAGTTAAAACCAAAGCAAGAAATAGCAACGAGCCCCTGCGCTGGCCCCGAGAGGACTGGAAATTCAACTCCAGTTATAAATGTGTATGTGGCAGGAGTCCCAAAGGTGACGTTTCTGCAGTGAGGCTGACTCATTTTTCTGTGCCCTACAGCTTATTCTGCATGTCCCACAAGGGATGGGCCAGTATAGGGGTGACATAGCCCCATGGTTTGCAGGGAGGGTCAGGGAGTGGTAAGATGTTTCCTCTCCCAATACCACTTTTTCCATCATAGAACTGGAGCAGCTGAGGCTGAGCCTAGTTCATGCCAGGCTCCTGTCTGGTGCAAGGGTGCTGCGATTCAGGGACTGTGGTGGCACCCCACTCATGCACGCCAGGCTGAGGTTTCCCAGGGTATTGCTTCAAGATGGGAAGAGAGGATTATTTTCAAGATGAAGCAAGACACGTGTGTGTGTGAATGAACAGAAAAGGGACAAAAGATTGTGGGGTTTGTGGCTGCTTAGCTGGGAGAAGCTTTGGGAATTCTGAAAAGAGAGTCAGATTTCAGAGAGAGAGGATTTTTGTGCATTTCACCTAAAAAAGCCACATATAAGATAATTCTGAAAAATTAGGGTCAGTCATTCAAATGTGAGGTGGAGATTTCAGTCTTGTCTTTATGTAACTGTATCTACATTGGGTTTTAGCAGAACCTTCACTGTAAAGCAAAGGACAGCAAAAGCTGGGAAGCACATTACTATTTCACAATATGATTATAAAATCTGTCTCTCTTTATCTTTGTTTAGACCATAGCACTCCTGAAGAATATCCCCTGAGTTAGAGAGCCCACATGAAAATTTAAACAGATTTAAGATCCTTTAAAGAAAACCTAAATCTCTTCAAAAAAGAAAAAAAAGTATGTGCAAGTTTTCTTAACCCATTATTTGGTCTCAGCCCACAGGCAAAATCCTAACTGCAGGCTCAGTTTCAGTCCCTGCCTGGACAGCAGAAGACCTGGACATGATAGATTTGTTTTTCTTTTGGGCTGCTCTGGGCAGTAAGCCGGGGTGCCCTGGCATCACTGGGTGTAGCTGCCAGGTCTCGGGCAGATCTTGCAAAGTGACTGGAAGCATTTCAACAATCTCACCCAGAGAGGATCTGACAAAGCCACACGGAGATGCAGGGATGCTGTGATAGTGTAAGTCAGGAACTTTTCCCAGAGCTGTGCTTCATTTTCTAGGCTGAACAGATGAAGCAGTTCAGGAACCAGATCAGTAAATGCATCTCAATTTGATTTCTGGCAGCTGCCTGACAACGAGGCACCAAACCCCAGATACACCTCACCTAATTTTAGGCACGTGTTTGATGTATCCACCTTAGCCAGATAACCTCCCCAGACTTCTCCCAGAGTTATGAAGGGGTGGGGTGATACAGTATGCTTGGGATCCCGGGTAGACTGAGATACCATCCTAAAGCACTTCTGTATAGTTGGGCAGGGTGAATATTCCTCCCCCTTCCCATGTGGCCAACCCAGTGGCTGTTATAAATTGTTATGCTACGGACATCAAAAGATGCTGAAGGTCTTCTCCAGCAGCACTGACAGAAGCCTATTGTACAAGGAATTAAAAAAAACCCCACAAGACGGCCCCCACACCCAGGACAACAAGCTTTGTATTCTTTCACTACAACGAGATAGGATATGAGAATTTTCTCATGCATAAATTTGGTTGTCTGATGCTTTGAGAAAGGATACCTCCCTGCGTGCTGATGGCAGACTAGAGACTTTGGGTTTAAAATTGGCACAGTGACTTGAGTGCAAGACAATTTAAAAGCTATCGTTAGAGACTCAGCGTGAATTCTGTAATTTTCCTTTAGACTGATACCATGCCTGTTTTCCATGAAAGTAAAAAAAAAATAAAATAAAAAATAGACAAAATACAATTTTAGCCATTCCAAGAAAGAAACTCTATTAAGACTCATTGCCCCTCCCAACTATTTAGCCTATTTACACTATCAAGTCTTCAGGACATTGATTTTCTTTTAGCGTACATTTGTGTTGGACTCTATATAGTGGGTGAATTCTTGCAATATAAATCAATTCATAACAGGTGACTGCACCTCAATGCAGTGTTTCTTTCTCACTGCTCAACATTTTGGAACATGATGTTTAGAGGGGAAAGTATTTTATAGGATTCAACTAAAATAAAACGCCTGTGTATTTGCCATCTGAAAGGAAGCGCTAGAAGGTTATAATTCATCAACAAAAGGCTCTGGAAGGAAGCATGCCCTAGCAACTGTCTTTGTATAGAGAAATCAGTCGCTCGTTTATCTTACAGAAGTCAACTTTTGTAACACTGTTTGCATTGTGCTCTCTAATGACTGACGTTGCGGCAGGGCTGTCGAGCTAAGAAGGGAAACAGTGTGAAAGTGAACTGGGATGTAAAGACCCCATGACAAAATGAAAAATGGCATGAGAAGGCTTTGCCGCTTAAATGAGTCAAGAGCCGTATGAATGCTTAAAGGGGCGAGACGTACTGGGAATTGTGTTTATGTACTTAGCGATGCTCCGCAATGACCCTAGTGGGTACGCCTTACAGTTAAATGCAAACTGGGGTGAATGAAAAGGGAGGAAAAAAATCTCATCTTTCCCTTGTTGATGCATAGGGATCACATTCTGCCTTCAGAAAGGTGCGGAGATGCTGGAGAAATCCCCAAGGCCGGGTGCATCGTTTCACCACTCTACCTTAGATCCCAGCAATGCTGCTGGTCTGGTTTCTCAGCCCCAGCTACCAGCTGCTGTGTGGCATGACTAGGAATTTACAGGACACCGCAGTCTTACATCTGACCCTCTTACTGCTCTCACAGGAATTAATCTTGCCCGGTGTAGACAGTCTGTTGGCTGTTTTTCACCTGATGCTGTTTCTCTTTTCCTCCCATGACCCTTCTTCTTGTCCTGTCTTTCTCATTTTTTCAGCTGTCGCTGTAATTTTTTATAACCAAAAAAAAATACCTGTCTGCCTACAGGCTGCAAGAAAGGGCTTGCAAATATACACCTTCTTTCATTCTTTCCAATGCGTAAAAATATTTTCTGTCGTGCTGGAATTATGTAGAGGAGAAAAGAGATTTTTCTTCAATGGGATAAAGCTAGTATGGAGAAATTTTTCTAAAGCAGATCTGTTTTGGGGATAATCATTATAATGCTACTGAAAGAGAATAAATACATCAGCCCAAGGCAAGGTTTTTGAAGCACTTAGGTCCGATTTCCGTTAAATTTCTGGGAAAAAGGAATAGGCAGAAAAGATTTTAACTAAACAGTTGCACGGAGAAACAGTTTATTAAAGACCATATTTCCCTCCCCTTGCTCAGTCAGGACTGGCCATTTAGCTATTTAGCTTGTTCATTAGTGGGTCTGTGTCCTGACCTGCCTGCCCAGGAGAGGTCAAGGCCACCATGGGACCTGGGGGGACCTCAGAGAGGCAGAGTTTTCTCAGGGTCCAGCCTGTTTGAGTAGCATTGCTATAAACGCTCAGCATCACAGAATTTGGGAACCCTATTGCCTTTCTCCCAAAGACCGGAGCCTGGATGGCTGCATCTGATGCAGAAGCAAGGCCAGCCAGGCTGTTGCATCCCATGTCCCTGTGGGTGCTCACCCAGACGTGAATCCCACTGAGATTTCGAGTCTTCAACCCCACAGTGAGCAGGGGCACACAGGTTTGCAAGGCTGCTGAATGGCCAGCCCAGCCCATGCCAAGGTGAGCATAGGGGATGCAGGATCCACGGTGGGATCTGGGCTTGGGAGGTAGCATCTGACGAAGACACTAATGCATCTGGTTTTGATAAATCCTGTAGGAAAGGAGTCTGCAAAGCAGCGCCCTTACAATAAAGACTGGGAACACATGGTTCCTCCTGACCCACGCTGCGACAGCACCCACCGATTCAGTTGGGGATCCCAAAACTACGGTCATCTGTGCAGGTCCTCTACTTGCATTTAGGGAGAAGTCAGAATTACACTATCCTGTTATTTTTCAAGCTTTTCAGCCAGACCATTCTTTTTCTTTCCACTAGGTGCATTATTCCTTTACAAGTGATCAATACCAGGAACATCATGCCCTGCTCTGTCTCAGGGTCTATCTAAGTGCCAGCTGGCTTGATTTTCACCATCTCCAAATTTGGCTCTTTTGAAGTGCTCCTTGCCATGGCATCTGAGAGCACACAAGCCTGCCATTGCTGCAGCAGTTTTTTAAGTTTATAAAACCTCTTTCTGTAGAGTTCATACACAGACTAATATTAATGAATTGGTAGATGACTATTCAGTGGTTTATTTATTAGCTCTGCATGTCAAATAAATGGCTGCACACCAGGTTCTTGAGATACCTGTCCTCTTCTGGTTTATTTTCACGCACCTCCCCCAGTTTTGGCAACACGGCATGCTCTATTATACAGCCCTTGGGCTTTCAAAAAATGCAGGCTCTTATGCCTTGAGATCATGAATGCTCCTCAGCAGGGAGTTTTGCCTCACTCTCTGCTGGTGTCTCGGGATGCTTAATCCTTTGAGAGTTTCTTAGGTGCTGCTGAGTTTCAGAATCCTACATGATTAATGCTGAGCAGCTGCTGGCTGATTGATTGAGTCCCTACTGATTCTTTGTGCAGCTTTGGCAAGGGGGGAGCTGAATTTGAGGGGTGAAGCTTCAGGCTGAGGGCACAGACAGAGGGAGCATGTGTTCCCCCAGTAATCCCAAGAGTTCCCGTGTCTGAGACATACCCCTGTTTGCAAGTCTTCTCCCACATCCTTCTTACTTTGTCCTCATGATTACCAAAGCACCAAGGGACCACGTGGTTTTGACCATGGCTTCCTCAGGTCACCTTCCCTTTCTGATCACACATGTCCTGGGTCTGATGGGTCACTGTCCTTTAACAGATGGGACAATCCTTTGAGGAACAAGCTGAAAATTTTGTCTGACCACAGATGTGGTCCAGGCTGCTAAAACCTGTTTAGCCCTAATGGTTCAATGGCCAAAGGGCTCGCAAGAAACCCCTACCAAAAATGACATGAAAGAGTTAGGGTTGCAACAAAATCACCAGAATCACACAACCAATATAGATTTAACCAATTTCTGTTTCCATGCAGGTGGATGCTTTTAAATGCGTGTGAAGTAGATCTTGGTTTGTGTGTGGCCTTTGCCTAAAAAAAAAATGAGAGGGAATTTTTTTTTGAAGAGTGATAATTTAGGAAAGCAAGGCATGTGAGAGTTCGAAGAACGTTTTGTAGGTGGTAGCACACATTGAGAACTAAATATTACCTCTGCAAATTTGTTTTCTTTCTTTTCTATATTTACTTCTCACTTTTCAAACATTAGCACACATTTAAGCATATATCAATACAATAAGCCAGACAGATCAACTGGTATCTGCTGTGAGACCAACTGATACCTGGTATGAGGCCAAATAGCAGAGAAAGCAACGTTATCCTGGTATTTGTGCTTTAAGTCAGGTACTCGTCTGACCCCATCGTACCTGTCCATTGCTTACAGAGTCTAGTTGCTGTACTGTATTTGACATATTTCTACTTTGATGATCCAGATATTTTAATAAGGCAGGAAAGGATCCCTTGAAATGTTTTTGAAAGATTTTGCTATTTGCATTGTTGTTGAAAAGTCTAAGTTTAAGGACTTACAAGGTCAGTTTTGAAGTTTTGTCTGTACTAGTTACATCCGATGCCTGTGACATAGCAGCTGAAATCTATTCATTAAAAATAAATAAATCAGAGAGTCATCCAGGAATGCATGTGGGGTGTGTGTGCACCTACATAACAAGCAGGAGCTGTTTATGACATGTTCAAGGTCCTCTTCTGTTTCGTTTACTGTTCAGGTTTTTCACAGGAACCTTTTTCATAGCAAGTCTCAGCAGCAAGTCCTACAGTTAGGAACAGCACACTTGTAAAACCACAAATTAAACAGAGTGGAGGGCAGCATTTTCCAGTAGCAGTTAAAGCTGTGCCCCAGCTCCAGACTGGATCACCACCAGGCACACCAACTCTGTCGTTCTCAGTGCCGAAAGCAGCCAGCAGCTGGTGCAGCTCTCCAGCTTCATTGGGTTTATGTCCAACCAGTGGCATGAGCACAGGGCCATGTTGGTAGGGCAGGCTGAGGTCTCTGTCTCGTTACTGAGCAACAGGAGAAGCCAAACCATGCTCAGTTTCTTGCCTTCCTTTATCATTTTCCCCACAACTGGTGAAGGAGGGGGCTCCAGGGTGGTGAGGCACCACTCAGCTCGTATTGCAGCAAACCCAGGATGCTGGTCATGCGTCAAGCATGCATCAGACATCTGGAGAGACTTGAAGCTGAAACACTCTTAGTAACACTGTATTTAAAAGCAATATATGAAGCAGATTAAAGCTGCAAGCACAGGTAGCCACTGAAATAGCTATGGTAGGTAGGTGCCTGCCACGCTCCACGGGAAAAGGCAGGGCCTTCAACCTTGCCAGCAGAGTCACGCTGCTTCAGAGCTTGATTTCATTGCATCTAGGGGCTGCCCAGCTGCACTTGCCCTCTGGCTATGTCCTGTTTTCTTTGCATTTGCCAACAGTGTGAGTAATGCCAGCGGCTGACAGGGCAGCTGGCACCAAGCGTGCTACGTTGGCTTTTCATCTCTAATTACCCCCCTTATACTAGGCTGTCTAGCTGTTAAATTAGCTGTCTGTCATGAACATAGCCAAGTATAGTCACTCATGGTCCTTGTGCTATCCTTGGTTCTTCCTTTGTGGGGCAAAAATTCTGCCTAGAATGAGTAGATATCTATGTTTCAGGAGGGGTTAATTGTTTTTTTTATTGTACTATTTTATATCGGTGATGACTGGGCGCACGAAGCTGGGTGCTGAGGTTGTAGGTGCTGTTTCTGCAGTATTGCAAAGGTTTGGAGGGAGCAAAAAAAAGAAAGGTTTTTACAGTATTTCCCAAGGATGCTTTGAACCTTGGTGGGTTTTTTCAGTCTCTCCTGAAAATTCATGCTACAGCTAGAAACTCTGCTTATAGATCCTTTTAGATCTCAAAAAAAAAGAGGTATGATTATACAATACTATGACATACAGATCCACACATATTAATTTAATTGAAACTCCAGCCACAGAAGGCCAA
Organism: Baryphthengus martii; assembly: GCA_013396935.1. Classification (NCBI taxonomy): domain Eukaryota; kingdom Metazoa; phylum Chordata; class Aves; order Coraciiformes; family Momotidae; genus Baryphthengus; species Baryphthengus martii. Next base: position 223,384 of record VWZK01018605.1, on the reverse strand, counting down.
CACTCTTGACTGAACTGGACATCAAGGCGGACATCATGCTAGCCCTCTTGCTAGTCTATGCAATAGTACCTAGCTGGCACGGGATCTCCTGTACATGGGCATTGCTCATGCCCCAGCGACTCTTTGGGCTTTGCCATGGGTGATCCTTGCTTTCTTTCCCCTACTAGGTCCATGGGAAATGCATGTGCAAGCACAACACAGCAGGGTCCCACTGCCAGCACTGTGCCCCGCTCTACAACGACCAGCCTTGGCAAGCTGCCGACGGCAAAACCGGAGCCCCCAAAGAGTGTCAGTGTAAGTAGCTAGCTGGGAGAAGTGTCTCCAGAGCCTCTGCCAGAGCTAAACCCTTCCTGCTTGTGTGCCTTTCACCTATGTTTCCAAGAGGCAACAGATATTGGGGTGATTGGCAGGTGCTTGCAAAGCAGCTCAGCTAGTGAAGAGCAATAACCTGCTCCTGCCCAACACCCACCACATGTTTCTATGGTGAGAACAGCCCTGTTTGCACAGGCCCTCACCTGGAAATCCTCATGAAACCCTGTTTTGTTGACTTGGCCCTTCTGTGGGACCCAAGCAGATCTCCTTGAGATATGGTCTTCTGCTTCAGGCAGACTGCAGCCTGACGGGGTGTCTTGGAGATGAGGGGCCAGCATTGTCCCCTCCATGGACACCACTGACACACAATTTTGTGGGAGATACGGTCTTCTGCTGCTGGACATGGGCTTCGCTCACTCCTGGGGTGCTGGAGGCAGGAAGAGCCATGGACTCCAGGGAGGTTTGAAGATTACCTCTGCGGTGCCAGGGAGGGATGCTCAGGGTGAGTGCAGGATGCAGGGGACCTCAGAGATCATGGGATGATCTGCTTCAGTAACAGCAGCAGTCTAGCCAGAAGGGCACTGAGGATTGACCACATGACCCCAAGGAGGTTTGCAGGCATGCTGAGTGCCATCCTGACATGGCTATGATGCTATCAACACCTAAGCTATCATGAGCCTGCCTTGTGTGGGCTGTGGTCACACCACAGTATGGGTGTTTCCTAAGGGAATGACAATGCATCCCTGTTTTCACCAGCAGCATTTGATGAGCAGGGGTTGGAATAGACCTCCTTTGACCCCTGATTTCAGGTGTGTGAGCATCCAGACTTCCTCCACTGCCAGCGAAGGGAAAGGGGGATGCTCACCCTCTCTCATACACCTTCCTCCCACCTGCCTTTTCCCTCTGTCAAATGCAAGGAGCATCCTGACAGCTCTTGTGTGGCAGACACTGTGCAGGGCACTGCTGATTTCTAAAGCAGAGAGAGGAGGATCCTGCCCCAGTAGAACCAGTGAATGTGGAAGGTCTCCCTGTGCCAGCCTGCCCACATTGCTGGGAAACCCATACTGGAAACAGAAGAGTTAAATTATTTTTCCTTAAGTGTCGTCTCTGGAGTTTGGGAAACATGGATGAAAATGTGATGATACTTCATGCATTTGAATGAATAACAGGTTCGTAGGTCATGTGTCCCATTTCAAAACATGGCTTGCATTTTTGTGTCTCTTTGCTGTAAATCAACACCTTTCACTGCCCTAATGAGTCGTTCTGTTCCCTTTCGCCTTGTCTCAGCATGCAAGTGTAATGGGCACGCCGACGCTTGTCATTTTGACATGGATGCTTGGCTGGCATCGGGCAATCGCAGTGGCGGCATCTGTGACAACTGTCAGCACAACACGGAAGGGCAGCACTGCCAGCGCTGCAAGCCGGGCTTCTACCGGGACCTCAGGAAGCCCTTCTCTGCCCCAGACGCCTGCAAGCGTAAGTCAGCGACCTTTTGCTAGTAAAATGATTCTCAATTGGGAGGGTGTCAAAGGAAAGGTGAGATCTTCCTGCCCCTTCTTGGAGCAAGCTTCTTGCTTCAGTGAAGGACAGGGAGCTTTTTGAATTCCCTTTTTGATGCCATTTGCGAAAGGCAATGGTGCGGTTTGCAAAGCGAAAGCCTGCGGATGCTGTTGACAAATCTATCCTGAGAATCACTGTAGCTTGGGGGCAGGGTAAGAGACATGACTCATTGACTTTCTTCTGCTATTTTTGGAGAGCAAAAGCTGCATCATGTTTACACGTTCTCCTTGTTTGGTGACTGCCGCAACCTCAGAAGCGGGGTGCCTCGGCCAACAGGGGTGCAGCTGGTAAATAGCATCACCCACCAGCCACAGCAGGTGGCTATAGAGAGAGAGATGGGAACACAAGTTAAGTGATATTTCAGAAGACGTGACACCAAGGAGGCCAGGACAAAGGCAATGACTTGGCCACATGTGAAATTAAATATTTCCCAAGCAATAGCAGCGATCCAAACACCACATTCCCTAGGGACCACAGTGAGGATAGTGACTCACTGCGGGGGACTCCGGATCCCCAAACACCACTGAGCACATTACATTGGTCAGCTAAATATAGGGTGCAGACATGTTCTCTGCTCTGTGCCTACAGCTACTCACTGGCTTCACCAGTTGTCTCCCCACTGACCCAAATCTGAAGGAGGACCTTCACAGGTGGCAGGAAAAAATCCGACTGACACTGTGCTTCTGTCATTTGAGGGGACAGATCTTACTCCTCCAAAGGAGAAGAACTTGCATTTAAAAGAAGAGAAGTATTTCTGGAGTGGGGAGCTGCACCCTAGATAGGGAGAGTGTCTGTGGTTTCACTTTTGTCTGCGGGTGCATCATCCTTTTGAGGAAGTCCTCCTTCTCTCCACCTTTCACTTTTTGCAAGGAGGAGCAGCAACAGCTGAACTGCCTGTTTTACAACCCTAATTCTCTTTATGAAAACAGAATTGACCAGTCCTCCATTTCTTGTGTAAATAATTATTTCACTGCTGTAGTATGTACACAAATTTGTTTTTTTAAACAGTGATCTTAATGACTCCTTAAGGTTCCTTTACCTATTAATGTGCATTGATGTTCAAAATCTCCTTCTCTGAAACATCAGATACTTTCCCACCATAATTATTGCTACAACTTAGGCAAAACACTTTTGTTTTGGAGTCTCATTAGTGAAAAAAAAGAGGTTTAAATCTTGCACTTAGACTCAAAGCAGGGGCTTGAGGGTTTTTTTCTAACTCATTAATTCAGCTTTGCTGATTAAAAAAAAATGCCAAATGGATTAATTGACTCCTGGTAGATAATGCAGGATGAAAGACTGAAATAAATTCTGTTTGGGACTCTCAAGTTCCAAAATATGCCTTTGCTGGGATGGTACTGCCGTTGCTAGGATTGTAATTCCTCGTGCTCTTTACATGTCAGCTCCTATCAGGGAAGAACACACACTTTTCTGAGGCTATTGAAGCCAAGTCAGGCTTTGGCACTGATATGAGTGCAATCTTCTGGATACCTAAAAATAATGCCCTTCGCCTTGGAGGTGGTAGGAGTGTCTGCCATCTCCCGTGACATCTCATACAGCTCATCAAGGAGATGGAGTTTGACAATGGACACATTGTAGGGTTTTTCTGGTGCCAAAACTCCCAGACCAAATCCTGTGGATGTTTGGAGGGTCAAATGGCACCTCCTGGGCTGGCTGGCATGGAGCCTCCAGGCGGAAACAGAGATCTTGGGATATCACTGCAAAACAGCCATGGCTTTAAGGGAAGGCTGCCAACAGTATGCGTGTGCCTGTGTGCAAGTTAGACTACTGCTAATGAAGTCAGGCATTACACTATGACATGAGCTATAAGTTAGTCAAATCCCAGGAGACTCCATTAAAAAGATTCTCCCAGCCCTTCTGGGCAGGATGGATATGTGGAGACGAGATGATTAATGGGTATTTTTGTTGATATATGCTCAGTCTTCTCAGCTTTCTGCATTCATCTCTAAATCACTGGCCCATGGTATTCCACTTTTCACTACTTTTCAAAAAAAAAAAAAAAAGGCATGCCTGACATAAAGACTATACATTTGTTTCATTTGTTTCTATCACTCCTTAATCCAACCACCCAGCCTCTTTCTGGACCGCTATCTGTTCATGAACTCTGGTATTTAAAGGCCCAAAGTAACATGTATTTGGCAAGGACTGTAAGATAGCCTTGAGTACAGTGAGAAAAAGTCTACATTTATTTACCTTCTGCATTAAGTATGTCTACTTGTTGCTTTTTTTTGTTTGGGTTTTGTTGGTTTTTTTTGCATTTATAACTTACAAAGCATGAAGTACTCCAATATCTCAGGGAAACGACTTTCCCCAGCATAAACTGAGTCCCACAGAAATGTAGGGATTATCTGACTGCTTTCATTTCAGAGACCCTATTGCTACAAACATATAGGTTATTTCTCTCTGGGCACTTCAGACCCTCACAAATGCTCTTCTCCCTAAGATCCCTTCACCGTTTCCCTTCTGGTCTCCTCCTGCTGGGGCTGCTCTCTACACCCAAGGACCTGGCACCTCATGGGGGAGCCCAGCAGCTTGCAGTGCAGTAGCAAATGACTAATGACTGTTAAATTAAATTATATAAGACTGATTACAGCCTATGCCTGGCACATTTCCAAAGACTGTGCCATGGTCTGCAATAACAAAGGACGTGCGTAGTGCCCTGTTATTTTCTCTGAGAAGGCCACGGCATTGCCTGCTGGCTTCTGGCTCAAGGCACCGTTATTGCTCAACCACGGAGTAGCACTGAAATTTTAAAATACCAAGGTCAAAGTAAATAAAGGAGTTGTTAAGCCATAATCTTTAAGGATACTTTAAAGATTCTTGTAGATGAAGAGTGTATATAATATTTGCTCAGGAGTAGGTGTGTACCAGATAAAATGAGACGTTCTGCCATTTAAAACTGCAATCTGATGACTCTTTCCCCCCGCCATACCTTTCGGTCCTTTTCATTACATCCCTCATGAATTTTTAAGCTTCAGCTACAGTATAATTGCAGACAATAAATGGAGTTTTATAATTGCCAAGTTTACTTTTGCTTTTCAACTGTAGGTTTTGAGGGTAAATATTTGTCATTTCCAAAGGTTAGCTGGCAGCTGAAGAAACCACAACAGTATCACCAATCCAGGGTGGGGAAATGCGGCTCTTCTGGAGTCCTATTCACCCGGTTTCAAAGCCAATCAGCATGTGCAATGCTGGGACAGGTGGCTGTTAATTCATATATGTATGGAAGTCACATGCAAAATAGTGCTATGTAGTACAGAGTGGTAAATTGGCATTTTAATGATGCTGTTTACAAATCAAAAAGAAAGCAAAAATATCAAGCTTGTGAAAGGTTTCTCTTGGTCCCAGGCTAGTGGTGCCCGGCCAGCCCTTCTCTCACTGGAGCTCCCTTGGCCATGGAAAATCCCAGCCTCCCCAGTAGGGTGGCCATGGCACATGAGAGGCAATGTCCCGAAGTCTCACACTGAGTCCTGCATTCTGTGCCCATGTAGCCACCACAAAGTGCTGTCCAGCACTATCTGTAGTTGCTTTATCTACTGTTGAGCTGCTCCTCTCACCTTGCTGGTGATGGGTCTCCTACTCCCTGTGCTACAGTTGAGATACAGGTTGGGTGTAGGAAAACAGGGTCTGAAACCAACACTCAGCGCAGCAGCCCAAGAGGAAGCCATAGATGCAGCTTTACAACATTAGCTCTTTGCAACTTTTATTTAAAAGTATAGCAAATTATATTCTCATTTTTATTTTATGTCTGTGAGCTTGCTGCTGTATTTTTCATAACAGCCTTTGTAAATTTAATATTCCTGCCTCAACATGGTGTTGCCAATGCCATTAACTTTTCCACTAGGAAAAAAAAATTGTGTGATAGCGTTGTCTAAAATACAAAAAGATTCAAGCCCAGTAGGGTTTGGTGTAAAACTCAGATGAAACTTGACCAAATCTCTCTCTGAGTAGTGGGTTTAGCTGACTGACTGGAGGAGAATAGAAGAGCTTTAAGTGCTTGATATTTCCCCTGGAGGGGCTGAGGGATGCCAGAAATACCCACCACATCTAGAAGGAAAAGAGTGCATTTGGCTACATGTGTCAGGTGTAAAACACTTCACAGACTTCAGGAGAAAGGTATGTGAGTCTCAGTGAGTGCTGTTGAAAACTATGCTATTAAAGGTACCAGAGTTCACTGCCTGCAGCTAGTTATGCAGTTTGTGGAGAGACTTTCTAAGCTTTTAATTTTATGTAATTATATTTGTTTGGGAATGAAAAGGGTGGGGAAAATTTGGGGATTACTTTGGCAAAGATTTTGGAATCGTAGTTGCTTCTAAATTAACTGCCAATATTAACCTATCCTTTAATATTTGAAACGATACTCCATGTATATCAAATCCCTGAAACCACAAGAATGTTATCAGAGCAAAATTAAACATATGTGTGCAGCAATAGGTGTTTTAAGAGAAAGATTGTGTTGAATGCAGTGGCTTTTCTGCTTATTGCTTTCACAGTTGCAAAATAAAAATACTGATATTAGAATTTGGTGAAAAAATTTACCTTCAAACAAAATTTTCCCAGGAAATCAAATTTTTATGTAAATGGAGTTTACATAAAGGCAGAAGTCTTTCAGCAGGGAATTTTTTTGCCATAATGCACAAGGCTGGTTGTAACCTGTAGTGGACAGATAACTAAACCCTGAGGGAAAAAAGAGCACAAGACACTCAGCTACTGGTCCTGCAGGGCACCACATTGCCTGCTGGGCAAGCCAAATGGTCGAAGGTTTGGCTCAGGCTTTTGATTGCATTTCTGATCTTTGAAAAGTTTAACATCTTTGAGTGAAGAAAGATTGTAGTCTTGCAACAGATGCAAATTACATTTGTGCAAAAGAAAAATCCCCAACAGCAGGCAAGGAAAACCTCATACCACCTATTTCAGGGCATCCTTTCTGATTTGTGGGAATCACATGTGTGTCCCAGTACCATTCCAGTGCATCGTTCTGCTGCAAGGGGACATGGGAGAGGGAAAAAGAATAGCCATTGTTTCTGACATGCACCCTGCAAATCTATGTCTCAGAGTATATGCAAAAGCATATCTCTGAGCTGTTGTGTCCTCATTCTTCATTTTAAAATGTTTTTAAATGATGGCTTTAAAAGAAAATGAGACAGAGGGGTACGTTTTACTCAGCCTCCACTTTGATTAAATTACCATTCTGAGGGGTTTTTTTTTTAATGTCCTCGATGCAAAGCAGTTGTTAGTACTTTAGAAACCAATTACAGTCTGATTCATTTTGCAATGAAGCACCCACAGCTGCTTGAACATCATTGTGAGCCAGGCACATCCCTGAGTACTTGGCTGGATTGAAGTCAAGATGCTATAAGAAAAGTAATAAAAGCCCATTTGGCAAAGCATGATGCAAAACCAGGGTAGGCTGACTAATTAACATACCTCAGAAAAGTTAAAGTCATACAGTTTCTAAAGGAAGATTCTGGTCAGATTTATATACGTGAGAGGGAAAAATTCCCAGAAACATCATTGTCCCTGTGCATAGAATCAGAGAATGTAAGGGGTTGGAAGGGACCTCTAGAGATCATCTAGTCCAATCCCCCTGCCAGAGCAGGATTACCTAGGGCAGGCCACACAGGAACACATCCAGGTGGGTTTTGAAAATCTCCAGAGAAGGAAACTCCACAACTTCTCTGGGCAGCCTGTGCCAGGGCTCCGTCACCCTCACAGTAAAGAAGTTTCTCCGTCTGTTGAGATGGAACCTCCTATGTTCTAGCTTGTACCTGTTATTTCTTGTCCTATTACTGGGCACCACAAAAAAAAAGAGACTGTTTCCTTCCACTTGACACCCACCCCTTAGACATTTATAGACATTCATAAGATCCCCTCTCAGCCTTCTCTTCTCCAGACTAAACAGTCTCATAAGATCCCCTCTCAGCTTTCTCTTCTCCAGACTAAACAGTCCCAGTTCTCTCAGCCTTTCTTCATAAGAGAGATGTTCAAGTCCCTTAACCATCCTCGTAGCTCTCTGTTGAACTCTCTCCAGTAGATCCCTGTCTCTCTTGAATTGGGGAGCCTAAAACTGGATACAGTATTCCAGATGTGGTCTCACCAGAGCACAGTAGACAGGGAGGAGAACCTCCCTAGACCTGCTGGACACAGTTTTCTTGCAAGTGCTGCAGAGCAGCACTTTCACAGGCACCTCCTGTGCCTTCATCCTACAGAGCTTTTGTACTCACAGATGGTCTCTCTCCCTGAACTATATTCCCCACAGCTTGCTCCTGCCATCCTCTGGGATCAGCCGTGCTCCCCCTGGGCCCCAGCACCTTCTGCGACCCCAGCACGGGCGACTGTCCCTGCAAGCCCGGTGTGGCAGGGCCCCGGTGTGACCACTGCCTCCCCGGCTACTGGGGCTTCGGTGCCTACGGCTGCCGCCCCTGTGACTGTGCCCGCAGCTGCGACCCCCACACTGGTGACTGCCTCAGCAGCAGGTGAGTTGTGACGTCCCGGTCACCCCCTCCCAGTCTCACCATACCCTCATGATCTTCCTGAGGAAGGAATTGCTCTGACCCTATTTGTACATGGTACATGGGCTGAAAACTATCCATTATATAAAATATTTGGGGTTGGTTTGGTATCATCAGGAACTGGGGATAAAGCAGGAGTTGAGGCTGCAGTTCACCTGGGTGCCTGACACACCATGGTAGGGCACTGATGATGGTGGGTTATTGTCTCTCAGTGCTGGTGTTAATGCATTGGGTGTTTTCTATAACCTTCACAGTTGCTTCCCCTCCACGAGCAAAATATGGGCCTCAGGGACATCGTGAGTGAGAGGAGAACAAAAGCTTAATGTTATTTTTGGCAACTCAGCTTGCATTGACTGTGTTTGACATAGGGTCCTAAGTTCTAACTTCTAAAAGGCTGCACATTTCAATAATACCCTGCTCTTTGGATCTTTTATGTGTCTTTGTTTTTTTTACCACATTGGGCATATTTGTAGCATATAAATCCCCATCATGTACTTATGGATTCATGGTCCACATTGATAACACTCAGCTTGTTCATTTTGCAAAACAATCCTTTGCATTTAATATCACCAAGACATGCAGTCACGTTGCACCTGGAGGACAGTGGCCCTGCTTTCCACTAGCTCCAGGAGGAAGGCTGACCATTTCCCTTTCCCCCAACAGCTCAGATGTGACCTGGCACAACGAAGCACCTCCTTTCCAGGCAGTGCTCAATGAGAGTGAGCCCACCTGGGGCTGGGAGGACGAGCAGGGCTTCTCAGCGCTCCGGCACTCCGGTAGGACGGTGGCTTTGCGCGCATTTCCCTGCCCCATCACTCCCACCAGCAGCCAACACAGATACAGTCTTCTGCACTGGCTTAGCACCCTGGCAGATGAAGGAGGGGATGAACATTTCCCAATTAACATCCTGTGTAACCACCTTCCTCCCCTCAACGAGCCAGAGGAGCTTTACATCTTGTCCTGACAGTGTGAGGACATGCAGACCCTTTAGGCAGATGCTCCACACTGGAAGCATTTAGCTCCCAGTAAGAAAAAAGTTGCCTGCCTGAATTTGCAGTCCCAGCTCTGAATTTTGAGGCTGACTACTCTCATCTTTTACTTGACCATCCTGTTTTAAACATGCCTTTGCATTCACTAGAACTGCTGCATGTCGGACAAACCAACCACATTATTTAAAGGGTGGGGTTTGCCGCTTCACTGGCAGGTCATTAGGAAGTTTCTAACTCAAAATTCGTTTCCATGATAACCACAGCAATTCTGGCATCAATTGCAGCTTACAGTGCAATTTCAGCTTTGGCTTCAGCTGGAGAAGTTATTTCCCTCCAGTCCTCCCAGTCTGGAGGAGGTGAGTGCTGTGTGAGTTTGCCATGAGGCAGGTTGTCTCCACAGCGCAGCATCAAGCTGTCCTCCCTTGCAATCACTGCATGCAAGCAAGCAAGCGTCATTTCCTCCATTTTCAAAAAGCAGCATGATAAAATCTTGAAAATACAATAATTGAGTTAATTGAGGGGAAAGCTCCATTATTTGTCTGGGCAACTTAATTTTAAATGTAAAAAAGTATTTCATGTTATTCTTTGTTCTAAGATCACGGAAGTCATTAATCTGCCTTAACCTCTGCATCATTTCCCTTTTAAAGTTTTGTCTGGGACATTACGGTGTGGAAAATACCACAGGGAAGACATGCGTGTTGTTTGCATCGCAAGGCAAAATAATACGGCCTTTGTTTCCCTTCTCTTCAAATTGTAAACAAGGAATAATTACCCTTGGGCCGAGATTGTATATTCAGCTTGGATCTGAAAATAGGGATTTTTTTGGCATGAGGACCACGTGAAAACCTCTGATAGGTCTTGGGATATGCCTACAAAGGCTCCCGTCTTTTAAATACAATCCTCAACCATTTTCATCCTTCTCTTTCCCCAGGTAAATGCGAATGTAAAGAACAAGTTTTAGGGAACCCAAAGGTCTTCTGCGGGATGAAGTACACCTATGGTGAGTTGTGGGTGAGGTGGCAGGGCCGTAAAGGGAGGTGATGTGAGGCGGTGCAAGAGTATAAAGCATGAGAGGTGCTGCTCTATGGACCACTCTGTCCTGGCAAACTTGTGGGCTTCCTAGTCTAAGGGCAGATCTTTGACCTTTCCAAAATAAAAGAGCACAGTGCCATGCCAAGATGGTTGAAGCATCTTGCTGTGTTAACCACCTCTGTTCCTACCAAAATACCCTTGTGCCAAAATCACGGGAGGACAAGAGTTGGAAGTGTCCCTGCAAAGTTGTCGAGGTCCAGGACAGATTGTAAAGCACTACTACCAAAAATGGGTCACTGAAACTCTGTCTGTAGACCAGGTGCCCCAAGCATGGTTTGGAAATCATTAAATCTGAATTACGCTGAATGTAAGGAGGGACGGTGATCACCACACAAGACTCTACATGGAGAAAACGGCTCCCGCAGCCGCTGGAAACTTCCCCCTGTCAACAAAGCTCAGCTGTTGCAAAGAGGTGGTGTGTATTGTCTAGGTTTATTGGATTTAAACGAGTGAGAGGAGGCACTTTGTTTCCCCAGACCTCTCCTGTGTGTGCCAGTGAACCGCCTCCTTCATACCACAGCAGAGCAAGGAATGTTCTGTGCAGCAGTCCCTCCCTTCACAGTCTTCCAAGGGTTCCTTACACCTGTTTCGCCTCACACTGAAGTTGAAAGTGCCCAGAGAGTTAACCCATACCTCTACAGACTGTGGAGCAACCCATAAAGGGAAGTTTAAGGAGCCGCCAGCTGTTGAAATATAGCCCTGGCTTAACAATATTAGGAAAAAAACAGATTCCTCTTTGCTTTGCTCTGCTCCCTGGCTGTGATAATGCCCATGTTTAATCTTGCAAAAGATAAGAAATAAAAAAAAAAAGGTCACACAATCCCCAAGATCATAAATATTATCTAAAATGCACTCACTCAGGCTTCCCACCCTTTCATCACTCAACATGCAAAGGTGTCAGTTAAACTGGAGAGACAGATGAACTACAGGGCTCACCATGAGCTTCAGGAGGCCATACTGTAGGAGAAGGGGTTTTCCTAAGCCTCCTAACATACAGTGCTGAATAAAGCACCATCATATGGTGATACTTACCAGTGTAGGCATCAGCACAGTCAGAGGGAGGCTCATGCATGGGACCCGAGCCTTCACCACACAGGGGCTCAGCAAGTGGGACACCAGGCAGCGGGAGCGTGCCTGTAGGTATCTGTGAGATCAAAATACTCTGCAATTTGCCTCAGTCCAGACTCTGCCACTGCATTTGGATTTGGCAGTTCTGCAAAGCAGGAGGACCTGCAGCAGGAGTGCTCCCACTCTTCGTGGGAAGAGGGCAGCTTCTGCTCAGACTGCTGGGCTCAGTCCAGCAAAGCCTCCAGGTCCATCCATAAACCCAAGGCTTTCCACTTGATTTCCAAAAGTACTAAGGAAGTCTAAGTCTTTATTGAGCTCTGGGGGAAAGTCACTGGACCTCTCCCTCGGCCTGCATGGCAGGTCCAGGGCCATGGGCAGACCAATCGACAGTATGCCTGCCCACGGCTATGGGATAGGATGTGCTTCCCTGGATGCTGTGCTGACCCCGAGCTACCCTGCAAGGAGTATTGGGCTAACTCCACTGTAACAAAGCAATCGTCATCACTGCTTCACCCAGACACCTGCATTAGACAAAAAATAAAGAAAGCACTGTAAATAGTTTATATATTCTTGGTTTTGAATTTGTGTCTTCCCAGTGATCAAGGCAAAGATCTTGTCAGCTCATGACAAAGGCTCCCATGCAGAAGTCAATGTGAAGATCAAGAAAGTCTTGAAGTCTACAAAGTTGAAGATCCTCCGGGGCAAGAGGACGCTCTACCCTGAATCCTGGACTAACAGAGGCTGCACTTGTCCCATCCTCAATCCTGGTAGGTTTGACTCCCTGAGTAGTGCACCTCCACCACATTTACACAGATTTCTTTTCCACCTCTCTATCCCCTCATGCCAATGAGATGAGATTGCAGTCCAGTGTTGATTAAAAATTATTAGCAATTACATCATTTGGATTTCAACAGAAATCCCTCAAATTTGAATTTTGTAGAGAAAAACTTAGTTCATCCGGTAGACTTTCAAAGATACTACTTTCTCTTTATGAAGCATAATATCTGCCTTAACAGCTTTACCAGCTTCAGTCTATTCCCAGAGGGAGGGAGGTGTACATCACTCCACAACTACATGACATATCTTTTCAAAACTAACGCTAATTTGAATCCATAGAACTGTATTTAAATCTAATTTGAATAATGATATTGTACTGAAGTTCAAATCTAAACTCAAGGGAAGATGTCTCTTCAAAAGTAACATTAATTTACAACTACAAGATTTTGAACACATTCCCTCGTGCAGTGAGAGGAGAGCTTTGACCTCACAGTTTTTTCTCACCTTCTTACACTGAAATGGAGTATAACCAAGTGGAGGCTAAACAGTGCATGCAGTCTCCAGTACCAATGAGGAGATGCAGACTCAGGGGTTTTTTCAATAGAACAAAACTAAGCTCCAGCTGACACACCTTTCTTTACAACTCTGAGATAAACCAACAGTTACCAGCTAATTCAGATAAAGAGTTTTCTTTCCATAAGGTGCACATATCACTTGAAAATCACCGATAGAAACGTTGGCTTAAGTGCTGAGACATCCCTTACGTGTTCAGCACTAGGAACTTCCTTTGCAGGGAAAGGGCTGTTTGCAAGTCTGGTTCACACAGAAAGGTTATTCATTGATGCGGTGTTTGCAGTCTTCTTGGATCTCTGCCGGAGTGACAGTCTTTGGCTTTGAAGGCAAGCTGTCGTGATAGCACAGCTGTAGTCAGAAGTCTTGTCAGGCGCAAGGGTCGAATGAATCAGCAGCATCAGGCAGGACTTTACTGTGCAGTAAGACTTTGGATACTGGTAGAACACCGTAAATCTATAATTAAATAGATACAGCTGTTTTATTTTTCCGTATGCAATGCAAATGCAAGTGAGAAAGCCCAGATGCAGCTTCCTTCATATGAACATAGAAGAATGCCGTGGAAGCTGTCAGACACAGTGTGCAGGACAGCTCCACACCTGACACCCAGTTTTGCGACTCCATTGACTTCAGAGGAGCTTCACTTGTTTTTCCCAGCAGAGCAAACAGCAGCAGACATCACAGAATCAATGACAATAGCTTGGTCATCAATGGAAGGGTGGAAGTGCAATTGTTTAACACATCAGGTGTTACTCCCTTGCCAGGTCTCACAATTTGCACTGCAGAGCTCGGTGTTTTCTTGAAATGCAGCTGCTGGAGTCCCATAATTATAAATTAATCTGAGATTTCATGTTAGAAAGAAGTTGTGAAGTTTGGTCCTAACAGGAAATTTGAAAACATCAAGTGCTTCTTTAAAATTCAATCCTTTCAGAGTGGAAAAAAAGGGATCCCAAATATTTTTTTAAATGTCATTGTTTTCTTTAGCTACCACATTTATTTCTGGATGGTCACCAATACTGTATTAGCAGATTTAACCCTCTCTTAGAGTAGGAATTTATGACCTCCAGATGAATAAACCAACAAGAGCCGGATAAAAAGCCAAGCTGACATAAAACAATTTCCTGACAATATAGCTATAACAGAAACTCCAAGCATTTACCAAATCTCCATGGGCTATTTTCAGGTTATAAATGTGGTTAAGTTCCTATGAGAGGACATTCACTACCCTTGCGCACTTTCCCCTGTGCACACATCCACAGAGGCAGGTTGGACTTCTGGGAGGACACTGAGCTGAAAGGTTTAAAGGTCTCAGGTGTCTGCAAGGGAACAGGAACCCCTTCCCCTCCTTGGCTCTGCCAAGCACAGGCACGAATAAGCAGACAGCTGCCTGCCAGCAAAACTCACAGCCTTCAGTCCTGGCTTGTGGCATCTCAGTCATTTGATTTCTTTCATTTTTACACTTCTGTGACATCTGGTTGAACATCTAGAAAGCCCTACTTTAGTTTGGTAACCATGGCAATATTCTCTGCTGTTTTAGGGTGCACGCCACATTTCTCTCTCAAGGAATGTAGATTTAGGAGCCCTTGAAGAGTGATGTTTATAACAGCAGGCTTGACATGGCCAAAAATGAGTGTCTTGCAAAGGGTGATACTGCCATACATATATCTTTTGTCTACTTGGCAGAAAAGAGAATGTGTGTGCCCAAAAACTGGGATGGAGTAGATAACAAATTGTACTGAATTAAAGAAAAACATGCTTGACCTTTAACTAGGGGGCACTCTGCCTTTATTCTGAACTACAAAATGAAAATCCAACAAAACACGAGCAGACTCCACACTGTGGTCAAGATGGAGCGGTGTGACCAAGAGCACTGGGGGAGACCCGTCTCCCTCAGGCTAGTTCGTACCACAGTGTGGTACGTCCCAGACCAGTATTGAGGAGAAGAGGGTACAAGGTAGTCTCACGCTTACTCTACCTCAAGCATGCTGCAGCAGATTGCTGGCCCTAGCAGGGAGCTCCTCCATTTGTGGTTGATTTAGGCTGTTTGGCTCTGTGGCAGTGTTTCTTGAGCTAATTCAAGCCAAAGGCCCCCCCCACTTAACAGTTACTGCCTGGCTCCAAGTGCTGAGTTGTGCCCTGAAAGCCAAGAGCGGACCTAGATGACTGCAGCAAGGCCAGCGGGGCCACGCTCCAGCCCATTCTGGCACCTTCTGGACACCAGGTGAGGCTTTGCCAGATGCTGCTGTCGTGTTTCTAAAACATCTGACTGAGGCAGAAATAAATGCAGCTCTTTTCAGTGTGACTGCCATTCCCTCAGGCTCTTTATGAAGTGCTTGCTCCAGCAAATCTAGTATTGCCTCTTGTCAAGGTCCAGCATGCCTTTGCCTGCAAGGGGACGCCAGCCATGTTGAGCAAGACACCAGCATTTGGCCATCTCACACTGTCATTACTGGAATGCGCTGAACCGACTGATTTCCAGGTCCAGGTGTATTCAAGGAGAAGTGAGGCAGGTGGCTGCCAAGTGAAGGTAATAGCAGTTCCCAAATGAGGTGTAAAAATTTGTAGTGCAGCCCCCAGACTCCAGCTTTCATTTATATTTAGAAGTTAACGACATCTCGCTAACAGATACGCCACAGGATTCATTTTTCCATAGATATGTAGACAGAGGCATAGATATATGGATATAAAAGACAATCAATAAGTATAAATATTTCTACATATAAGTGCTTTTTCACATGGTGCTAGATATCCAGGCTGACTTTGTAGCATCAATAAGCCTCTTAAGCATATAGTGCTGTGCAGTCCCTGACCACTTTGCTGGTTTGCAGGCTTGGAATACCTCGTGGCCGGACATGAGGATGTCCGAACAGGACGGCTCATCGTCAACATGAAAAGTTTTGTCCATCAGTGGAAGTCAGCTCTCGGAAGAAAAGTCCTGGAGATTTTGAAAAGAGACTGCAACTAGAGGTGTGTGACTGCCATGGGCATTTCTTTATGCACAAAATGCAACAGCCTTCACAGAGAGAAGACCTCTAGGATGAAAACTGGAATGTAAGAAAATAGTGCCAAAACGTGTAGCAAGGCATTCAGAGTTGTAGGCGCTGTCTAATTTAACCCTTCCTGGCCAATGTTCATTCGCTCGCCTGTAGCTTCCTTGCCAGGGGCTCGCCTGAGACCAGCTCAGAGTTACGTTGAGAGTAATAAAAGGAAGGGCAGACTCTTGTCTCACTCCAGTGCAATGTTGGAGTAACTCCTATGATTCCGCTGATCACCTCAGACTAAATTGCCACCCTAGAGAGGGAAAGCGTGCCCATGAGCTACATCTGAGGAGCAAAACACCACTGCCAGTGCCACCAGCACAGATCTTAAGTGACTTCCAGAGGCTCCTGGAGGATGCTGTGGGGAAGGCGGTGGTTGCAGCAGCAGGCAGGCTCTGGCAGCGGCGTGGCAGTGACAGCCACTCTTTAGAATCCCCACCTTGGGTTAGGAACCCAAGAGAATCGTGACCCACTTGCTTTTAACCTGGTCACCCTGCTGAAGGTTTCAGGGGCTAAACTCTCAGCTAGTGCTGGTGAGGACAGAGTTGCTGGAGTGAATGGAATCCCTCTGCCTTGGCACAAGCACGATGCAGGGCAGAGGCTGACTCTCCACCCACCACATGGCTGCAGAGAAGATACAGCTCTGGAGGGTGAAGCATTTCTGAGCTTTTGTCCTTGAAGTGTTAAAAAATGAACCTAGCTCTAGTGTAACTATTTCATTGTATAAAGCACTTTACTATCTATCTGCCACTTCACGGTGTGGGAAGTGCAACTATGTTGAGGAAAGAAGAGGTTGAAGGTGGCATGTGAAAAAAAACTCCCTGAAACAGAAGCACTCCTGAAGACCCCTCCAGTTGGACGGCGTTAACAGTATAAAGGGAATGGCCAGCCTGGCACTGACCGCTCGGAGTATCTGAGGATGCAATCTGAAAGATAAAGTATTTGCACTGAAGTCCCAGCTTCAGACCAGCACTTGGACTCTGTGAGCAGGACTCCAGCGAGACTTTGCTAACAGTGTGAGAAGAAAAAGAGACTTTGAGGTAAAAATTGCAATTGCCAGAGGAAAAATACTCTGCTGCAGGAAAAGGAGTGGATGCGGAGAACAGAAAGGACTCACATTCGCATATCACAACCCAGCGATTCATGGTGGGCCTGGAGTTTATTTTATTTTCATGTTAGTATTTAAAACTGAATGTTTTATTTGTTTTCTGTTGTGTTATTTTTTCAATATATATGGCCATTATACTTCCTCATTAACACCAGTATGGAATATAGCACAGTTTACTTCAGTTTTCAGCACTAAAGTATATCTTTTCTGTAAAGCATCTTTAAACCACATGGATGGAGTGCATTTGGTTCATGAGTGTGAGGGGAAAGGAAAGGAAGACATCCAACACCAGAAATGTCATCAGTCTACCTATCTGCTTTACGTATGTATTTTTCTTTCAAGGTCCTGTGGACTCACAAAGAAATGATACTATTTTGGTAATTCATTTTTATATCTCATTTATGGAATAAATATAATATGATTTCAACATCTTCATCTCTTGTTACTGCTTACGCCACTGGCAATACAGTCTTCATGCCTGCACTAAAGAGGACAGCAAAGATGGTGCTGGATGAGGCGAAGCTGACATGGGAGATATTTTCCTCTCTGCAGGGGAGGTTAAAATTAACCATGTGGTAAAAAGCCAGGTAGCGTGGATGGCTCACAGAAGTCCTATTTCACCTCTATTTTGGAAAGCCTATGAGGCCTTCTCACAAGAAAGGGAATTGTACCTAAATATTTTTGAAGCTGGCCAGATCCTTGCATCCACACAGGCCTAATGGCTGAGCTGCAGAGCAGTTACCCATCAAAAGTAAGCCAAGGATGGCAGAAATCAGGCTCACTCCCTACTTTTGAAACATTTCAAACTGTAAAGGAAAAAAAAGACCTATAAAAACACCACAAAGTGAAGTCAAGCATCAGAAATGAGTGACCAGGGGGTCGAGGCGTAACCCACAGTGTGAGCAGCAACTCCCTGGGTGGGTGGTTAATCAGTGACTGCCAGGGCACTGCGCTGCAGCAGCACCCATCTCCCCAGTGGAGGAGAGGGCAGGGAAAGACTCCTCCTATGGAGACACTTGGAGACTAAGAGCCTCCAATATCTCCAGTTTGATTTGAAATTTCACAGTTTTGCCTGCTTGACATATTTTTAGCTTAATTTTATTTAAATGCACTAAAAGCTACATCTAGATCTAAGCAGTGACCCGGAGTCAGCAACAGGGCTAGGCCAGAGACACCAAGCTCCTGGTTGTCTGTTAGCATTGCAAGAGTGACTCTCGATGACATGAACTTGGGTTGGAGGAAGCGAAGTGGGTGTGCTGGAGGCAGCTGCCACCACAATACAGACTCCAAGTATACACGGTAATATAGCCCCTCTAGTGTGATCCAAATAGATATTCCTTCAAGGCACTAACAGGACATCTCTTTCACTCTTTCTGGTGGGTTCACACATCAGCTCTCAGCAGTTTCTTTGGCACTGAGAACAGAATCTTTAGACCCAAGAAGTTGTCAGTTCCTCCTTTCACTCTCCGAGCCCAAATCCTGTGCCATGAGGGTTGTCATGATCAAAGCACCAAGCCAAATACGTACACTGCTGTGGGAGTGAATCTTTCTCCACTGTCTTCTGACACCATTTCATGATGAGCCATCCACAACAAGCTGAAGCCAGGTTCTTGGAGGAGGCTGTACCCAGAGATGTTCCACATCCTTCCTCGGAGAGGTAACCTTACACACCCAACTGCTCACAAGTAAACATCTGCAAATGGGGTGAGTGATCCCCAGCTCTGCAGGGCCTGCAGGATGGGTACCTCTGCCCAGCCCATTCATCAGAAAGCAGGAGGTCACTGGACAGAGATGTTTAGATGAAACATCTGCTTTTATCCTATTAAAGAGCATTTTTCTCTTCAGCTCACCTCAACAGACAACAACCATGCCTGTAGGCTGTTAGTGCAAGGAGGAACGGGGGGAAAGCCGCCTGCAGCCCCAGAAACATCAGCCAGCTGTAGGGCAACTGGGAAGTCCATAGACTGAGCAGCACGTCCTTCACCTTTCAGGAGGTGCTACTGACAGGGACCTCCTCTGACCTCAACATCCTAGACCAAGCCCTAGCTAGCTGCAGCAATGATGTCCCCTCCTGACATGGTGAGAGCCAGGAGAGGGCTCAGGGCTGTGCCGGCTCCGTGCGCATAGGGTCCATCCAGCCAGCTGTCACTTGCCCCAGAGGAATGCAATCTTCCAGTCACAGTGGAAAATTGTTTAATTTAGTTGCTTCAGCGAGCTAAATCTTCTGGGATATGACCATGTTGCTGAAAATGACTGAACATCTGGTACTACCGGCCTGCCTAAATAGAAAGCTGAGCTGGTATGGGTAAACAGAACAACGCGGGAACAAGTAGCTACAGTGTATTTTTTTTTTTTAATCTTTATTTTTAGTTATAATATTGACTTCAGTATCAACACTGGATAGAATAAACATCTCAAAAATGTCCGGTGACTTCTGCCCCAGCATCTAAAGGAGTCCTCTCTCTGATAAGGTAGGAGGAGATCAGCTGCCTGCGGACCTTCTGGGCTGATGTGTTGATTTTTTGATGACGGTGTTTCCAAAGCATGTCCTTGCCATGGGGTCAGAGCTTCTTGCCACTCTTTTCCCACAGTTCAGCACAGAAACATGAATGCCTTTCATTGCTTCAAGGGAAGGCAGTGAGGCCACAGCAAGGCTCACAGGCTGGGAAATACTCTATATATGGGAAACTTGTTGGCATATTGAAAATGTTAGCATGGCCAAGAGGCCAAGGAGCCACCGCAGGCATCAGAAGAAGTCGTGCTCTGTGCCTAGCCCAGCTCCAGGCTGTACCCATCTCTTCACCAGTGGGTCCTTTGGAGCAAGAATAATGCTGGGCTTCTTACAAATGTGATGTGCTCATGGGTGCAATGTGCTCATAGGTGAAGCACTCATGGATATGCTTAAGTCCAACTGATGCACATGGCCCAGGGAAAATTTTATGTCCAAGCCTTGAAATGCAATCTGCAGATCAAGATATCTCCAAGCTCTACCTGGTCACTTTCTAAGCAGTAGAAGGTGCACAAAAGAAGTTTATCAGGCTGCTGAGAGGTCTAGGGGGTGCAGGTATGAGTGCAGGGGTGTATATTTATGTCCCTATGGGACTGATTGCTGCTTCATTTCCCAGATGGTGTTTTCTCTGCTCATGTCACTGAGCTACCCCTGACCAGAAAGATTGCTCACACTACTGGCATTTCTTTCTTTGGCCTCTTCTCTCAGTCTTAAACACAGAAGTAATACACACTTCCCAAGCAAAGGACATGGATTTTAAATCATCTGGAGATTCAGGCCTGGCAAAAGGCCCTCAGACCTATATGAAAATTGCTGAGAAGAATAAGATTGCTTCTTAAAGACAATATGAGTGAAGTTTCCCTGAACTAACTTGCTGTGGACCTGGGTATACACCCTTTTCAGCAGGTGCAAAATGCAATCCATCCCCAGACTCAGAACACATGTTGAGGTACTGAAACACAGGAAAAACAGATCAAAACTAAGCAACTGTCCATCAGGCTGACATTAATCTGGAGTAAAGAACTATCCTCGCTGTATTTCCCATGCCTGATTCACATAGCTCATCCCTACCTCATTCACTAGGAGGTATTTCTAACATTATAATCTTAAAATATATACCTGTGAAAAAAAACATGGTTGCTCTCTGTCTCTGCTCTTCATTGGAGCTCTCCTTTGTTTGCATCAGTTGCAACTCACGGCTGGAGTATTTGTGCAGCCTCTGTGTGGTAAAATCTACTGCATAATCTCTACTTGGGCTTTATCTGAATAACACCTGTAGGAGATAAGAAAACATTATTTCAGGTACGCAAACAGGGACTGGAGATATGCCCCACCTAACGCAGGGTATTTGTGGCAGGTGACAGTCGTGCAAAGATCCCCTAATCCCCCCAGGGTTGCAGAAAAGACTCAGGAGCAGGCCAAGGAGGCCATTAGAGCTGCCTAACTGCCCTGCAGAGGCAGGTCAGGGGCAGGAAGATGCACAGGTAGCATCAAAGAGCATCACCAAGATGGTCTTGGAAGAAGAATAGAGGATTAAAGCCACCCTCCACAGGGGTAAGAAAATTAAACAGAGCAGAGGCCCAAGCAGGGCCACCACCACTTCTGCAGCTACAGGCAAATGCAGGGACAGGTAACCCAAAGCAGTGGGAGATGAAGAAGCCTCAGCCATCGCTGCCACCACCTCTTACTTGGCATGAATGTCAAGATCTGATCAGCCTCTTCCCCCAGAGAGCTGCAACAGGGGGTCATTCCTCGACCTGCAGAGCAGGTCCTCAAAAAGGGCCCTAGAACCACTGGGGAGACTGGAACAGGGAGACCAATTCAAGGGAGCCCAAGTCTGGTCACTACAATGCATGCAGCTGGCAGACACCTAAGGAATTTGAAAAGGCTCACACGGAGCTGTGTGTGCAAACTAAACGTGCCCAGAGCCGCTCTGCAGTGCGACGATCCCCACCTGTGCCATGAAACGCCTCCAAAACAGATATTTCAGGAGGGACACTGGCCCTCAGTAGTCCCAGGCGCAGGCCACAGCTGTGCCAGGAGCTGTGCTAACAGCTTGACGATACAGAGGATCACCTTCCAGTGCCTGGAAAAGTTCCTGAAAACTATGTAATTTATTTGCATGTCTGTACCTCCAGAGAAGCAGCACATCCTGCCTCGTGACTTGGCCCCAGTCACAGCCAACAGCTACAAAGGCAAGAGGAAAAAAACAACAACAAGAAAACAGAAGCCAAGTTATGCAGCAGAGAGGGGAAAAAAAAATATTTCCCTGGTCATGGCGGGTTACCGGCAGAAACCCTGACAGGCACTGTAGCTACAATGCAACACAGCATGGACAAACAGCCTGGCCTTGGTGCTCTGAGGAGCCCTACACCCCACGGCAGTGCTTCGGGGACCTGGGATGGTGGTGGTGCCGGTGGGACGGGCCAGCACTCTCAGTCCTGCTCGGGACATAAACAGGACGCCCCACCTTGGGTTGATACCGATCAGCTGGACAGGGCAGAAGAGGGAAGAGGCTGGGCCCCTGCTGTGTCCCGGTCACCTGTGAAATGACAAAGCAATATTGCAAATGACAAAATACAAGCAATATTGCAAAGAACTTCAAGACTTCAGGACAAGATAAGGAGAAGGCCTGGGGGATTTCTGCAGCAAACTGCAGCAGGGTCTGCTCCCTCATCCATACTCTTTGCTGGTGACTGTTTAACTTTGACACGTTAAAAGCGGTAACAACCAAATTCTTTCAAGCAAAAAAGCGCTTATAATTGGATAATGGCCACTGAGCATCAGTAGCTGGGTTGCCTAATGCCTGAAGGAAAGCATGAGAATTTTTTTTCCACCCACAGACCTATTATGAAGCTGACAGGGTCCTGCTCTCTACAATTCCCATTAATTTTACTGCTGGGCTTCATGATTTATGACAGCTTTGTCTGACATTCATGAGACAGACAGGCATTGTTACATGCCGACATAACCCAGGTAGCAGCCACAGGTTGTTCTCCACAAATGACTGCACTCAAGTCAGCTTTGGAAAACTCCTGGCTTTTGTACAGGGGAATACTGAATAAATGAGAATCGCTTTAAATTCCAGTCTCTCTTTCCACCCTCAGGGAATCCCTACACATGCCAAAGGACAAGGATTGCTGTTTGTCCTGTGTTCAGACAGCAGGCAAGCTTAAATCCTTAGAAATCCTTGAATACCCAGCAGATGATGACATACACTGAGGACATACTATACCCGTCACTTAAATCCTCCATGATTTGGAAAAAATCAAATACGCAGCAGTTATATTAACCAGGAGCAAAGGAGCAGTAACCAGCTGGAATCCTCATTTTTCCATTCTTCCCCTTCCAGGACTCTGTTTTCTCTAGCTGTGCAGTTCTTCTTCTTCTTTTTTTTTTTTTTTTTCTCTGTATAACGTCCAAAATTGAGAGAAAACAAATAGAACTAAAATAGTAACAGTACCAGAGAAAATACTATCAGGAGTTCCTGTTCACAAGGCTATCCTGGCATTTATTTGGGGCTGCTGACATATCTAACAGCCATCCGGTCTCTGCCAGCTGGATGCCAGCTTCAAGCTCGAACCCACAACCAAGATAACTTCTTGCTTGATGCTGCAATTTCTGCGTGGTTACTTGTTCTGTAGTATGAGTTAGCAGCATAGTGTATTGCAGGGAACAGCTTATCGAAAGGCATCTTGAAAAATATGTTTACATGGCTAATCCATGTGTTTCCCTCACATGGGAAAGCAAGGGTTTTGCTTTCGTGGTTTTTTTCCAGAATGAATTGCAATGGAGAAAACCTGTTGCTTTGCTGGTAAAGGACTGTGAGTGTTACTATGATTTTAGTATAGTTTCTGAAATCTTCAGAAGGTTTCTTCATTTAACTGAAGAAGTAGTTTCCTTTTAATTATCTGTAGTTCATGGAGATATATCTGTGGAAAAAGGCTGGGGAGCACCAGGGCTATAGTCTTTCCAGTTTCCCCTCCCCAGTTGGTGCAGCAATTGCACCCAGCATGTTGGTGGAGGCTGGTGTTGGGTTATACCAGATGCTGCCCAAAGCAGTTTTGCCCCAAAGACTACAGGGTCTGAGGGCTCCGTGGAGACCAGGGCTTGGGGGACAACATTTCTCCCCTTTGTCTTGCTTGAAGGATTCTGTTTCCTTCCCTGGCATTACTCAGAAGCAGAGCAGGGCTGGGCTTTCATGACCAACAGTGCTTTCATAGTGAGACCACCACAACTCTCACTTGCTGCAGTCCCGACACAGATTTTACAGAAGGCTGGATGGCCTGTCCCTTCCACCAGCAGGCCACCATCAAGCAGTAGACATCACAGGGGCAGAGGCAGAGCTCACCGTGTGGCTGCAGGAACCCAGATCCTGGTGAGCATGTGTGCTAGCACCCAGCCTGCTGGACACAGCTTAGCTGTCATGAAACAAGCTTGCTAAGAAAAAGTAATATGGTATGAAGGCTCTTCAAGCTCTATGGTTTTTAGATCCACCCACCTTCTGTTTTCCAGAGCACATGAAAGCTGTGACAAAACATAAAGTGTGAATTTGAAGCCCATTACAGCCCACTTCTTGTAGGCTTGAGGTAGAGAAGATCCCTCAACTGAGAGAGCACAGAGGTTTGAGAGCCAGCAAGGGTCATCTATTGCAAACTAGAGGTGCTACGGGTCTTACTCGCTGCGGCCAGGTAGGTATATCCTCATGACTCACAGGCTGCTGAGAACTGACCTCCACTCCAACTCTCTCCTTGCTGCTCCTTGAATAAACATTATTTTAATAATAATGAGCTGTAAAGGTTACTGACTCATCTTTACTCTTCTAGTTAAGGAAATTAATTGGTCAATTATCTTAAGCATCACATAACTGAAAAAAAAACCAACAAAGATTCCTGTCAAGGGATCCACTGTGTTACCCATTACAAACTGAGAAACAACCTTCAGGTGTCAGTTCCCGGCAAACACAACATTTGTATGTATTATTATTAGATACTGGGTTTGTTGCTGCAGTCCTGCAGTTATGGTGCTTTCCTAAACCCACATGAACTGTGTGACATGGCCAATGACTCTGACCTTTTCTCATCAATTAAATAAAATATGTTATTTTTGAGAGACCTGGTGCCTCTGTATGCTTTTTTTTTCCCTTGATACTGTCATGCAACCCTGATTACTTTATTAAGGAGACAGGAAAACAACAACAGTGGCGTATTACAGTGCATACTGGGGAAGAACTTATTTTCATGCCGGTGGTACACAACAAAATCCATTTTGACTCTGCATCACATTATGCGACAACAAGAGTGAACAGAGACAGTTATTGTTCCTCTACAAACAGACACAAAGTAAGACAGTTAAAATTTTTCCTTGACTTTGCCTCCCTCCCTCACATTCACAGCCTTGGAGCCCTCTGGTATCTTTACTTGCTGATACGGTGGCAGCTCTGACTGGGACGATGGAGAATTGTGGGTCACTGTGCTGTGCCTGTCCCTTCAATGCTCACTGCCTTGGGAAGGTCCCTTCTGGCACTGGCCACTGTCACATTCTTCACACAGGAGTACCCCAGCAGGTCCTTAGAGCTGATTACCTGCCACATTTGCAGCGGTTCAGCATATGCTTCAAGGCACCCTTGCACAGGCAGTAGCCCTGCTGGAGGACATCCCTGCAGGCAGCAGGGGCTGCTGGCACCCACAGTCCTCAGGTGAAAGGGCAGTGCTGGTGCTGATGGTGAGCATGTAATGCTCTGCTTTTGCTGGATGCTGGAGGGCCAGGGCACTTCTCCAAAGCTGTCACTGCAAGAAAGAGAGAAAATAATGGAGATAATCTTCAAATGGGACAGAGTTGATTGCTGTGGCCAGAAATGCCCTCGCTGTATGTGAGTAGCACGCAGGAAGATTGTGAGCTTCTCAGAAAAGAGCATCTAAAAACATCATAGAATCATAGATTCATTTGAGTTAGAAGGGGCCTTAAAGATTATCCAGTTCCAACGTCACCAGACATAGCACTACAGGTGGGGTCTTATGAGAGTGGAGTACAGAGGGAGAATCACCTCCCTTGTTCTATTGTTAGTCTTGCTGCTTTTGATGCAGACCAGGATACAGTCAGCCTTCTGTGTTGCAAGCATACATTGCTGAGTTGTGTTGATCTTCTTGTCAACCAGTATCCTTTTAAAAAGAGAAGAAAAGTGGCAGATACTGGTTGGTGGCAAGGAAAAACATATAGGAAATATCAAGTGTGGCAAAAAGCCCTGGAAGTAGGCAAAAAAAATACAACTGCTCAAAATAACACCTCTAGTAATAGTAGGAGCTGGTACGCAAGGGCTTGATCAGTTAAAAGAGCTGAATATCTATAAGCCATGTTACAAAATGGTAAAACCTTGCAGTTCATGTTTAGTAAGCACTCTCCTAGGTGGGTCTGACCTGTGCACATGAATAGGGAAAACTGAGCAACAGTCTCAGCACAGGTTCTCAAAGACTTGTCTTTTTTTCAGCTATCCCTCTTGGCCTAGCTTGAAGTGTCACTCCTTTCTGTGTACCTTCTTTCACCTCTTCCCTTAGATCACCACAGAGACAACACTGCCATGACAGCACTCCAAATCACAGCTCCCCAAAGGCAGAAATGGTTTAAATCCCACCATGATCTGACCCTGCTTGGGTCAGGGGCCGGCTCCTGTCTGCAGCCAGCTGGGCGCCAGCTGGGAGTGATGCCAACCATGGGAACAGCGGCCTGACTGGCATCTCACCGGCCTTGCTCCTGGGCATCCAAGGGCAGAGCTTGGCTCCTCGGGTTGAGTGCCGCGCCAAAGGTCTGCGGGGTGAATTGCACCGTGCTACCTGGTGCTCGGCGGGAGGCATGGATGTGCAGCCGTGGGCCCGCAATTTACATTTAAAGAATTAATAAAAATTCCAGGCCAGAGAGCTTCTGTGGGGTTTATAACCTTGACATTTTTTTATCACCCCCTGGCTTGTTTCTTTTTCCCTTTATAACCAAACAAACCCACATAAATTAGTATTTGAAAGTATGCAATTAGCAAGCTGCTCCTGCAGCTATGCAGATCTGCCACCCAGTTCCCCAATGCAGGGAAATGAACAATAAAGAACAAAGAAAAGAATTTGCTGCCTCATATTAATGACTGCTGTTTGAGGACAGCATTTGTGTTTTAAATGAATAGCTTACTGAGGACAAAAAGGTCAGAACTGCATTTTATGGTAGCAATAGAATAGCAGGAGGACAGAATCAAGGCGAAAGCTGCGAGCAGACAGGCGGAACACCACGCTCTGCTTGCTAGAGAGGCTGGGACCAGAGCCTAGCCATGCTGAGGCCACGCGTTCAGGAGTCAAAATATGGGCACAGTCCTGCAAGGTGATGATGACAGCGGTGAGAGGGGAGACCACTCACCTTCCAGCCAAGCCATGGAGTTCCATGGCACGCAGCGTAATTCGGGAATGATCAGCACAGACCAGTAATCACTACTAAAATCCTTCCCTTCTGCAAAGCCTTATAGATCCATCTTCTTGCATGTGGCATTTTTTTCATCAGCTCTGATGCAATAAACCCACTTTGTCCCCAAAGACGCTGCCTGTGGGTATGCAATGAGACCTTGCCAACATCCAGCAAGGAAGCCTGTGCCTATGTGTTGAGCATAGCTACTTGGGAACATGCCCTTTGCTACCTTAAAGTCTTCAAATTGCCTGAAGTTAAACTAAGCTGGAAAACCCAGATGAAATCTGATGCTGGTTCAAGTTATACCTCAAAATTCCAGCCTCATCCATGAGTATTTATCAGTATCTTCAGGAGAATTCAGCCTGCTGGCTCTCTGTGTCTTCATGATAAAGATGAGCCAGTATGGGACTATTTTAATCAAAAATATGCAATGAGAATGAAATAGCCGCACCATACCTGATGATAAAGTTTGTCAGAAAAGAAAGCCAAAGTCTCCAGAAGCACTCTGGGATCCCTGAGGTAGACACCCCAATGGCATATTACGTGAACAGAGCAGAGTAGGCAACTTCTACAAAGCTCTCTAGAGGAGTAAGATGTTTCTCCAAGCACAAGAGCTTGTGCCACTAATCTTTCCTGCAGTGAAGCAGGCCCACAGTGATTAACTGGATCCCCTAGGGCTGTGTGTTGAAGGTATGGCTCACTGCCAGAGTGCCAGAGCCCTGGGTGAGAAGTGCCACATGTGGCCCTGTCACATCCCAGCCTCCTGGGGAGCATCCTTGATGATTTGGACTCTGGCACTGGGTCTGTACAACTTTAGCAAGGACCAGACAATCAGTGAAATTAGACGAGTATTCTGACAGAGAGAGGGAGAGAGGACAAAATCTGGTGCCTTGCCCCCACCATTCCTTTCTATTTCCAGAGATTTTATTCCTCACACTGTTTGCTGCCCTCTCCTCTTCCTTCTTGGGCTCCTTCCTGAGGCTGCTGTCACCTCCTACTCACTGCACATCTCCTGGCTGCCCTCAGGTGCCCACAGTGACCAGAGGGATCCTGGCTTGTTTGCACCCATGTAGGGCCTTCCTCTTGCCCCAGCCTGGCTGCAGCTCTGACTCCAGGGCAAAGCTTTTGAGTAAAAAGTAAGATACATTAAAGCTGAGTGACTGCTGAGCTCTCTTATTGACTATAATAAGATGGAGAATAACATTTCATTAAGTGCATGTTTCTGCCAGTGTAACAAGTCCTTACCTGCAATCGTGTGTGAAGCACAAATGGCCTAAAGGCATCATACCTGAAGGAAAAATTCCAGTCCCTTCAATAACGTATTAACATTTTTAGCATACATTCAAAACGTTTAATACAGTAGGAAAAACGTTTTATGGTCTTGGCGGCCTTGATAATTCCTAAGAAAGCTGCAGTTTTCCAGCAGTGACTTCCTGGCATGTATTCTTTTTTTTGAAATGTTCAAGCCAGGACAGATCAGTTCAATCAGAAAATCAGCTGGGAAACAAGGATGGCCAAGCAAAGAAATGCACCTTCCAAGTCAGAGTAGTTCTGAACATATTCCTGGAAAGAGTGGCTGTAAACCTGTGAGCCAGATAAAACCAGTTCTCTGCCACCCTGACCCCCACACCCCAGTGCTTCTGCTACAGCCAAATTACCCAGCAGCTCAGAGGTGCCTGAGAATCACTCCTGGCTTCTCTCCAGGCACCTCAGTTATGAACAAGAGAGCTAAAAAAGTATCTCTTTAAATAGGTGTTCCCATGGTACAGGTTAGTCCTTGTGTTGAGTAGAGCTGGCGAATAACCCTGCTCCAGGCAGGGAGGAGTGGGAAAAGGTGTTATTTGAGGAATTCTCATTCAGTAAGGACTGGCAGACTGTTAACAAGGTATTTTTGGCTGTGACGGAGCTGCAGGGAAAGGGGTGCTTATGTTAGACAGGGTGCAGGGGCAAGATACTGCTCTGTCCTCCCATGGTGGCATCTGATGTGCTGTGCAGAGTCCTGTCTTGAGTGTCCCCAGTGCTGGCAGCCAAGCATGGCTTGGACTCCTTTCTCTGGGCCTTCACATGGACCAGTGATGTTTGAATGAAGCACTAGATGCACCTGCAAGAGCAGCTGAATGGCTGTCACAGCTTCAGCACCATTTGCTGAGTGTCCCCAAGTGCTGGGAGGAACCAGTGACTGCCAGGAGTGACCAATGGGCATGGTCCTCCTATCTCTTCCAAGAACAGGTGGCAGCCTGTCACACAGCACTCCTCCCCCAGCCCTGCCATGGGCTTCTAGAAGCAAAATAGCTCCTTTGGCCTTGATATTTCAATTCTTTTTATCTTAAAATCTGAATTAGTTTCTGACTTATAGGTTTCAATAGGAGAAAGGTGTATGGGTACAGTCAAACCACTTCAAGGACGTAACTTGCCAAGATGACTTACATTTTTGTCTTTTTCCTGTGCTTGTACCAAGGTTTCACCAATTTACAGCCCAAAGGTCTGCCTGTAACACTTTGAAATATTCTGTATAAACTGTGCTGAAGTTCGGCAAAATCAATTTGCCTGGCACAAACAAGACACTAGAAGCAGGAATTCTTGAAAAATGCTAATAATGTCTCAAACTTGAACTATTTTTCCCTGAGCTGGGAAATCATTCTGCTTAAAATAGAATAGGCAGAGAGATGACGGAAGATTTTTTTTTTGCAGTCCCTAAGCCACAGGACACGAGTAAACTTTGTTCTGTTTTGGGGTAGCTGAGAAAACCCTTTCAGCTCTTGTGCATAGATGAGCTTTCCATTTTGCAGAAGGGAAAATACAAAGATTGCTGGTCTGTGGTTGCACTTTCAGCCTCTGTACTGCTGTGGAGATGGAGACACACAATTTGCATCCATTTTCCTCCACATTGCATTAATGTGAATGAAATACATTGGCAGTGTGTAAATAGCGGACTTAGCACAGCAGCCCTGCTTGCATGAATAAGCCTTTTAAGCTCCTCTGCCCTTTCTGCCCCACAGCTGCATAGATAAATAAAGAAAAGGCCTTATTATATTTGAGGTGGCTAAAATTAAAGGTCTGTGCTAAACCAAGTAAACTAAGCCTTCACACTTGTCCCCTATCACTTACTGCTCCTTAAATCCCTTGGATTAGGCTCTATAACCTGGTGGGAGAACACTATTCTGGGAGAGCATTAAAGCTGGAGGCACAGTTACGTACTGACAACGACGGGGTCTTTGCCAGATATGAATCCCAAAGTCTCACAGCTGATGTGCTGCATCCCCCTCATTTGTACGAATAGACAGCACTTTATCCAGGTTTGGGTTTTTTTATAGTTGCTGAGATGTTGTCAAAAGGGAAAGACAATCTGTGGCAAATTTTTACAGGAAAACACTCAGAAGCCCATCTGGTTTGAAGATGGTCAGTTGGAATATAATTATTTGGGGGTTAATCCTGGAAAAGGAGGACCCAGTCACTCCTTGCCAATTATCCATCCATCCATCCAGGTGGAGGTTGCCATGTTTGCGGAAAAAGAAAAAAAAGAGAGAAGGGGGGGAGGAGATTCCTCCACCCTCAAATTTCCTTCTTCCTCCTGAACCCAGCATCCTTTTTTCCCCAAAGCCCCCAGTCCCCATCTCACATGCTGCAGAGCTCAGGCAGATGCCAACATTCATCTCCATTCCACCCAAGGATGTTGAAAGTCTCAAATCACTAACACCCGCCTACATGAAAGACCTTACCTCTCACTTGTCCCCACTTCCCTGACACTGTCCGGACTCCACTGTGCTATATAGGTCCTGTCCCCAGGAGAACAGTTTGCTTTCCATTAAGTAGTGGGAGAAATAGCAGTGCCTGGACCTTCAGCCCTGTACCCTGAGCCACTCATGAAGTGTTTAGGAGTCAAAAGGGCACAGTGGAAAAGGTGCTGAAGGGTGAACACCTTCAGCGTCCCTTGGAAACTGAGAAACCCACAGCTTCCCTGGATGCTTCAAACACCACTCTTCAAAGAGATTTAGGTACTGAACGGCTAAATTGGGCTCTTGAAGTTGTTGGCAGAAAGCAGGTGCCCAGTGGCACGGCCAGTGAGCAATCAGCATCTTTCTCTCCTCACAACTCTGTGCCTTTCAGCTTAGTGCCTGCTCCCAGCAAATCCTCCCACCTGGCAAACCTTTGGGTTTGCAGACTGAGAGCAACTAAAATTCACTGTTTGCACCTGGCTCATAACACACTCCTCACAGAAATAACTTCGTGGCCACAAGACTTTTTACGCCTTCAAGGTGCTCGGCTTCGCATCAGACCAGAGTGTGTAGTGGGAAATAAATTCAATTCAGTTTTTTTTTATATCATTCCAGCAATTCCTTAGAGGATGACATTGTGTCAGTGTGCGGGCAGACAAAAAGCCAGCACTAATGCAGGGCTTCATCCTTTCCGCACTCACTGTCCTTACAGCAGAAATATTCCTGCTGTGCTAATGGGATTAAAAAGATGAGTATCCAGGCACTAAGAATTAAGAGAATTTGGGTTCAAAATGCCATTGAATTTTCTTTTGAAATGGCTGTGTAAACAAATGAATGATTAGCAGATAGAGATCAAATCTTCCACGTTAGTAAACACAAAAATGAACTCGGTACTTTTCCTTGAACTAAAATGTTATGAATGTAGTGAAGTTTATTTGTAGGCCAAGACATTATTATAACGTTTAGGGCAGCCAGTTATCTGGCATAATAATTCTGTCTTTACTCATTAACAAACATCGGCAAATCCGTGCTGTAGATGCCAATATTGGGAAGTGTCGGGTACAGTGGCTTCTTTGTGAATGAACGGTCTTTCTCTGAGAACTGGACCGCCGGTAATTAATTATCTCCATGTCTTTGATCTATTTACTTTGCACATATTTCATCTGTTTTGGTTTGTTACTTGCATTTCAATGATCTCTCACATTACAGAGCAATTCCTTCTGTTGGGAAAATTGCCTTTCCCTTTCCCATGGGAGCGTAGCAGTGGGCTAACCGCTCCTCAGAGACGACAGGTCCATTTTTTTACTTCTGTGAGCATGACTGCACTGATTTAAGGAATCTGCCTGTTTACAGCTGAGGAATCCAGTTTGCTTTTATGAAGCCTCTGTGTGCATTTATAGCAAACTGCAAATTCTCTTTGGGCTGCAAAACTATTTGCCTGCTCTCTCAGTTTTAGAGGTAAAATGGGAGACAGAGATGGCAAAGGATCACTGTCATTAAAGATCTGTCTCTTGCTCATCAAAAGCAGAATCATCTCTATTTCTAACCACTGGTTAAACAATTGTGTTAAACAACATTTAACACAATGATTACAGCAAAACTGAATATGTATTTGATTGACCTCAGATTTTCCCAAGAAAAATTGTATGGATTGTTACATACTGTGATTTGAGCTCAAAATGAAAGGATTACACTCTCTCTTTTTTTTTTTCTTTCCATGACAGAAAATAAACCCATGCTGACAGCATGGCAGTCAAACATCTCATTCCTTCCACCTCTTTCCTCCCAAAAAACCTTGAAATCAGTATCAGGTTTTTTTAGATTATTGGGGTTGAAAGAGGTTTGGAAGTTTTCAATTCCTTCCTCACACAGGCGGTTGTTTCTGAGTATCTGGTGGTTTATCTTCAACAATTCATGTTATGTATTTTATGTGATAGTAAATGCAGACTTGAGGAGGGAATAGCAAATATTTTGTGCATTTATGGTTTCCATTCTCAAAAAATGACATTGAAAAAGGTACAACAAACAACCTTTAACTGGAACCATTAAAATCAAATGAGAGTTAATTTTGCATCCAAAAACTATGGCAGAGTTCAGTTTTAGTTTGCTATAACACTGTCCATTCCCATACAAATCAGTACCTCATCTCAGACAAAATTAGCTCTAGGTTGACCTATACTGAAGAGATTGAACTCAAGACAGGAGAAGCTAAGGGCATATTACCAGAAGACAAGTTTTGTCACCTCATCACTGCAGGAGAGGGACAACAGGGCTCTGCTGAGGACATCGTAGTGCAGGGTCAGTGAACACGGAGAGCAGTGTACTCGACCAAGCGTGCATGTCCTGTGCTGGGAATGCGACGGGGCTTCACACTCTCTCCATAGCAGAGATGGGAGGGATTCATGCAGCCCAGAAGTTCATCACCAAATATTTGTAAAATAGGACAAACTCAGAATCAGCAACTTCAACTAGAATCAGCCCTGACTCAAAGCTCTCTTCTGATTTTCACAACGGGTGATTGCAGATTTCACTGCTACACTGAAGTACATCTAATTTATACAGAGGTATTTCTCTAGCAAACCCCTAAGGCTGTAATGGTTGTGGGAGGTTCATGAGAATTTCAATTTCTTAAAACCTAAACTATCCTTGAGGAGATTCTGCAGTATATTAAGTGCAAGGATATTTTTCTCCAACACCAGGAGACAAATCTTACCAGAGCGTGCTTGAACCTCTTTGCTTGATAGCTTCAATAACATCAGAAAGAGCTTTTGAAGCTTTCTCAGTCTGATGAGTTGTTGTAGCACAGCCCAGAGAGTTCAGCTCTTTGATTTCCATGAGAGCAATTCACACCCTACGGCTGGAGGCCACGAGTTCAGTCTCCTGCCCTTGAGTGCTGCTGTGGTTTGAATGTGAGCCGGCTTCTGTGATTCAGCGTCACACTGTCACCAGCCGCCTCCGGTGTTTGACTCCCTTTGTGGTTCTTCTTGCAAAAGAGGCTGCGATTGGTTATTTTTGCCCTCCAGGGTGATACTGGGAACATAAAAAACCTTTGCTTTCTCTTCATTTTTTATTGACTGAACAGCTGTCCTTGAGCTGTGTATGTATTTGTATTTGTGCAAATGTATTTGTCTGAGCTAACAAAAGCACGAAACGTACCCCACATTGGATAAAGAGCATAGCAAAATGATGTTTTCACAAAATATGTATTTTGGGCTTGCTTTAAGCCACCAAGTTTCCCAAGAAAAGGAAGGAAAAAGATGTGTCATCCCATCAGCTCTCCTAGCTCTGGAGCTGAAGCTCACAGCCAGCTTTGGGGTTGTCCTCTCTACTCCTGCCCCACCAGTCCCTCAGCAGTGCCTTGGGAGACAGCAGTCTTCCCAACTCTAATCCTCTTTTCCCTTGGACTTACCTTATGTGCCAAGGGATGGCCAAGAGCAGCAACTAGGGGCTGGAGTGGCAGTGCATTAGATATCTGATGTGGAAGAGCAGTGGTGGTGGCATTTTAAGGCACTCTGCAAGAGGTAGCCGTTGAATGACACTGTGGGAAGCATCCCGCATCCATTCAGCAGTGGCTTATGCGTAAGGGCCACAAGTGCCTTGCCCAGCACCACCAAAAGACAAATTGGGGCTTAAAGAGGATGAGATTTTTCTCTTCCACACCCCAGCAATCAGACTAGCAGCAGGAAATCTTTCAAAGCCCTGTGCCAGGATGTTTTTTTCAGCATTAGAGATGACGTGAACTGGGAAAAACTCAGCAGGAACTAGGAAGGTCGTGGTTGCCAGTTCCGTTTCAGCAGGACCTAGCATCCTTAACAAGGAACAAGATCTGAGAGCCCCTTACAAACAGATGTCTGAGGATGCCGCAGGGCCCAGTCCCTGCCTTGCGATAGCTCTGCTCTTTCACCATGAACATGTGCTACCATGGTCCTCTTCCCATTTTAGACCACGTAGTTTTTTCCTCCGAAGGGAAAATTCAAAACCCACATTCCTAGTGGGAGAATACAGCTGTACAAAGTTGAATCTCATCCCTCTGAGTCTTGAGTTTGAGACTCAGGCATCATTTTATGTCCCTTCCAGGAAAAGACTGTGTTTACAGTAAATCCTCCCCTTTTACACTCATTCTGTGTCACCCTTTGCAAAAATCCCTTTTAAACTTAAATATAAGACTTTGCTTCAAGACAAATCATTCATTCCTATCAGTCTTCTTTTTTTTAATGTAAGAAAAATTCAGGTCTGCGCAAGATAACTTATGAGGTTGTCTCAGACTGCCCTCTTATGGCAAAATTTTAAACTGTAGGTTTTCTTAGGCTTCCCAAAGGTTTTGCAAGTTCCGTTACCGAAAATTCTAGTCTTAAAAGTTACCAAACAACAAGACAGAAGAAGTCATGGTTGCTTGATTCATTTCTGTCCCATACAGGTCCTGTCACTGATTCATCCTGCCATATCCAAGCTTGGCCACCACCTGCTACCCTTGTGCTCACCCACCCTTTCTCCTCTGGCAGAAGTATACCCAGCCAGGTGTGTGTGCGCTTGGGAAGTTTTGTAACACCCTCATGCATGTGCACACACATACACACCGCTCATCATATATGATAGAGAAGGCCTGACTTCATAAAAGTGAAGTCATGGGGCCTTTCAAGTAGTACGAAGGCTGCCGATGGTCTCCAAATCCTGGCAAATCGGAGGAGATTCTTAAACATGGGCCAGCCACCGGCAAGGCTTTGCTGAAGGCACAGGTGAGCTCTCTCCTGCTGCAGAAAGCTCTACAAAGCCAGAGCAACAAAATTGCAGGCCACTGGAATGATCATAGAGGCCACCTCATCTGGCTGCAGACAAGCGTTTGAACATGGGAGAGCTCTGTGTGGGTCAGCAACCCCAACTATGGGTGGACATTTCCACCCAAGCAGGAAGAGTGCCCACAGGCAGGGCAATCTGCAGCCTCCTCCTCAGCCCTTCAAAGCTGCTCTGTCTACTTTGGAACTAGCTGCACGTTTCCAGGGAACTCATCTTGACACGCACATGGTGGCCAGTGTGAGGCTGTGAGTGAAGAGGGTCACATACAAAGGACTTCCTCACCATTTTAGAGAAGGGGTGGGAAGGCATCAATATAATGTCTGGATTTGCAGTGTCCATGCAATGTACAAATGCTTAAAAAACCCCACCAGTTACTTGCTTTAGACATGCAGTCTACACAAATGGTAGAGAGAGAACTGGAGATAACGCTTTCGCTCTCACCTAAGCCTTCACAGTCCACAATTCAGTGGTTACCTGGACACTTGGAGCCTTGCAGTGGGGTCACTGACACCCCAGCTCCCTCAGCTCCCAGGGCTGTTACTCTAGGAAAGTGTTTCCAGCAGAGTCGGGGCCTTCCAGTGTGCCTGAGCTCTTCTGAATCCATCCACTAGAGGACAGCAGAAGGGTCTCGTGTAGCCAACTGTTCATCGCAGCTAAGCGGGCACGGGGAATGCATTCACACGTTTATAAATACGTCAAAAAGAGCAGAAAGTAGTTTCTATGCATGACTGCAAGGAAGTGGCGGCTGGAGTGACATTTTGATAGTAAGGTCTGGCTCAGGAAATAAGCCAAAAAATAGCCTCTGCCCCAAAGTGACATCAGCTGAAGGCACCACTGGTTTCTTTTAGAAGAATGCTCTGGGTCTTCTGTAGGTGTATGACCAGTAAAAAGGCCAAGGATATTACCTGCAGCACACAGACCCTTGCAAAATGCTCAAATGCCCAGGCAGAGAAAGGAAACTATGATGGCAGCATTACTCGTACTAGCAATGACCAGGAGAAAAACTCTGTCTTCCATTCCCAGCCATGCAGAGCCAGAGAGTATTTCATCCAAGATACATTTATATCCTCCTAACAAGCACTAGCCCATCTGAGGTACAGCCCCTTTTCTGACTGCAACAATTTACAGGATGGTGATGGAACATACATTGCCTGCATGACGGTATAGCCCTCTGGAAGGAGTTATTTCCCCTTACAGCTGATTTATAGATAGAGAGGTAGGTGGAGAAGGTGAACACATAGTTGACTCATCAACATATTTTCCAGTCCCATTTGGCTTCCAGCTCTTAGTGTGTGTTACCTTGCCTGAGTTATGAAGTCTCGATGTGAGCTCTTCTATTTAGATACGCAATCTGGAAAAGCAATACCCTAGGCTTTCAATTTCTAAACCTGGAGTTGCACCTGGTTTATGCATTACAATCCTACATGGAATGAAGAAGAAGCCCATTTATACCCCGCAAACAGCAGTATTAAAACTTCTCTAAGGATTTGATGTGAGAAATGGTTATATTGTATAAATGGCAGCAAAACCCTTCCTTAGACATTAAAAGAATATAAACAAGAAAGCACTGAATTGCCAGAAGACCAAAATTCCAAGCATGAAACCAGTGAGGAAGCAAAATAAATAAAGGAAGCAAAATAAAGGCCTGGTTCCTTTCTAACGAGCAGGTATCCCTGCTGTGAAAATGCTCACCCCCAGGAGACGCCCGCTTACCTGGTAAGTCCTCAGCTTAGGAAATGAGGCTGTGCTCCCCACAGGGACTTAGAAGAAGTTATTTCTCTCCCTCAGCTATCTGCTTTCCTGTGTATAAAGTTGAGATGATCCTCACTGCCTTTACTGCCTTATTCATCTTGGATGATGAATTGAATGAGCATGAGGACTTTTATAGCCTCTGTTCTGGTTGGGCAGGGACTATGACATTTTAGTCTCTATTTTCCAGGCTGCCAGCTTCACCACATGAAGCCCAGCCCCCAGCCCCCACCATGCACCCCAGAAACAAGTGGAGGTTTGGACGTGAGATGTTAAAATGTGGCTGTGCTGGTGCCAAAGGAGGCTCTGCAAGGTCCTGTGTGGTTCCCTTTCCAGCTGTTTCCTCCAGTGCCGTTGTGAGCAGAGTGTCATTTCCTGGCTCTTGTCCTCAGATGCCCTGACATCCAGCAAACACTGATGGTTTGCATACAAGACCCATAGTTTTGCCCCAGTCCCTGAGCCAGGAGTTTGTTCCTCCCAGGCCAGGGCTGCCCTTCTGAACCTTTAAAAAGATTCACTACTGCCCAAGGAATCCCACAGGTACAGGCACAGGCACAGGCTCTGTATTTTGGCTTTTCCCTGCTGTATTCCCCCACATATGGCTGCATGATGTCTGTCCTGCCTCACCATTGACAGAGTGGTTTGGAGCCTCAGCAGCATCCCACAGCTGCCTGCGTCTCAGGGAGGAGAAGCCGTGCCCAAGGGGTCCTGGGTAAAGAAAGTTTTTAAAGGTCTTTAAAATCATCGCATATATGAAACAAGTGTCATAATTCCTTTGTCTCTGTAATTCCCTAGTCTCTATCTTCTCCCAAGCATAAAGCAGATATGGGGAGAGCAGCAAATCCCACACAAAATTCTGGAATTCAGGGCAGGCCAATTCATTGCATTGCCATTGCTGCTGGCAGTGAGGATGAGGAGCTGCATTGATCTGACCCTGGGGCACGGACAGCGAGCAGAAGCAGTAGCTACAGCTGTGGACCCATAGGGGTCAGCTTATACCCAAAAGAAAAAAAGCAAAGTCGAGTTCATAAACAATGTTGGTCAGCGTTTAACAAAATTGCATGGAAACAAAAACAACCAAAAAAAAAAATAAAAATAATCACAAGTATTTTTAGGTTTAAAATAGTTCTGTTAACTGAGGACACTGGCAAAAAAAAATGGGCACTTTCTGCAGCCGCAGTGACTGCTTTGTTTCCCGTACAACAGCCTGGATGTCTTTGCAAATGCCCACATTCTCCTGCTGGTTTTACCTTTCACTTTAGATGACAATTCAAAAGCTCTTCGCTGCAGTTTCCATCCGTCTGACCACAAACTACCTACAGCGGTCACTGCCGGAAAGCCCCAGCGCTTAACACCAGTGCCCACACCGTTTAAGGCCTGTACACTGCAATGCGCTCCGCAGTAGAACTCTGGCAAGTCCATACGATGCCCACCTCGTGTCATGCCCAAGATACCACAACATCTATAATTAGAGCAGGAAATGCCTGTGGCATTGCGGTGAACACTACCGACAATTTCCTTTCTGCTGCTGCTTGCAAGAGGTTGTTGCTGACATCCCCAAGGAATTATCAGCCTAGTTGAGTTGCAAGAGCAGTGTTATTTTCTCCATCTTTCTTCCTACTTGCCTGCCTGTACTGATGGGGTTTTTTCCTTGCTTATCATTTAGCTTAAGTGTCTCAGTGAAGGGACCATCTTTTCCTCCTATGGTTCCAGCATCCATGACCATGAGGCCCCAATCCTTGATACACACAATGGCAAGATAACTGCTCTGTGTTGGCGATGTGCATCCTGCCTGCAAGGCTGAAGAACAAGCACTAACCATCCAGTACAGCTCAGCAGATCTGCTCTGCCAGTAACTCACATTAAACCTGACCTCTATAGAGGCCTCCAGCGCATGTTGATGGGCCCTGGGAAGATTGCAGAGGTATGAAAGGAATAGCGTTGTAAGGCTTATCCCTCTATTTCTGAGTTTAACATCTAGAAAAAGAGGATATTTTTTAAAAATATGTCAAAATATGCCCTTTTCATAAAGATTAAGGCCCTGCAGTGTGAGTAGCACTGTCTCATTCTTTCACTTCACTTCACTGTTCTTCCCTATATATAACATACATCATCCGTGTTGAAAATTGTCAATTGTCCTTTTTTTTTTGTTTCCCAGTGGCTGCAAGGACAAGTGATCACCACCTGCAATATAACAAACCTCTACCCACCTGAAGACCTTTACCTAACAGACCAGTTTTCATTCTTTTTGTTGCTCTCTGCACCCGCTCACCATGTTTCTTAAATGATAGTCTCACAACTGGATGCAGAGGCCAGGTAAGGCCCTTGCTGGCAGCAGGGAGCATGGAAAAAGCACAACATCATATCTCCTCAGTTCCTGCTGGTCAGGCCAGTTTGGAGGGAGGCACAGATCTCATGTATCTGCTCCATGAGGAGAGACTGAGGGATGGGGGTTAGCTGAGCCTGGAAGTGCGACAGCTTTGGGGGGACCTAACAGCAGCCCCTAATGAGAGAGTTACGGAGAGGAAGCCAGGCTGTTTGCAACCTGCTGGTAGGGTGAGAGGCAATGGGCATGAGGTGAAAGGCAAGAGTTTCAGACAAGATATAAGGACATAGTCTTTCCCCATGCAGACAATGAAACAGTGGGATGGGCTGCACAGAGGGGCTGTCCAGACTCCACCCCTGGAAGTTTTCAAATCCCAACGGGATGAAATCCCGAGCAACCTGGTCTGATCTCACAGCTGCTTCTGCTCTGAGACTTCCTCATGTCCCTTCCAACATGAAGTAACCTGTGGTTCTGTGATCATATGATCTTCCAGAAGGCAAAACGGATACATATGCTGTGTAAGCCTCTCTCAAAAAAGAATATATGTTAAAGCTTAAAGCAGAAAGATGTTTGAGACAGGGTTTGTGAGGTGTATAGGAGGACCTAGTTCAGTGTTCTCAGCGCATGCTTCAAGGAGAGAACTATCAAAAACACTGATTTTGGTAAAAAGCCTGGGAAGTCAGAAAGATCTCAGCATTTTGAAATCTAGTCAATCTAAAAAATCAAAGTGGTTACAAAGGCTGTGCCTGACAAATGCCCTTTGTCATCAGTGGTTTCACAATCTTGTCCTCAAGTTTTATTGCAGTGTTTTTTCACCATTATCATATAAAAGACTCACTTGTATGGTGGAGAACCAAAAAACCCCAAAGAGAAAAGAGAAAGGAGACAAGCAGTGAACCTCCTTAAACCCACAATATTGTTGAGAGTTTGAAGTAATCAAACAGAAAAGATGTTTCCTTTCATTGCTTCAAGTTCCAGTACACTAAGGAGATAGTTTTACCCATATTAGGTGAAATATTTTCAGGACTTGGTTTTCAACTGATGTCTTAAAGTGAAATCTTGAACATCTCACTGCCTACAAAAAGCACATCGGTCTGCAACAAAAGCCCTGGTTCTTGACGATCTTGGCAGTAGAACCACAAAGATTACACCACCGCCTCCTCTACGTAAACCAGAGCATCTCATCTGTTTTGTAATTGCAGCTTTTATGAAATTTTGCTGCAACAGCACTGAGTGACTGCACGGTAAACTGTGTTAAATGTCAGCATCAGATAACTACAAGTTGTCAAAAACTTAGGTTAGGCTGGAAAGTCAATGTCTTTTTTTTACGTTTTTCCCTGAGAACAACAACTAGCGGAGGAAAGAGTAGTCTCCAATAACTTGAAACTTAACTGTGAAATATTCTAGCACCAAAATTATTAGTATAGCATCAGGCTAGTATTTAAAACAGAAAGTTGTTACAGGCAGGAAGGTGTGTGTCTCTATGCCTGTGTAGAACAGTGAGAACCAGCGTTTCATTTCCCTCCTCTAGGGCCTGCCTTTGGGGGCTGAGGGAGCACCCCTGCTCCTGGATTTGGCAATGCTTCCTTTTCCCCTTTCTTGTTCGCAGTCAAGGCTTGGGTGAGTAAAGAGGCTGACTGCTGAGCTACTTCCAAGGGGGAGTTCAGCCTTCACTCTTCTCCTCCGGTCTCCCTGTCATCTGGGGAGGGAACTTCCACCCTCTGGAGAAAACATCATTAGCTTTACAGCATGTTTCCAGATGTTCATTATTTTTCTTTTTCTTTTTTGTCTATGTAAGGGCTTTCTGAAAGTTACCTAGTGTTTTGAGAAGCCAGCTGTCACCCAGAAGAACTTACTGACACTTAGCCCCATGTAGGTGAGACAGCCCAAGAAGCATGACAACTACAATAAATTAATACTATACACTTCCTCTCCTACCCCCTGTGTCTATATCATCAACTTAAAATGCAATCTGTTCACCATAGGAACTTCCTCTTGCTACATGTTTGTATCATGAGCAGGATGCTGCCATCAGGCTGCCACATCTTTTGGGAGATGAACTTACATGGCTGCCCCCTCATTCTCTTATGCCTTGGAGCTGCTCCTCATGCTCTTGCAGTGCTACACTGCAGCTCCTCCCCTACCCAGTGCATCCTACCGTGAGTCCTGCTATCCAGACATGTCACTGATGTGCCACCATCTTGGATCTGGTAGGGGAAACCTGAAAGGTAGTGGCAAGAGCATCTGAGCATGA
The DNA here is from genome assembly GCA_013396935.1 of Baryphthengus martii. Lineage (NCBI taxonomy): Eukaryota > Metazoa > Chordata > Aves > Coraciiformes > Momotidae > Baryphthengus > Baryphthengus martii. Next base: position 181,552 of record VWZK01018605.1, on the reverse strand, counting down.
GTCTCCTTGTGGGCCTTACGAGTGGCTTTGGAGGAGCGAGGATGAGAGGCATGCACAGAGGCACCTGCAGCCCCCACTTTGGCCACCCTCCATCAGCTCTGGAATCTGCTGGTGTCTGTCTACTCCTAGCATACAGCTCATGTGAAGACTTAGATGCCAGGTCATGCCATGGTCAGCAGTGTCAGAGGCTCTGGTGCAAATGTTCTGGTACAAATGAGAAGTAATGACTATTTACTGCATGCATTACATACCATCTTATCGATCTTCTATTCAAATCTGTGAATGTTTCCAAATACACAAACATTGTGGAAAAATAAATAGATGAAGCTTAAATCATCCTTGAAGACCGGGTCTGTGATTCTTGCGGATCCTCAAGCTCCCACGGGAGTTGAGGGAAACTCAGTGAGCACAGAAAGTGCACATTGTTCAGTAGATACTTACTTCTTTGACTTCACTGCTGTGTGATGGGCTCGTGCGAGGCAGCTGTTGGCTCTCCACTCCCAATATTTAGGCAGTAACAGAAGGGAAGAAAAACAAAATGTGGCCTAAACCCCTGGAAATGCACAAGTAGATATAAACAGCTGGGATGGAAGAAGTGATTTATTTTTTTTTTCCATGCCCCTGCTGAGGTCTTACGGTCTTCGCTTATCCCACTGAGGGACTGCTGAGTGAGAGAAATTGTAACCACCAGAGGATACATTTGAATTATTTGGAAGGCTTGCAACGTTTGTATACAAAACTCTTCCTCTAATTGCTGCAATTTGGAAGGCTGAAACTTTCCAAAGCACTTTGGGTTTGGTTTTGGTTTTTTTTCCTTCTAATGCAACTTCTTCTCCTGACTTGAAGCCCTCATTTAAACATGCATGAGGAACATTTTCTGCAGAAAGTCAGCTGAGCACACTGCAAATAGCATGTTTCCAACAGTTCATTCTGGGGGACAGTATCTATGTCAATGGCAGGTCTCTTGCTGTCTCGTGTGGACTGAATTTCTGTCTGACCCTACTCTGGCAAAGGACTAGGGGAACCAGGGGGCCCCCATTCACACCCGAATCCACCCCACATGACAAATGCACTATTGCCTGCCCTCTCCTTATCTCTACCATCCTCCTTATACGCCTATTTCACCATCTCCAAATTGGGGATAAGAAGAGCAACCATTTAAACTGCTGTTCTACACTCAGCGAAATCACAGCAAATTTTGTTTTTGCAGGCAGTTACCAAAAAGCAACCGTTTTTACAGCAAAACTGCTCTCGTTTTATGTGCCACTTTCACATTCTGGTTTTGTTTCCTCTCTCTGCAATTTCCTCAGCGGGAGAGAAGCGTATAAATTTCCTGTGCATGCTCCCAGCAATTTTTGCCCCCGCAAGCTCAGATCAGCAGGTAGCGAGCTGGGGCTCCTCAGGATCGACAAGGAAGCGGCAAAATAAGCGCCAGGATCTGCAGGAAGCAATGAAATGGCATTCACTTGGTAGGGCGTAATTTAGGAAATCTCTCGTTGTCGCATACCTTGGAAAATAACAACCACAAGACTCACGATAAGTAAGAGTGATAGCAGCAGTAGGTAGCGGTATCTTCACAATTCAAGTTCAAAAAAAAAAAAAAAAAAAAGCGGGGGAAGAGGGGGTTTGTCTGTGTCAAAAAAGCTTGAAAAAAACCAACCCAAAATAGCCTTTCATTGTTTCCCAGGGCTGGTCTCTTGCAACTTGAAATAAAGTACTGGAGCGATATACTGTTCTCCAGGGGTTAATGTTACATTAATCAGAACTGACAAGCATGAAAATCATTCTTTGTTGTCTTTAAATTGCTAATTTAAGATTGAAATCTAAAACGCTTGAGCACTGATCGTTAACACCGACGCTCAAACAAAACCCAAGTACAATCTTCTCTCCTATGGGCCACTACACAATTGTTTTACATTTGGTTAAGAAAACAAATGCAAAGACTGTAACTAAATCCTAATGTATCGTTTAAGTGTTTCCATTCACAGGCTTACTTTGGCTAAACTTCAACGAATTGCACTACATTTTAATTGAAAAGCAGCATATGCACAGGCATTTACATCTGAAGGCAGAAATACTGGCATTGTACCTTGAGGTGCAATGGCAGCAGTCATTCTCTACAATTCAAATTTTTATTTTTTTTCTGGTAGGTATTATTTTTTCCATTTGCAGAGATATTTCAGTGAGTCGATTCTCAGTTGAGGTATCAAGCAAAGTCTGAGATATTCAGTAATGGAAAAAAGTGTATTCAATAAGCTTATTAAAGTTTAAAAAACCTAATAAAGGGTACATTCTGAGCTCAGCTCAGTGAAGACAGGCACCAGATGAAACCAAGGGGAATAAGGAGTCATCAAATGTGTGGCTACAAAACTAGGAAAAAAAAAAAAAA
>VWZK01018605.1:24514-171917 GCA_013396935.1 Baryphthengus martii | reverse complement strand
CCTCGCCCGCCGACCGCGAGCAGGCGACGTCCCGCCGTACCCCTGCCGCGCTCGGGGGGTGTGGGGAGCCCGCCGGGGCCCGGCATGGGGCCCGGCCGCCTCACCCATTCCGAAGGGGTCAGAAAAGCGTCGAGATGAGAGAGACCGGGGGAGTAGGAGGCGAAGAGGGGTAGGTGAGCCGCGCCGAGGGCAGCAGGGCTGCCAGGTCAGCCGCTCGGGTCTCCTACGTGTCTCTTGTCGGCGAGAGGCGAAGAGTCGCGCCATGTCGCGGGGCGCTGGGAAGCACCGGACCTTGCTACTGAGACACTCCTGAAAGACGCTCGTAGTCCGGCATCGAGCCGTAGGGTGAAGTTAGCCGGAGTGTCTTTACTTGCAGGGGCTGTCAGAACAGGAGCCAGGCGTTGTCCGAGGAGCTGTCAGAGCAGGGAGAGATGCTTATTTTTCTAGGTGGGGAAACACTGTCAAGTGTGATTCCAGACTAATCAGAAACGCTGTGTTTTTCATGCTTCTGTGAAAGCGCTTCAGGCTGTTTGTTTACCTTGAATTCTCCACTGCAGGAAATTGCGCGGTTATTTGCAATCAGAAACTTTGAATGTGATGCTGTACCCCAGTGTCTTGGTGTAAATGGTGACTTCTAAACAACATCTGTATATACGTTCCTTAGCTGCCGAAAAAAAAGGAGAGAAAAAGTTAAATATCAATCAGTATAGCTCCAAAGAAAAGAGGCTGGGATGGGGTGGGGGTGTGAGTTCTTTTCAAAGACTGTACTGTTAAAAATAGGGAAGTAATTTATAAAATTTCTTTTTGAAGTGCTGCTTTGATTTGTAAGTCTTACTGTTTTGTCTGCAGGACTGTATTGTAGTGCAGCTTGAAGGTATACACATCAATGTTCTGTTGGGCTGTTTCCCTTAGGAAAAAAAGGGGGGGGGGCGAAGAAAAATTATTTAAGAAAACAGTACTTCTGCCTTCTAGTTACCATACTTGTATAAAACTTTCAGTTCTTCAAGTATCCATAATTCAAGGTTTTGTTTTGTTTGTTTTTTCAGATATTGAACAGGTACTCTGAACTTGATGAAAATCAGTTGGTAGATTGTCATCTGATTTAAAGTCAGACTATTACTGGGACGCACAAGCACACACACGTGTGTGTAGATATAGATATATATTAGAAATGTGCTGCATTTCTAGTAAACGATTGAGATTGCTTGGCACGTAAATGAAAAATTAAACAACTAATTACGAAAGCAGTGACTAAGGGAAAATGGTTTCTTTCTGTTTATATTTAGAGTTAGAATTTAACAATTTATTAGCTGTGAGGATGAATATTTCTTGTTTACATGGAACAGAAATGGAAGAAAAACATCAGTTTTCTTGACTTGTTAGTTGTTTTTTGACACTGAGCACTTTTTCAGCTAATAAGTTATCCCAATTTTTACGTTTTGCATGGTTGCATTCTTTAGTGAAACTAAAGAAATGAGCGTGTCGTTGACATGTGGTTCAATTACAAAATAATAATCCTATTCCATATATTTTTCTTTCAAACTCGTGAAACTTTAGTGCAAGAAAATACTTTTGCATATCTGTTTTCCCAGACAACTTAATGCTTTCAGTAGTGCTATTCTGTATGTTAGTCCTCATTTTGCTTACTACTTCACGCTCAGGTCTATGCTAAGAACACAGCGGGGCTTGATCTCTGAAGTGCTGGTCAGCTAATTCACAGTTTCTTTGTGTGTGTGCACAGAACTGAACCTCGGGAGAGAAGAATGCAGAAACGAGCGCTGAATAACTTTCTTTAGGGACTTTTAAGGTTGGAGCATTTCCTTGTACCACTTTACTCCAGCTGCAGCTTTCTAGTAGGCGTGGAAATGATTATGCAGTATTTTTTAGGTTTCTTCCACCGTTATCTGTCACTTTGCTCCGGTTTCCCCCCTCCCCAAGTTATTCTGTCTTGCTAAATCTTGGTTCTAAGGTAGAGTTTTTTAATTTTGTGACTTGATACAGTTTCAGTACTTCAGTGCTCAGTGTTTTAAAACAGTCATGCTGTCAGCTTGATGTTCAGCTGAGGTTTTCTTGGTCTCAGTTTTGTACTCTCAGCTTTTTCGATGTCTGTTCAGATATTTATGTCTCTTTGACCACACACTGCATTTTGATTTCTTCACATTTTCTTGAAAGAAAGACTTCTCCCATGCCAAGACGTTTCCTCCCCCTCCCCCTTTCCACCCCGTCTCCTTTCTCCACACATCGATGTAGGTGGGAAAATGTCATGCTGGCTTGGTTGCTGGTGGGGGAGCTGGGGTTTTAGATTTTTCTCTTCAAGGCGCTGATCTTGCACTTTCGTAGAATCGTGTCGGTTTTGCCTGAAGGGGTTGATTGTGCAACCCCGGTTTACACAGTGATTGTCCTGAAATCAGTGGGCTGCTTTTGTCCTCAGTCCACTTACCTGCCTACATTGAGGCACGGAAGTAGTTTCACTCTTGATAGTATTTTTTTTTTTTTCCTGGAGAAAAACAGTTTTTCTGACCACATATTAAAAAGAAGGAAAAACAAGGCATGGTGTTTACACAGTGACTTTTAACAAAACCAGAAAGGGTCGACCTGTCAGACTGCTCTGACTGACAGCATTACTGTGTGTGACAGCCCTGTGGGAAGGCAGGGTTTAGTGTTCTTTTCTGGCCTGCTGGAAAGGACCGTTACTAATACGTTATGCAGGAGAATCTATTTCTGTTAGCCCCAAAACCACAAAGATGAGTCTTATCTCTTAAAATCCCGTCTACCGTATTTAATTGTTGCAGCACACTTTACATAGGTATGACTTTAATAATCCACAAAGAGTTAACATGCATAGTTCATCTCTGAAATTTTTGTGAATTTTACACGTTAGAAAAGCTCAACTTTCCTGGGGAAAAGAGGTTGTTGGACGAGTAGATGTGGGGATAGCACTAGTGGTCTTATTTATAAAGACGGTATAAAAAGCAAACTTAGTATGCACGACTGTTTGTAAAAGAATCTCATTAGCAGCCTACAAATAGACGGCCTTTTAGGAGGCATGAATGTTGTGGGTGCTAGCAAGCTGAAAAAGTTCAGCAAGCCATTATTTTTGTGATCTGTTGACCATAGCACACAAGGGATCTCGACCTCCCGTGATACGCTATGGCTGGTACTTAAGCGAGAATTCCTGAATGGCTACCCAGAGGTCACGGTGCCTGAAATTCTTCAGTGCAGTGAGTATGGTCTGGAGATGACAACACTTAAATAAAATGAAGGAGAAGGATTAATATGGGCATGTAAAACTGTGTACACTTTGTTCGTTTCACTACAGCTGGCTCAACCTTTTTGATGTGGCAGAACAAGACCTACAACACCACATCCAATGCCTGGATGCTGTGCTTGGAGAGTGACTACAGCTCTTATTCTGGGGTCTGTGTTGTAACATTTTAAATGGCGCTAGCCATGGGCCAATTAACCAACCAAAGCCATTTTTTGTTAAATCTTTTACAACACTTTTTATCTAAATACGGTAAAAATCTTAAGTAAGATTAAAATTAAAGCTTCTTTCCTCTCCAGCTGCAACTTTTTACCTGTTTCTCTTCCTTAGTGGTGTCACATCATTGTATGTTAGGATTCCCTCGATCTGATGTTTATTCTAATCCACCTAGATGTCTGTTCTAAATTGAGTAACCTATTCTTAAATATTTCAGAACTGTAAAAATGGAGATGTATCAGCATATTTAAGAATAATAGCTGGAATATAATTTTTTTTTGGTGGTTCTATCCAGAGTTGTCTTAGCATTTTTGTAGTGTGGTTAACTTACCTGTAAAGCATAGAATCCTGGACCTTGATATTGTACCTTTTAGGCCAGGTCCACAGTATGTATATGTTTGTAGTGGCATAACTTGGCTGGCTTGGCAGAGCCTCGGTATTTGAGAAACCTTTGGTACTCCTCAGATGAATTAAAACATTGCGTCTGGCAAGTTCTGCATGGAATAATACTGGTGCTGTGTGCTATTTAGCCCTTCTAGTCTTGGACATGAACACCCTAGACCAAGTACAGTCACTTCCTGACACATCGTTTGTCTCTAGAAGATATCTCTCAACTAGAAATAGTCAAATGAAAGATGGTAAAAACATAAATAAAGAATGAATCACTGTCTCTTTAATTTTGTTAGTTGGAGCCTGCCTGTTTGTTTTGGGTAAATGCAGTCTTACAGGAGAAAGCAAATACAGCAGCTTTGAATAAATAAATGCTACCATGTAATCTTATAAGGGATGTAAGCCAGTGCTATCAGAAATTTTTAAATGAGTTTTTGAAGACAAAGATTAGAAAGATCTATTCAAAATGCAGGTTTTTATAAAGTTTGCAGAAACCGAGGTATATATTTAATGGTATTTCTGTCTTAGGAAGAAACCAAGTTCTGCTTTTCCAGGTCACTATTTTTCTTTCAGAGGTGTTAGGATGGCGTGTTAAAATGTACTTATTGAAGATACGTTATTGTAGAAAGCACCGATATAATGGGCTTGCCTGAGCACAAAGGTGCAGTGATTTAATTAAAGGTGTGGTTTAATTAAGGGTTTGAGTTGTATAAAGCCTCATTTGTCTGAACTGTTGACACTGTGTAAACACAATAAATTTAAGTGAACTTTGCACTTCTTGCACCTGTATGCTTAGGGTTTGAATTAATAGGAGTATTTTAGAGTCATAGAATCACAGAACGGTTTGGGTTGGAGAGTATCTTCAAAGATCATCTAGTCCTGTCCCTTTGCCGTAAGCAGGGACACCTTCTGCTAGAACAGGTTGCTCAAAGCCCCATCCAGCTCAGCCCTGAACACTTCCAGGAAGGAGGCATCCACAACTTCTCTGGGAAAGTTGTCCTATTTTAAGTTGTGCTAGTATCCAAACTCTATTAACAGTGTCTTAACTAAATCCGTGCTCCTTTGAAAAAAAAAAACAAACAACCAACCAGGCCTACTGTAAAGTGTAGCTAGCATGCTTCAGTCCTGAGCCACAAGGTACTGGCAATGTAAACTGTAGTATTCAGACCATTTAGTCTGAACGTTGAACTGCTGTTGATGGTGTTGATTGTAGCTCCACGTGACTGGCTGCCGCCTTGTGTTTGGTGGGACTTTGTTGGATGGTGATCGTGATCTTAACCTCAAGTATACATTTGGTCTCCTGACACCTGTAAAAGTGATACAGTTGGGTACTTGTGAACTGTAACTTATAACTGTTGTTTTTGTTGGTGTGTTTTCGTTTTTTGTTTTCTTTAGTTGCAGACTGAAATACTATGGGCAGAAAATCGTTTGGATGATGTGTTTTGCCAGCGTGTCTCTGCGATTCCAGTTCTAACAATGGATAAGTGTAAGCACGTAGGACGTCTGCGGCTGGCCCAGGATCACTCCATTCTAAATCCTCAGAAATGGCACTGCGTGGACTGCAACACCACCGAATCCGTGTGGGCGTGCCTCAGCTGCTCCCACGTGGCGTGTGGAAGATACATTGAAGAACATGCACTAAAGCACTTTCAGGAGAGCGGTCACCCGGTGGCATTGGAAGTAAACGAGCTGTACGTTTTCTGTTATCTCTGCGACGATTATGTTCTTAATGATAACGCCACCGGTGATTTAAAACTGTTGCGAAGTACGCTAAGTGCAATCAAGAGTCAAAACTATGAGTGCACTACTCGAAGCGGGAGGACTTTGCGTTCTATGGGTACAAGTGATGATTCTTACCTTTCGCATGGTGGTGCCCAGGCCTTGCTTCGGAAGGAAGACCGCATGTTCACGGCTCTCTGGCACCGACGGCGTGCGTTCCTGGGCAAAATATTCAGATCGTGGCTTGAGTTGACACCTACTGGGAAAAGGATTTTGGAAGAAGAAAGGCGTCAGGAAGAAGAAGAGGAAAGAAGAGATAAAGCTAGGAAGAGAAGACAGGAAAGAAAGCGTGAGTTGAAAGCAGAGATGGAAAAGATGCCTCCAAGAAAGAGCAGTCGTTTACAAAATCAGATTAGAGTGTCCTCAGAAACAGCACCCTGCCCGCAAAAAGCATCACAGAATGTGGAATCTCTGGTGGAGTTGAAACAAACCTATACCTCAAATGAAGTAAGATTGAAAAAAATAAGTGACTCTCCGATTAAACGAAGGCCCACGGTGACTCCTGGGGTAACAGGACTGAGAAACCTGGGAAATACGTGCTATATGAATTCTATCCTGCAGGTATTAAGTCACTTACTTATTTTTCGAGAATGTTTTTTAAAGCTTGATCTCAACCAAACTCAGGAACTGCTGGCAACAGCAACCAATGGTAAAACCAGATCTTCATCTAAACACCTGTCAATAGCTGCCTCAACATTACATGTGAATGAGAACCAGGAGAAAGTAAAGGGATCATCTTCTGTGAGGCGGCCTAGTTTATCCTCTGGATTAAGTGGAGGAGCATCAAAAAGTAGAAATATGGAACTCATTCAGCCCAGGGAGCCCAGTTCAAAGCATATTTCTCTCTGTCATGAGCTGCATACTCTCTTTCAAGTTATGTGGTCTGGCAAATGGGCGCTGGTGTCTCCTTTTGCCATGCTTCATTCTGTGTGGAGACTAATTCCAGCCTTCAGAGGATATGCCCAGCAAGATGCTCAGGAATTTCTCTGTGAACTTTTGGATAAAGTGCAGCAGGAACTGGAGACTACAGGGACCAGATACCCAGCTCTCATCCCTGCTTCTCAAAGAAAACTTATAAAACAGGTTTTGAATGTGGTTAACAACATTTTTCATGGACAGCTATTAAGTCAGGTACGTTTTATATATATATATATATATTTTTTTAAAGCTGCGTAATGATTTGTAGTTGTGGATTTACACTGGTCAGTGATGGACGTGCTTCAGAGGTTAACACGTGTATAACTACTGAGGATGGCTGGGGAGCATGTAGTACAATTTCAGAAGGTACTTTGGGTACCCTGTACGGAGTCACATGATAAACATGCAAGTCTTATGTTTGATATTGTAAAGCACACCTTTGCAACTACTAAGAAACATCACACTTTGCTACTAAGTGCCAACTAATAAAGAATTTACAATTTTAAGCATCTAGTTTATCACTCTAGCGATTCTAGATAAAAGGTGTCAAGGAAGGTGTTAACCTCATCTAAGTGAAAACTGGTTAGGTAATGGATGCCAAGCAGGAAATTATTTCAGTAAGTAGATTGAATTTGAGATTCATTACTACGTAGTAATAGCCTGTCATGATGCTGTGTACAAGAATACTACTTTTCTGTTACCACACAAAGATGTAGAAGGCTCTGTCAACACAGGAACCAAATCTGTGGGGTGGAGGCAATGGTTGTTTCCCTTTTTTCTGCCTGACTACTTTCCTTGTTAATTCTCTGCTTCCTGTGAAGTACTTCTCACTTGCTCTCATGCATATCCCGACTGTGTGTGTGTACAAATGTCTGAGAATTGACTGAACAGATGCCGAGTTCTGTTGAATTAATCTAAAAACTAAGCACATTGCAGCAGAAACTGAGGTTGACAAAGTCTTGCACCCCTGGAACTGGTCTTTGGTATGCATGTGCCTGTTACCCATTAAATGCTTCTGTACTCACTCAGTATGTTGTGTAAAGGAGAAGAGATTTAACACGAAGCAACAGAAATACAAATGTCGTGAGCATTCTGACTGTTTAGTTGATACTTTAATGTTTTAGCATGTGAAGCTAAAAAGAAAACCATGTCCAAGTGGTTTTTGACTAAGGTAGGACTGTTAACTGCTGTGATAGCTATAAACTTTATAATAACAAGACTTTTAAAATTTGGATTGTTTGTAGCAGCGTATGTTAGCTTTTTAGGTCATCTTAGGTTTTGCATCACTACTAGGAGCTCTTTATATCTACTAAGAAAACCAGATTGTCCTCTGCCTTGCATTTGGCCCAGTGTAAAAGCATTTCTGTTGGCGTACTTCCTTTCCCTGAGGTAGTTAACAGCTTGTATCAGGGTTGCACTAGTGTAAGTGGTCTAGTACATTATGTCATTAAAGGTTTCCATTTGAAAATCACATTCCTCTCCAAAATAGTAACTTTGTTAGTAAAGCAAAGTAGTTGCTTAAGTATACTCACAAGGCTTGGTCGCCTTCCAAGCGTTCCAACAGTACAGATTCTTTGGCAACATTTTCAAGGCTCTGAAGACAGTAAGCATTATTTCAGCAGTACCACTTCTTTTACATATTTTTCCTTTGTTATGTGAAGAGCCTTGTGAGTAGAAACCCTCCCACCTTCCTGAAACAAGGGAGGGGAATGTACTCATTCGTCATCAAATAGAACTGAAAGGAAGTTAAACAGTTTTTGAGCTATCCTGTGAGTTCTGTGACTACAACACACAGGTCTTTTGCTGCAGCTGATCGAGGCCTGTGTGCAAAATACAGCCTCGATGAACTTTGGAATGCCTCAAGTGAGTGGAACAAGGAAAAGTGTATTGAGGCTGTTGTCTGTAGTAGGTTCTCCCTGGCTCATTGGGCAGTTCCTGCAGTGTCTAGCATTTACCTTCTAACATTCCCTCTGTTTTCTGCTACTGTGTTTCATTTTAATCTTCACTAGCACTTTTGAACAGAAGTATTAAAAGCAAAAGGTAACCCCCGAAGATTTATATTTCCTTCTCGATAAAATATATTCAGGTCATCTTAATGATTCAGTACCCTGGTGTTCACATGTGGAAGGATGAGCTTTAAAGCCTCTATTAAGCAATTACTTTCCTCTCCTCAGTAAGATTCCTGCATCATGATTTCGCCAGGCGTTTATCAGAACTGGCACAAGCTGCTATAATTAAACTGACAAAAAAGGGAAGAAAACATCCTGCAGGGCTGAAGAAAAATAAGAAAGACGTCTTGCTATGTCATCACATCTTTGACAATGTTGACTCTTAAAAGCAAGGCGTCTACACTTTATCCTTGTAGACTTAACTTTTATTTACCTGTGAGTTGTAACTATTACAGTTTCTCTCCAGGAGATAGCTGGAGCTGTAGCCTGCTGCATTTATTAAACAGAGGATGGGATTTTAGTCTAGAGTATTTAATAAGCTATGTCTTAATTCAGTGAATAAAGGGAATTGAGAAGCTTGTTTCTGTACAGCAGTTGCCTTCTGGTTTAGAATCACTAAAAAGTTACTGTATTTACTATCTCTTTGTATTGAAAATATCAGTTAAAGATACTTGATTCTTTGAGATAGATACTCAAATGCAGTGAAGTCAATCTTCTTGACCTTCAAAACCTCAGGAATACTACGAACTATTCTTGATACAGAGGATCACTTACAATGCAGATAAGCTGTATGTTTACTTTGGTTTCACGTTACTTTCACATGTGCAATAAGACATTTTCTCTCTTCTTCTAGCTGTTCTGTTTTGACTTGAAGAGAAGTCATAATCCTGATTTTGCTATCAGTCTCTTGCTGTTGAAATGGCTGCAGCATGAACTGACTGAATTTAGGATATACAATTGAGAAAAGGGAAAACTGGGTGTGTAAGAATCTTGCACGGATTAATTTTTGATAGTCAAAGCAATTGCACATTTTATAAGTTAGTTGGTTTTAGTTTATGTTCTTAGCTGATTTAAAGTAAGCCTTCCTCATCCTCACCTACTACTTGAAATGTTTAGTATGTTTTCTGGAATACTAGACTAGGGAATGAGTAACTCCAGGAATAGCATGAGTGGATTGCCTCTTGACTTTTGTAATTGTTTTTTTTTATTTATTCCAAGTATGATTTATATGGGGGGGAGGAAGTGAAACTAGTATAAAGTATTTATGAAAGCTGATCTAGACAATCTAGCTGATCCAGAAAGCCACCTGAGCAGATCTAGGAAGTTTGCAAATATTTATGCTGGCAAAACCTTCCCTGTAGACACAGCTTTTACCTCTCAAAATTCATCTTTTTTAACTAAATTGATTTACCCTTAGGATAATATGGAGTACACAGGTTTGGATTGCTTGAAAGATAGAGGGCCGTTTTAGATAGATTGTATTTTTGAAGAGTCAAGTATTTGCAAAAAGTCCGAGTCAAAATTATCAAGGCATCAAAAATGGTGAAAGAATAGAAATGTGTTTCTGATATGGCTGATTTGGAGGCACTCTTGATACTGGAGTATAGCACATAATATCTCTCAAATGAATTGCCCAATATAACTGTCTCCCAGTTCAACTGATACAGTACAAAACTTTCTGGAACTGAGAAGTGGTAGTTACTAAGGACAATATATACTGCATGATTCATTTTTGTGCTTTTTGGCCACTATGTTGGTGAAAGTTCTACCACTGTATTAGTAAAACCTTAAACACTTCCTAAAGTTCAAAATAAGCACTACCAGGGAAAAAATTACTTTCCTGTAAACCAGATAGGCGTATTCTGAATATTTTTACCTACTCTCAAGACTGCCAAAATAATAATTCAGATTATTGAATTTCTTGGTATTCTTAATTTGGTGTGTGAAGAGATGTGAAGGTATGTTTGAGTCTAATAATAACAAAATAACTTGTCAGAATAATCGCTGAAGATCAAATTATTCTTTTAAATAACTTTTTTGTTACCAAAGATTGATTGTCTCCCCTCAGTCGCTTGGCTTTCATTCTTCATTTTTCTGATACCTGTCAGGAAGTGAAGTTGTCAGGTGCTTGTGTGGATGCACATACACATGTGCATGCACGGACAGAATTGTTGACGTTGGATAGGACATCTGGAAATCTAGTCCGACTCTGCTCAAAACAGGGCCAACTAGAGCAGATTGCTTAGGTTTTTAAGCTGGGGTTAAAGTAGCACCAAGGCCGGAGACACCACAACCTCTCTGGGCAGCCTGTGCTAGTGCTAGACCATCTTCACAGTAAAAACAGTTTCTTCTTCTGTCTACATGGAACCTCCTGTGTTTCAGTTTGTGCCTCCTTCTTTTTGCCCTGTCACTTGGCACCACAGAGAAGAGCCTGGCTTAGTCTTTCTTACTCCCCTCACCAGGTACTTACACATATGGATGAGATTCTTCTGCAGGCTGAACACTCTCATCATTCTCAGCGTCTCCTCATGTCAGGTGCTTCAGTCCCTTTTGTCATTTTTGTAACCCTTTTGGTGGACTCACTCGAGTAAGTCTGTATCTTGTACTGTGAAATGCACTATTTGACCCAGCCGTGTCTCACCAGGGCTGAGGAAAGGGGAAGGAGCAGCTCCCTTGAATATGGTCCGCCTAACGCAGCTCTGGAGGCTGTTGGCCTGCATTGCCGCAGGGACGCGTTGCTGACTTGGGTTATACTGGACCCTCAGGTCCTTCTTGGGAAGCTGCTTCCCAGGCTGTACCAGTGCCTGGGGTTGTTCCTGCGCAGGCATGCGACTTGGCATTTCCCTTTGTAGAACTGCATGAGGTTCCTGTTGGCCCATGTCCCCTCAGCATGCTAGAAATCCCCTTCCGCTTTGCTGTGGATGAGTTCAGTTACTGTTCTTTCTATATATGTCTCGTGTAGTAAAAACTAAAGGAGTGAAAGCACAAAAATGCAACTGGCCGTCTTCACCGTTCTTAAAAAAAAAACAGAAAAAGAATGAGAGCAGAGATGGTAACAGTTGCCTTTCTTCCCTGCAAGTGCAGGGAAGACAGGCCAAACCCTTGATGATGGAGTTGGCTTCTTCTGCAGCAATATGTTAACTTTTTTTTCTTTGACTGCATTTAGGCTGAATGCCATCTGGGGCAGTGGCTGTCCATCAAATTATTGTGGGCACAATGATGCTTGTCTGAGTGGCCTCCATGCTTAGCTTGAATCGAGCAATTTGATCCAGCTCTTTTCAGTCTGGCCTTTGGCCCATGATTGAATACTGAGCTTTAACCAAACAATTGTATATAGTACCCGTGTTTCCAGGCTTGAGAGGGTGGTCAGAGCAGAACATAAGGTAGAGATTTCAAACTAGCTAAAACCAGTAATTTACTTTCTTTGCTGTAATGTAAACTTCTCATGTAGCTTTGTTATAAACGACATTGGTAAGGCTTCCTAAAATAGCAGTTATGGGATATAATGGGGAGGCAAAATCAAACTCAATTTGTAAAATATAGCTATAAAAAGATGCACATCGCTAACCAGATTGCTAGAGCAGACTCACTTGCCTATTTGTCGTACATACTCGTACCATTTAAAGTTACATTGGACAGATGCATAAAGTTTTTGCCAGTCTTCTGAGTTCATTTTTATTTTTGTCTTATTTTGTTGTGGTTTTCTTTTGTGGTGTTTTTTTTTTTTTGTTCTGTTTTGTTTTCATGAAAAAAGAAAATCTGGGTCGCCCTGGGTGAATGGTAGTGAAGTGTGAGATAAAGGAGTCCCACGTAGGTCAGAAAGAAAAGTGAGTGTGTTATGAAGCCCGTGCTGATGGACAGGCCAGTGCAGATGGATTCCACAGAAGGGTAGGGATCCCTCCCACTTATTGAGTAATCCCATTTGTAAGCTCAGGGCCGGCTAAGAAAAAATACTTCCAACCATTGTTCCAGCTCCGATTTACCTCTGATTTACAACTGGGTGCAAGTGTGCACAGGAGCAGCTAGTGCGCAGTGGCCGATGTGGTTGGGTGTACGCTGACCCTGACACGTCAGGTTACTTGACTGTTGGCAAGTATGTGAATCCCAGATAACTTTAAAGAGTTTAACTCAACTGCAGCATCATGGTGAGGAGGATTGTCTTGGATTTGAGGAAATAAGCTCAGCTCTATATCAGTACAGGAATTTGTCAACACAAATCAGCTTTGCTCACAGTTGCATGATGCGATGAGAAGCAGCACTATTGCACCAGTTTACCGTTTTTTTTGGAGGCAAAAATTGGAAGCTGGATCAATGATTTGTTTCTTTTTCTTTGGGATAGTACCTATTAACTAGTTGGAGAAGAGGATCTTAAAATAAGCCAGATCATGAACATTACACACTAAATTTAAAACCTCAGAACGTGTTAAAATTATCTGTGCCGAGCTTATGTACGTACTTCATCCTAAGCTTGTTAATCTTTAGTGTGCATTCACGTGCAACAAATTCTTAAGTAACTCGTCAATTAAACAAACTTTTGGCCCAACAAAATCACCCATTTGTACAGCAGAAATCTATTAGTCATTCTGTGTTTATGCTGGAGTTAGCTTGAACGGTGGCCAGACGTATCATTTTGTCTCCAAGTCTTGATTCCAGCTCTGAATTACTAATAGTTTGTGGCTTTGAAACGTTGCCAGATGTTAGCACTTACAAAAGGAGCTCCTGTCAGTGTAAATTAAAACAGAAGATTCTCCTTTTTTCTGCCCTGTAAGTTCAAAGACTTGTTTTCTAAGAACAAGGCAGTGGCTTTTTCTTCTTCTTAGAACTTAAAGCAACTAACAGCGTTCCCAACTCCACTGCTAAGCGTGTGTGCTGGTACACGGACACCCCTGTGCGTTAGGTGGCTGATGCACAGACTGTGTATAAGCTGTTGTACCTAATGAATGCGTTACATAATTACTCACAAGAACCCCTAGAAGGAAGGTACGGTGACAGATCTATCCTTATATAAGTGATCATGAAATAACAGATGAAGCAGGGTGAATGATTACGTAACAGCAACCCTTCAGAGGAAAACAAAGAGCTCTTGACCAAAACCGAGCGTATTTTTACGCTCGAGTACGCTTACTAATCTTAACCAAAGACAACCACGCCAAATTTATGTAGAGCCGCAGCACAAAGGCGTGCCCGTGAAATAACAATATTTGGATCCCTTGTGGATTTTCATTCCTTTTTTACTATCTCTTTGTATTAGTTGTTCCAAACAACTTGGGGTATTTTCCTACGCAGGAAGCGTGCTCACAGAGATTTAATTTGGCAGTTCTTTACCCTCGTGGTGCAAGTTTAGGAGATAGTGAGTACTCTATTTACTGTGAAACATGAATGGTGGTGCTTCATCACATCTGGCTGTTACTCTGAGCTGATAGGGAACAGTATCTTGACAAGGGGTCCTGTATGAAAATTTTGAGTTCCTTCAGTCTTTTTGGTGGGAAAGTTTAATTGTTTGGAAGGAGGTGGGAACGTGTTGGATGCTTCTGGCAGTTCGGTCAAAGTTATCTATCTGAGCCCAATTAAAATCCAACTTATTTTCAGAACACATCTTTTCTAGAGAAGTGAGGTTAGAGCTGCGTGAGTGGTCAGCTGCAACTTTTAATCCAATAAATACAGTAACAGTAGAAAACTCAGGTAATTGAAATTCTTCAAGGTTCTTCAGGATTGTATTGTGCTTGGTTTCATTGAACCTATCAAGGTGAACATATTTTCAGTCTCGCACACATGCGAGACTGAAAATATGTTCACCTTGATAGGTAAATATCAAGTGTGCGTGTGTATGTCTTTTTTAGCCTTTATGAGCTATGCCTGTTGCAGTCTAAATGGAGTTTCACTACTGCATAGATTCAGCTGCTGATAGAAGTTATTCATCCCGATGAATCGTGGAAGAGTGGAGCTCATTTGGAAGATTCAGATGTTGTGACACTCTTCTATAAGCAGCTTGAGCTACCTTTCAGAAGAGTGCATTGCAAATCCACACCTCATATGTTGCCATTCCAGTGCAGAACAGCTACTGCTTTTAACTTACCTACTACTTTCCTGAATATTGAATGTTATAAATTAATTGTCCCCTCCTGTATTATCTGCATTTTCCAGGTTGACTCACTTCACTTCTTGACGTTTTATTTACATTGTCTTACTGCTTGTCCTTTCCCTAGTGTGACGATGGAGCCACTTACTGAAAGAAGAAATAAATTATTTTTACCTGTTAATTTTTCTTTGAAGAAGTGTGCTTCCTAATCCAGGCTTCCCTGGAAGACTTACAAAGTAAGAAGGATATGACTTTAAAATCCCCAGCTGTTAGGTTTTTTTTGTTGTCTTTTTTTGGTGTGGTTTTTTGTTTGTTTGTTTGAACTAACCTGAACTATAGTTTCTCTCTTTCATATCAGTTTTCCTTTTGGAGTGTTTCTTTTTGGAAAAAAGATTCCCGAGACTTCACCAGCTGCTTTCTGTTGGACAGTCCCAGGCAGACCATTTTGACACTGCTTTTCTTTCTCAATAAAGCATAAGAACATGTACCTAATTGTAATAACAGTATTGGACATGCTGTTTCGGTGAAAAAAAACTAGGTGTGTCATTTCTTTTGTTAAATGAGTATGTCTTGTCTTTGGTTGCATCAGTTATGTATAGGGAAAAAAAAAGTTTTGTTTTTTTTTTGGTTTGGTTTTTTTTTTTTTTTTTTAGAGCTATGTTATGGTACACTTTTAGCAAAGTGAGTTTTTGAGTGTAAGCAATTGGTGAAATACTGTTTTACAGGTTACATGTCTTGCCTGTGACAATAAATCAAATACTGTAGAACCTTTCTGGGACCTGTCCCTGGAGTTTCCTGAGAGGTATCACTGCAACGGCAAGGAGATGTCGTCTCAGTATCCGTGTCTGCTGACAGAAATGCTTGCCAAGTTTACAGAAACTGAAGCTTTGGAAGGAAAGATATATGCATGTGATCAGTGCAACAGTGAGTAAAGGCAGTATGTACTCATGCATACGTTTTCTGTGTAAAATATAAAGTAAACTTGACAGTCCTTCTTATGTCCTGGCGTGGTCACTTGATAGCTATTACTCACCATCTAGAAGATGGAATCGTTCAAAGGATGTTTTGAAGTGTGATGCTTCTCTTAAAGTCCGATCACACACTGATAGGGATTCTGATACTCCCAGCTGAAGAACCAACAGTGTTTCTAATTAAGGTGACTAACCTAAGTGACCACAAGTATTTCATACTCACATCGTAAAATAATCCTTGCAAAATGGCTCTCGCACTGTGTCTTTTTTTAAGAAGGCACATACAGTAGCTATGTAGGTCCACAGGAATTTTGTGGATAAATCTAAGATTGAGATAGAAGGCTGTTATCGAGATTTGTACTGTGTAACTGTGTGTTTGGCCTCAGCAAAACGAAGGAAGTTTTCTTCTAAACCAGTTATACTCACAGAAGCTCAGAAGCAGCTTATGGTGTGTCGACTACCTCGGGTTCTCAGACTACACCTTAAACGGTTTAGGTAAGTAGTACCACAAGTGTTCCAAACTGACCAATTCAGTCCTGCTCTTCTCTTGTTGGGGATCAGTGTTTCTCAGCATCACTTTCATTTCCATTTACTAGTATGATGAGAATTAGCGATTAGAAATTTACTTTTCTTTTTTAAATTAAACATCAGTAAGATACACTGTAAGTAGAGAATTTACCATTTGGATTCTAACTACTTGCTCCTTTGATAGCAAAATTATTTCATCCTTCTTTTCAGTCAAAACCTATGAACCTTGCTGTGAACTCTGTTGGTAAAAATTAATCTTGTGTTATCTTCAGGTAGAGTAAATACTCCTATTCACTAATGTACGAACCGAGATTGTGTTCAGCCAAAGTCTCCCATAACCTTCATATTAACCAAACACATTAATGCATTAGCCTGAGAGTAAGGAAGCGGGGGCTGCATCTCCGTGAACTCTTTAGTCCACGCACCCGTGCGGAGTCTGTCCCGAATACAAAGGAAGTTTAAAATGGGATGGAATAAAGGAGAAATACCAATGAGATGTAATATGTGGGAGATATGTCCCACTCACAGAGATGGATATTTCAGAAGATGAGAATAGTAGGTACCATAGATGCATTTTAAAAGGCCTTGAGATACAGAAGTGAAAGAAGCAGCCTAGAAAAAAAACTAGTATGCAAATTAGCATTTAATTATGCACAAAGACAATGCTGAAGATAACATTTGTCATGATAAAGCATAATTCAGAATGCTGTGTTCTTTCATTGGAGAAAAAAAAAACACAACAAAACAAAAACAACCAAACAACCTGTTAAGTTCTCTTTTGACTTAACTTTCCAGGTGGTCAGGACGCAACCATCGTGAGAAGATTGGCGTACACGTTAATTTTGATCAAATACTGAACATGGAGCCTTACTGCTGCAGAGAATCCCTCAAGTCCCTCCTGCCTGACTGCTTTATCTATGACTTGTCTGCCGTGGTAATGCACCACGGGAAGGGATTTGGCTCAGGGCACTACACTGCCTACTGCTACAATTCAGAAGGAGGTAGGAACCAGCTGTAAATACACTAGTTTGTAATTCTAAGCTGATAAGTTCACTTTTCTCAAAAGAAAAAAAAAAAAAAAATCACATGTAGCTGAACTGCCTGGAAAGAGAATTGCAGTTATCTAGACCAAAACAGTCCGATTTTTTTTTTTTTGTATGGGCTTGTTAAATGCGTTTTAGCTATAAACTGTCCTGTAAATCTGAGGAAGCCAAGCTGGGCTTTTAAAACATAGAGGCAAATAAACCAGATCAACTGTCACAGTGTACTGTCTGTCTCTGTGGCTCGTTAAATGGAACTGAACATTAATTCATTATGAAATATAATGTAATTACTTCAAATCAATGTCCTGATGAATTTTTTTGTGTGTGTGTATCTCTTCACTGCAGGATTTTGGGTACACTGCAATGATTCGAAACTCAACATGTGCACTATGGAAGAAGTATGCAAGGCTCAGGCCTACATTCTGTTTTACAGCCAACGACTTACTCAGGCAAACGGGTGTGGCAAAATACCATGTCCTAGCACAGCTGACAGTCAGCAGCACACAGAGTTAGCTGACTGTTCCGTGGACAACAGTAGCAGCTAATCCAAAGCCAGTTAACTGTGTGTATGGTAAAAAGTTTGAATTTTCATAACTATATATTTTTAAATGAAATGGAAGTACGGTATTGTACTTTTTTTACTTTGAACCCCTGTACAATGTTTATATACTTTTGTATTAGTTGAAGTACTCTTTGCGATTGTTAGAAAAAGTTTTTATTGACAGTAAGTAACGAAGTACCTAGAATTTCAATACAGCTATTTTTTTAAGAAAAAAAGATTGCTATTTGCATTTAACTCTTACCTCAGGCTGTTTTTTTTTTAAGCTGGTTTTGTATTTTGATAATCTTTTTGAATTGGTTTAGAAAAATGACTTTCAATGGGCAACTGATGTCTCTCCGGTTAACTTTCTATATATGCTTGTGTACATTTTATAGTATAGTTTTAATGATACCGTGATTCTTACTGTCTGCAGGAATTGCTACTAGGTCTTAGAGTATTAACATTCACCAGCAAGGAATGTGTTACATGTCAAACAGTAACTGAACTATTTGTAAGAAACTCTCTGTATATTCTTCATGACTAAAATGACATTATTTTGCAAGCATCAATGGAACTACACTAAAGATAACACTGATAGAATTTCTTAAAATCCGAATTTGAAGAGATAGATAGAGCATGTACTTATTATACCATAAGGAAGAGGAGAGTCTGATAGCACAAGGTTGTATCTTTACCGAGAGTTCCATGTTTTAGCCTTAAGCCTGACAACTCAAGTGCCAAATTCACAGTACTAACTTTGACAACAAGGGGCTTTTTATTCCAATAACTTAAAAAGCTTTCCTAAGGAAAAAAACTACACCAAACAAACCACACCTCCCCCCTCACCCACCTGACTGCCATTGCCATGAGAACGTTGGCATCTCCTTTCTTGCATTGGACAAGCTTATTTTAAACTGTAGCAAACTTTGTCTTTAGTTAATCTCTAACATAAACCACTGAAAAGAAGATGTAACATTTGTATGAAAGCGGTTTCAATACCTCCAACTGCTGTACCTTCTCCACGGTCCTACCCACTGGCATTAACAGAACTGTGCATTGAGGAGAATCTAACACGCAGGCATTATTATCATTCTTACCTTTCTCCACGTACAGTAGGGGATGCCAAGTAAATTTTATTGTGAAGTTATTTTGCATAAATCCTATGCAAACTGTTACCTCATCTTCTGCAAAGTTTATACCTCAATAAAATGCCTTGATGTGGACAGGAAAACCGTGCGTGTACTGGATTTAGTTCCTACATCATCATTACAATGTTTGGGGTTTTTTTATTTATTTTTAAAGTAAGTCTGTGACTTGTACTGGGAAAGGCAGTGCTGGGTGTGTCTCACCAGGGCTGAGGAGAGGAGAAGGATCATCTCCCTTGACCTGCTGGCACTGCGCTGCCTAAAGCAGCCCCAGAGGCAACAGCATTAGTGCAGGTGGACAGGGGTGGCTCATGGGTGGCTTGTTCATCAAGACTCTCAGGTCCTTCTCAGGGAAGCTGCTTCCCAACCTGTACTGGTGCCTGGCACAGGACTTGGCATTTCTCTTTGTTGAGCAGCATGAGGTTTGGGTTGGCCTGTCTCTCCGGCCTGTCCCTCACCCTTTGGGTGGCAGTGCCCCCAGCTGGTCTTAGCAGCCTCTCCTCCCTGCTTTCTAGCATCGTGCGGGTCAAATCAGCCCCTTCTGAAACTGAAAAATACCCTTTTCCAGTCCCAGGTGGTGTGGTGATGGATATATGCATCCAGACAGCACACAGTGGGATTGTGTCTTCACTTTTGTTCTCCTAGGAAATAAGGCTTCTATACAGCTCTCTCCCATATGGAATTGAGAGATAAGGCCTGAGGAAAAGCTGGTAATTTCAAGAACTGCGGAAGCAGACTTCTAAAGCTCAACACCAACATTGCTTTAACACAGGTTTGACTTTTTTTTGTAATTTTTTTTTTTTTTTAAAGCATTGTAGCTTTGCAGAAGAAGAGAGAATTCAGCATCGGTATAAAAGCAAAGCTCAAAGCTATGTAACTTTTACATTTAGTTCTAAGAGTTGGGTGGCTATCATGCCAAAAACCACAAATCAATTTTTGCTACAAAAAACCTGCACAGTTGTCTTAATTATTTTTTCTTTTAGTTTAGAAGTACTCAAACATTTCAACTTAAACAGAAGTGCCTTCTGATTCCTTGTAGAAAAAAATATTCTCTAGAAAAAAAAAAAAATCATATAAACCAAATATCCTGCTTCAAAGCGTGTTGTACTTTTCTCAAGCTACGTGGCCTTTATCTCTAAACACACCTTCATAAAACCATTTAGCAGAAACGTTATTTTATGAATGACTTGAGATAATTGACTGCCTGCCTCTGTTTATGGATACCTGAGTGATGTTCCACAAAATGCTGAGTACCAAGTTAGAAGTGTGACATCCTATAAAATATAAAGACTACAAAAAGCGTAACTCTTCTTCCTTCACTGCAAGAAAAAAATATTTGAAATAAGTAGGATTTGGCAAAGTACCTCCACCTCCAAACACCACCTGTAAAAATCAAATGAACCAATTCCAGTCCTATTTACACATCACATCATTAAGTTTCCATGATACCATCTTACCCTGTTTTTGTAGTGTTCTGTAACACGGGTATGACTTTGATATACTGAAGGTAACATGACACAATGAAGCTGGATGACAAAAAAACAGCTTTTCTCTAACAGCAATTTTCCCTCCCTCTCTAGGCACCATATTTCAGCCTCCTCTTTGAAAAATGATAGTTAACACTCACCCTTAAAATACTCCTGCTCCCTTGCAAGCCAGGTAGTAGTATTGAATCACAGGTGAAAATGTCAGCTTGTGAGTTGATAGTAGGTTTCTGTGGAGTTCTGCATTCACACTTTGGCTTAAAAATACCACGTTACTAGAAAGATCTCTTTGTTTTTTCTTTTCAGTGGCAGAGTTTATTAAAAACGGAGATCAATTTTCTACAAAATACCCAAGCTGCAGAAGCTCTGATGGACAAAACCAACCAAGCCCATCGCTCCACGCAAGACTCCCACCTTATGGCTGGCTGTGCTTGTACCCCCCAGCCCCAAGGACAGCGCCAGGGCAGCACCAGTGCAGCTCCAGCACGCACTGTTTGCTGCAAGTGGTCGCTTTCCTGGCCACCGCTCGAGGCTTTTACCTAAAAATCAAATGCAATAGAGCTTTTTTGGTTTGGGACAAAGTCAAATTCACCTTGCTTTTGCCAAGCTGCAGTAAAAAGCTTCTGCCTCATCTTGCTCCTTTTGTGCACATGGGGGAGGCAGGCTCTGAACATTTCAACAGCCTGGCAAAGTCTGCTGCAAACTGGCAGCACTGCTGCCCTTGGCCAGCCTGGGCATAGCCACATTAGGAGTGCTGCTGATGCATCTGAACACCAGACAAAGTAACTTTGCTATTCTGGAGTCAAAAAAATAGTAAAAGGGTCCATGAAATTAACAGAAGACTTATTTAGGTTGAAGACTTACGCAGGCAGGTCATCAAAAAGCAAGTGGGGAAAGGGGAGGGGAAGTTAAGTGCCATTAAGAAAGAGGAGAATCATGTTATTTTGAGCCTACAATTGGTCTCCTGGTTAGGAAAATCTTGGGCCATACACCTTCATCGAAAGGACAGATCACGAAGTCCAACTGTACGTTCTCGAATGATGTGTGTGTCAAGGTCTGCACAAAGGAAAAAACATGCAAAACAGGTTCTGAACTCTCTACTTCAGCACCTTCAATAAATATACTCTACAAAAGCTACTGCCCTTTCTGGTGCTGCATGTACTTGAGAAACAAGGTGATCCCCATCTTCTGGGTATTTGAGGAAGGCAGACTTCAACATCTGGCTCAAAAGGCTTTGACAAACTTCCGATTTTTGTCAAGTGACAAGTTATTAGACAGCATGGCCAGGACTTTAACTACACCTCTAACAATAAGGAAAGGCAGCCGAAAGAGCACGAAAGCAGTTAGAGAAAGTTATTTTTTTAAAAAAAATGCAAGGTGTAAGCAGGTGGTAGAAATAGGGGTTGCCTTCTGTACGACAGGTATAAATGCGGGAAGGTCAGCGGCACTGGAAGCACGTACCCAGACAAACCCAGACAAATTAATTTTAACAGCACCAAATAATCATCACATTCTGCAAGTGTTTTTTTCAGAGGCATTTCCTCTACAATCTGTTATGCATGACAATCAGCTTCCATATGTGAATTAGCAAACAGACAGTCAGTTAAAAAAAACCAGCCGTAGTCCTTAGTATCTCTGCCAGTCTGGCTCTTCCTATTATATTCAGATAAAAGAAAAGACAAAGGGAGAAAACCAAATAATTGATCTGTTCGTGAAGTAACCATCAGTGATGATAAAGCCTGAAGCTGCAGGACCAGTATCAAGTGGCTGTGAGCTAGTAAGAGGCTGTCTTTCTAGAGAGAAAAGTCTGGAATTAGCAGATAAGAAGCTAAGAACTGAAGCAGATTTGATTGACTTGTTTCTAGCAGAAACTGTAGTAACCAGGCTTGTTACAAAAGCAGGTAAGGGAGCTGGAAGCCACCCATTCTACCAGAACCTGCTCCTACCAAGTCAAAAAGTGCATCAGCTGTACAGTCCTGACAGCATACATAAAAAACAGCAGCAACTAATGTACCCAGCAGCCTTACTCATCGCAGATTTGTTCAAGTGCCAGTTTTCACTTTGCCATGCGCAAGCACGTACAGTAGCTCCCGTTTGTTTGGAAGCTGAGACGCACGTGCCCACACAGCTGTGTAAATCTCTGAGAATTCTGTTGCTGGGATGCCAAGATTCCCAAACAGCAACAGAAATACATGTTTCTGGATCCAGTTTCAGCCATTTCTAGAAGTTTAAGCAGCACTAAGTTTAATAATTGCAATTGGGAACCCCCCTGCTGATGTCAATCGTTTTTAAATTGTGGGCAGTACGTGACACTGCTCCCTGCTAAACTGCACCTCATGTACTTGGGTTTCAAAGGACAAAAATGCACCTTTTACCCAACGGCAGAGGGGAAAGAACCAATATTTCTAAATTAAGATGAACTCGTCTATAAATAAACACAGGCTGCCACTGTAAAGGAGCGGGTGAAGTGTCTCTGTTTCCTAAGCAGTTATGTATAAGGCACTGTGACCGACCTATTAAAGAAGCTGTCATTTTTCTTCCCAGTAACTAAGTAAAATTTTAATATGCAAGTCATGAGGTGAATATTCAGCACCGGAAGACATATTGAATCTAGATCTGGAGAGCCAGGGGATTTCATTTACCTTTACAAATGGGATTCAACAGTCAGATCCACTGTAGCAGGAAGACAGATAAAGACCTCATGTCAAGAAAACTCCAGATTAATTTGCCTGTATGGAAGAACTTTTAACACTCAAAAAGAAATTAACGGGTTGGTTTGTTTTTTTTTTGTCCCCACAACTCGTCCAATCAAATGTGAACTTTAAGGATACTGGAAGTCACACCAAGGAAAATCTTACTCCACGCAAGAGAGCGCGCCAATGGCAAAGAATACGTAGGGACATACACCATTGTTCACAGTTCAGCCCAAAGCTGCATGTTGTGATAACAGCAACAGAGACTACCAACCGCGTTCAACATCTTCTAATACATCTGAGGTCTAAACCGAAGACTGACACACTCAAAAAACCCACACCACGCACCTCTCCTGAAGCTGTCCCGTTCTGTCCTGCAAAGAGTTGACTTCCTGCCCCATACGCCAGCACTGACAAGCCTATTTTAATATGAAACTTGGCCTTTCAGTGCTTATTTAGGGTAAGACAGGTCCAGTTTCAAGACAAGAAATTGCAAATCAAGTTTGTAAAATATTTAATAGAGCAGTTTCCCAGCAGACTCCTGACCAGAATCATAATCAGACTTCTAAAAAGAATGTATGTTTTTAGATCTGAAAATCTGTCTTTATTTTTTATAAAATGGATTCCAGGAAGTTTAAAAGGCAATTATCATAGAGGACTTGGGTGCAGAAATCAGGTGTAGTCATTCAAAGCATTCAAGTAGGAATATGGTAATATAAATATTTGAAAAGCATCTTTTATCATAAATGTTCAAAACAAAATGTATAACTCATTCCAAACTAAAAATTGAGCTTTATAGCACATATTTCCCTGAACAGAAAAAATAAAGGAACTTTTGAAATATTTCTAAAGGCCTGAAAGCTTTTTCCTTGGTTAGTTACATTAGAAGACTTGCCTTTGATTAAATTCCTTCCTTTCCAAATACGGAAAGTATTACGACAGTCCACCGTTAAAACAGACAATAGGTTGCAAATTAATTCTGGTATAGTATGTTCCGACAAAGCCTAGAGTAGAAAGGTGCTGAGGTGGCTTGGAGTTTAGTAGTCATCTCCTCTGCTGACAACCTCCTTGCACGTTGGGCGCAGCAGTATAGTGTGCTCAAACTGTGCCGTGTACGAGCCTTTGATGTCGCACAAGGGAGGATAGGGATCCACTATACCCAAGTCGCACAGGTTCTTCAGTGCCATTAGGTATTTGCTCTCTCCCAGGCGATCCAGCCATCTGCGGCAGAAGGCAAGAGTACCAAAGTTTTCGTTGATGACATTTAGCAAGTGTTTTGCTCTTGGAAGTCTGCAAAAACAAACAAACAAAAAAAAAGAACAACACGTTTGAGAAGAAAGGTATCACGAGTAAGCATTCGCTACAGAAATAAACACACTCATGAAGAAAAGGTTTAGATTTCAAGGTATTTTACAACTGCCCAATCTTGGGATGTCTTTCTGCATCAATTAAGTGTTCTGCTCACAAAAAGAAAGCCCGTTTTCCTCCCGCAAAAAGATATCCTTCAAAACAAATCTGAATGCTGCCAAACACCCTGCCCATCCACTTCAAATAGGGGACGTTAGATTGTGAACACACCCGCATCTAACTGTGTGAGCAAAACTGAACGCAGCTCAGGACAGGAATCGGTCTCTTAAATAATAAAAGGACAACTCACTTTGAAAAGAAAAATAGAGTTCTTCCTGATCCAAAGTGGTTAATAATCTGAACTAATTTAGGTGTAAGCTTGGTGGCTTAAAATGCTAGAATCTGTTCAAGTCAAATAACTCGGTTAAGCTTTTTATTCACACTTGGTAAGCTTTTTATTCATACTTTTTACAATATATAAAAACATAAAAATTAAGAGATTTAATAGATCTGCTAAGAAATAACTATTTCCAAACATAAGCAGTTCCTTTCCAATTCTCAAGCTAGTTTTCCCTTTTCCCCGAGCCTTGTTCATATTCCTATATTGTTCTGTAGAAACAGAATAGAACTATCTGGAAAAGCATGCCTGCCTGCTATGTTTCTAATCGTAACAGCCTTCCCTTCAGAAAACACATTGCAATCCTAGAAATGCCAAAATGCTAGTCCCAGAGAAAACTGAAAATGAAGAATCTATTTCACTTTATACTAATATGCAGAAACAAAAACCTAAACCCCACAAAATATCCAAACAAACAAACAAAACAGATTACATGAATAGCTTGATATATTCTGGGAACAGCACTAAGACAAAGACTGTTGCACACAACTATAATAACAAATGTTGATTTTTTGTTTTTTTAGAAAAAAAAGATTTAACATACAGACTAATGTACAAACAACCCATATTATTATTTTAAAATTACCAATGATAAGAAGATTTCTGATGACATAATAATGTATTTTCTCAATTTCCAGATTATTTGGAATAATTCCATGATGTCCCAGAAATACAATCAGAGCACATTTCATGACAAGAACATTGCTACCACCACCCTATGACATCCTTATTAATTAATGCAGAACCTGCACTGTATCAAACTTGAACCCTAAAAAGGTGGTAGCTCTAGCACAATGTACCAACTAAAACCAACAAGAAAATCCAACCTTATTGGCACATGCCCAACATCAAAGTTCTTCATATAATGAGAACACTCCATATCGTCATGAACAACGCCTTTTCCCGTGCTACCGAAGGTTTCTATAGCATATACTTCACCTTCCTAAGAAGAGAGAAAAAAAAACAAACGAAAAACAAGAAAGGGAACATGTTGCAGTATGAAAACATGTGACATTGGGGCATCCTGATATGATCTCAGTATAACAGCTTCTAAATACCAGTAATTAAATGTCAATACAGTGATTCACCAAATCAACGTTGAGAAAAATTTGTTACGGAGATTTCACAGGGTAAAGTTATAGACATCTCCAAATCATCTGCTGCTTATATTAGTACCATTTTATTTGTTTCAAGCCATAAATATCAGCATGTTTCTAGTCAGAATTTCTCAAAGTCACTGCAGTTGAAACATTGTCACAGCGTACATCTAACGTAGCCAAGAAACTACATTCTGCTGCAAAACATTTGCTAACTGGAAGCAATTCTCCTTCGCTATTCAGTAAGAAGTCCTAGGAAATGTATAGTTTAGACATAGCAAATAGAGGTTGATTACAGAGACTTACTGCACTGAAGAACTTTCTGCCCAATTTCTGCAAGAATTTTCTGGTTACAGCTGCTAGTATAAACACTTAACCTGTTCACTTCCACTCCATAAGATGAATTTCTTCAAGAAATGAAGGTGACATATATCTGCAAGGGCATTATCAAAATTCTAGCCGAGAACATACTGAAATGCCATTATATAAACTCATTTCTGCTGAGAGCATTCACATATCCTTAATGGTAGGACTGTGAAAGGGACTTAACAAGAAAGGGCGTTAAACATTACCAGAGACAGCAGGAGCTGAGTTTTTTAGTTTGAAAGTCACAACCCAAAAACTGAGAATCCATATGAAAGGCAGTAACACAAGCTTCAAATTCAAGAGAAACTCCTAAAGATGGCCCTGAATATTCACCTGATTTAATTTACAAAATAAACCCCAAAACCCCCCACACAATGCCACTTTGCACCTACTTTTTCAGAGTAAGGATTGTCAGAGGCTATATTTTGCTCTTTCACAAAAAAATCTCGCTGGATTGCAGTTTGATACCATAATTAGCACAGTACAGCGAGGGCTTGGCGACACGCCATATCCTTTATTGGCAAAACTCACTGTCTTTAATGATGTAGGATTGTATCCCAAGTAACCTACAGAGGCTGAAGAAATCAAAAATGTCTTCTCCCCTGTGTCGGGATATTCAATTAAAATGATCTCAAAGCTCTAAAATCTTTAAGTAAGAACAGCTTAACGAATACTTACGCTTTATACTAGTAATATACCGATGATGAATGACATACAAGACTTAACCCTTCACTGAACTAAACCAAGAAAGGCACACAGCTTTTTCTACCTTCCTTTTCCAAGACACTCTGCACACTCCTATACATAGGATGACAGGTAAAACCTTGTCTTTTTTTTGCTCACATCATCAACAAGACGATCAACAATTATGATACAAACTCTGGGCGATGAGAGTGAGCTTACCTCAAATCCTGTGCAGACCACACCTGTCTTTACTCAGCTTTTACATGTCTGTCTTACTCTTGACAGGCTTACTAGTGATCATTGCGGATCAGAGATCAGGCTTAGAATTAAATTAAAAGCTTCTTATCTCATTACCAATGCTTTAAATAAGCCTTCTTATCTTGTTAGAAAACAAGCTTACATCAAAATGGTGGTTAAGTCTCAGGTTCCATATTTTAATACTGCCTTTCTGATGTTTGCCACATCAAGTACAGCAATTTCTCTTCCCCTGCTCCAAAATGCTATTCAAACAAGAACTTTCACCTAGACTCTCACATTAACTAGAAATATTCTTATTTATTTTCTATCTGCAAAGAAAAACTGCACCAGAAGCTTTTCAAGAAAGAGAACAGATCTAACTTGTAGCTCTGGATGACTTTTGCAAGTACAACACTACAGAAACATTTCTCAAGAATTACTTGAGCAAGAGAAGATCGCTTATTCTGTCTCTTTAATTACAGACTGAACAGGCAAGGAAAGTGTGAATGACTGGCAAGTCCAAATACCTTTCAGGAAAACTCTGGCCCCTCAAGTTCACCCCAAAATCTGAATTCCTGTCATTTTCCCTGCTCCTAAGTGCAGCATTCCAACACGGCATTTGACGTATACACGTTGAGAAATAAATACGCAACGGTTTTCTTAAGCTATTCAGATTTCAAGGTGGATTTTTTTTTGTTCTTTAGTGGCTTTTTTATTGTTGGTTTTTTTTTGTTTGGTTTGTTTTTTCGTTTGTTTTCGTTGTTTTGGGGTTTTTTTTAAGTAGCAGGGTTCTAAGGCTTCCATTTCAGAAAGCATTACATACCACAACACTCCAGGGCTAAACGGAGAAGCCACTGAGATGAAACAAGACTGATCGCTTCTTTATAGGAACAATACAAAGTACAGTCCTCTACTGCTATTATCCACCAGGATTACAAATACTACACGCTAGGCCTGCACAAGAAATATTATTCTTGCAGTGACAGTTGGGGAAGCTGAACACAAAGATTTAAGAACTCCCATTTACCTCCATTCTTGTGGCTTCTCCTCCTTTCACAATGGGCACCGTTTTTCCAGCATGTATCCTATATGGCCCAATCGAGTGTCCATTCAAATTGCGAATTGGTTTCACTTTTGAAGAAAACATTAATATTACAGGCAATTTCCTAACACATTAAACCCTTTAAAGCAATTTGGTTTGTTAGCCCATACTGAAAGTACAATAGGGACTCATCATAATCCAGAGGAACCGAACAAAACTATCCACACATCTTGTATAAATTCCAGCTGAGACAGAAGTTTGTTTTGTATGCTACACCAAAACTTCATCATTAAAGACTAGCAACTCCAAAGTAACAGAAATTTATTAATAAAGTCAAAGAGCAGGTACCAAATCATTTGTGCATTTTGAAACAGTTGTTCAGCCTTCATCTGATCTGTTAAAGATACAATACTTGGAAGGATAAGCCAAGAACATTCCTCCAGAGGAGTGACAAGCCAGCCAGAAACATCTTCATTGAAAGGGTTGTTAAGCATTGGAAACAGGCTGCCCAGGGAGGTGGTGGAGTCACTATCCCTGGAAGTATTTAAAGATACGTAGATCAGGTGCTTGGGGACACAGTTTAGCAGTGGGCTTGGCAGTGTTAGGTTAATGGTTGGACTCGATGATCTTGAAGGTCTTTTCCAACTGAAACGATTCTATGTATTTATGCAAGTCACTCAGACCATACTTCTAGCACAGAGGTCTTTTCGAGATGATACAAATAAATCAGTATTTGTACAAATATTTGTACAAACTCTAAGACTATATCCTTATATAAAGAAAAGAACTTGCCTTGGTATGTTTTGCCATCGATTTCAACCTCGTAAGACTCCATGACTTCTTGTATGGCCTCCCCCACATCACAGAGACGTACATCTATTCCAGCACACTGAAAATAAAGTGCAACTATAAATAGGAAATAACTGCAAAGTTTACTGTAGAAGACTCGGCAAAGGATATATATAATGATCATACCTTTATTCCAGTATTTGTGGCATCCTTTACAGCTTGTAATAGTCTGTCATATTTTGGATTGAATGTGACTGTAAAAGCACAGTCAATAATACGACCTGAAATCAGCAGAAGTTAGTTAGCTTCATAGTCTTTGCACTGAAGAATGTTCTTAAAGTTTTAATTCATAAATGAAACTAACCACTAATATGTGTCCCAAAATCTATTTTGCAAATATCATTGTACTGCAGGACTGTTGGATCTCCAGCATTGGGAGTGTAGTGGGCGGCACAATTATTCAGGGAGCACCCAGTAGGAAATGCAAGACCTGCATTTAAACCATTTTCCTTTATCAGCTTACGTGAGCAGTCTTCTAGTTTTTCACTAAAAGGCAGAAGAAACAAAACATAACAGTTGTCATTTCTTATGATGATAAAGCAATGCAAGAACGAAACCTCAGAAAAATATTGAAGCAAACATTTCAATTTGAAATCTTAAACTACTTGTACACTAACTAGCAGGAGACTGTAGACAGGAGAATGTTAAGTACAATATAACAATCTTCAATTCATTCTGTGGTTTATTCTACTCTTTCTCTGGCAAAACTGAGTACTTTGCTAGAGTTTTTACTCTAAATCTAAAACATCCATCCTTTAACAAGCTACATTTAACCCATTATTCCTGAGCAGCAGAGGTTATACAACTCAAGTTCTGGCAAATTAAATGCATTCTTCACAATTCCCTGGATTTAAAAAGAAAAAAGGCAATAGTACAGTCCTCTGCTTTATAATATATTTTTAAAATCCAGTTAAAAAAGGACAATAATATTTTTTAATTTAAGTGATAACCGTGATAAAATAAAACCTTACAAGACTAGCAATTCTTCTTGGGTTTTGTCTACACTCAAGCTGTTAGCTACTGGAAAGCTAGATATATGTGCACCAATGCATGCTCCTATAGTGGTAGTGGATGATGTACACTGCACCTCACACCAGGGGACCATACTTTGACTCTATTTACGAGAAGTTATTCACTCAGAGCAATCTGGAAAAAGAAGAGCACTTATTTTAACAGGCAAGTCCCCATAGCCTGAGGTACTTCAGAAGAAAAGTTGTGTTTTAGAAAATTATTGCTCGTAAAAGTCAAACAGTGTTGTAATTCAGTATGACAGATTTGTTTCAACCAGACTAGTGATTATTAAAGCAGCTGTCTTTCTCCCACTTCTCCCATGATATGTTATTTCTTTCCGTTGTCCTCTCACAGTTACCTTGAGGATCAGCTCTGATCAGCTTTCTTACTATCCTACTCTTGTCAGAATATATTTAACATTTATACCAGGCTGAAACCACCTGTTTTGGGAAGCTAAACTGTCCTGGATCAGTGCAAGTTAATTGGACAGCAGACACTGACTGACATTCACTCTAGACAAAATGAAGGATAGAAAAAGGAATAATTGGAAGAGTCAAGAGAATCAGCCCAGGCTTACTAGTTCTTTGAACTTTACCTTAACCAAAGTCATGTTTGTCTTACTCCATTTGCTTAGTTATTTCTTATCCACTGAGAATAACATGAAGAAACATTGTGCTTTTCCAGAAATATCAGTCAGTGAAGACAAAACACAGACAAAAATCTTCCCGCCCTGGGCCGAGTACCCAGCCATGCCGGTTTGATGCCTCTGCCCACCTCCCGGCCACAGACTGCACCTCCACTGCTCGTCCACACAGCATCTCTCCGACCATTCTGGCCAAAGCCCCAGCGTTTAGTACCGCTACTGCCACTTCTCTTGGCACTGCTGCAGAACTTATGTGCAACAGCACCCAAGGCACCGAACAATAAAATCAACCATGTGCTCAAAATGAGCGAATGTAACTGAAAGCTAAGTTTTAAATCCAGTAAGATCCCAAGCCCTTCCAAGCTGATAAGCTAAGAATATGTTCTAAGGGGGAACTTAAAGGAAATAATCAGGGATACCGGTTGTGTACTTCAAACGGAAATCCCCCGAACACTCACGACACAGTGAATTAGGCACATAAAATTGAGACTAAATCCCTCCCCTCTGGAGAATGAAGAAAAATAATCTACAGCAGAGGTCTTTGAGAAGATCCATGTCCTCACCAGATTTCTATCATTGTCATTCCAGGTTTTATCCAGCTCATAACATATTTCCTCACTTGTCTGTGTGCCTCTGCAGCCTCCCGAAAGTCATTCCAGATTTCCTCGCTGGCTTGGTCTAGCGCTTTCTTTTCTTCACTAGTTGTTCTCCAAGCAGCAGTTCGCCTTCAAAATAAATAAAGTGTGTCGTGACAAGTTATTATCATCACAGTAGTCATTACAACTTCCGTCTAAAGCCTGCAAAGTGTTAATTAACCAGTCAGGTTTACATTTCCCTGTGTAAAAGAAAAGATCCCAATTTAGAAAATTTTCAGAATAAAGGAAGCCTATAAAAAAAAAATTAAACAAAATCTATCGGCGCCACAGATCAGTACCTGTGAAAGGCAGTAACACTGCAGGAAAAAAATAAACATGTATATACAAGAATTAAATTCAGTTAGACCATGAAGCATGTTATTCTCGTTATGCTTTTAAAAGGCTTACCTCCCAACCCTCCCAAAAGCCCAGAGAAGCAGTGACCTTGAAGGACGCGCAACGCTTTTCAAAAAGACAGAACAAATTCCTCTCAATGCCTGCAATTCTACCTTGAGTTTAGTAAGCAAATCACTGCAACATCAACCTTACTCATCCAGACAGTTCTCTTCCTGTATGGAAAAGAATCTCAGCACTGTAGTTTAGCTACTTGGCCCAGAAACTGTTACTGACGCAGAGACAAGTACCACCTTCAAAATTTAAGGGCTAGTGGTTCCAGTATTACTTTTGCTCATCCTCAAAATATTTAGGTAATAAGACCTAACACGGTACATAGTAACTATGACACAAGCCAGGAAGTCACTTTCTGAATTTGCTGGATGGTGAATTAAGATTTGATCCAGGACAATACCACTCATTTTGGCTCTTTGGCAGGTTCATAGAACAAAAACAAGAATAATTTTCAATACAAGACTAAATATAAGCTTAGTTTTATTTTTTTTTATTATGCAAGAAGCAATACAACTAAAATTCCAAGC
Organism: Baryphthengus martii; assembly: GCA_013396935.1. NCBI lineage: Eukaryota > Metazoa > Chordata > Aves > Coraciiformes > Momotidae > Baryphthengus > Baryphthengus martii. Next base: position 139,673 of record VWZK01018605.1, on the reverse strand, counting down.
AAGCAAACAAACGAAGCAGTAATTTAAGTACTACAGCAACTGTCAGAACTTTGGTAGAAAACTACTCTTCTGACCACAAAGTAAAGGCAGCCGTCAGATGGTAAAGCTGGAGCCCTGTGATACAAAACCCCCTAGTGATAACTTAAAGAACTCTATATGTGCTATGCAGGACAAATAGTACCAAAATCAATATATAGCTGCCCACCTTGATAGGTGGGTCATAAAAGAAAAGGGATGATGGACATTATGGACCAAAGATGCTGAACTATGCTAGTTTCCAAATTTAGAAATTAACTCTCACCTTTATATAAGTGAGCTGATTCTAAGCAAACAACTGAACAGGACTACTTTCTGAAATCCAAAGGTGTAGCTACTTACCCATTCATAGACATGTAACTTGGCTCCACTCTAAGAGTTTCCTTCACAGCCAAAATACAGGTGTGAGTGAGCCAAGAGACTACGCCCTGCAATTTTGCTGCATTTTGAACTGAGTATTTATACAGTGTTAAGAGGCTTGCAATCCTAAAGCAGAGTTGAAAAGATAAAGAAGTATAACCAGCTATTCTATAAATTTTGAGAGTCTTTTGCTTGTTTCCCTTGAACTAAGTGCTCCCTTTCAGATAAAGTAACAACAGTGCAAAGGATAAATCACGTTTACGGTTCTGAGCAGTTTTCTTCCTCCAGTAGCAAGCATCACGCATAGCACTCTTAGAATTTCCCTCAACGCTGCTAAATTCCATCAAAAAAATCCCAAACCATCAAGCACAACAGGTTGCAACACCTTAGTCCCTTTACTGCACTTGGAATCTGGACTACTGTCAGTACAGTAGCCACAGCACAAGAAGATGGAGAAGGTGTACTGCAGAAAAACAGCGGAGAAGAGTGACCTGAAGATCCTTTCAGACTTCTCTGAATTCCAGCTGGCAACACCCTCTAGGAGCAAGACTTGCTGACAGAGTCTGGGCAGATGTGCTGCCATCAGTCATAGACTTAAGTGCAAATTCCAGCGAGCTGGCAGAAGCTGTCCTCACTTCACCTACTGTATTCCAACATATATAGTCACTCAATGCAAGACAATGAGGGGACAAAATAGCCTCTACATCTAGAAATACTGTATCAGACCCAAAGCGTTTTACTGCCAAAGCTGCCATCTGGCAGCTCAGCAAAGGAGGTGACAAAAAATCCTGCTCAGGCCTAAACACTTCAGGACATGTGAAAAATCAATTGATCAAATAAAAGTCTCACACCAAATATCAAATCCTTTGACAGGTACATGAGCTAACAAGGTTTTCTGAGGACAGTTTCCTAATGTGCTGCTACCACATGTCAGCTTAAGAAGTTCACCTCTTGCTCCAAGAGGTGTTTGTTCCCTTCTTTTCACTGCTGTTCACAGCCCCCAGTTTTCATAAATACAAATCTTTTTAGGACTGTGCTATAAACTAGATTTTAGTGACCAAAGACAAAAATTTCAGAATAGAATTCCCCCAGATTATCTTAATCCAGACAACAGCAGAGGGGTGGAAACAAGCAAAGAAAAAAATGCCTTAATTCCACTCTTAAAAAAATTGGTATATCATGAAATATTACAGGCTTATAGCTTTTCCATCCTCCCTGTCACATCATTTCAAAGTCAGGCATCTTCAACAAAAATGCAAACCTTCAAATAAAACTAAATACTTGAGACATAAATCACAATTTTTAGTCTGCTGTCTATACAGTGATTGATTCTCTGCTATTTTTTCCCTTGAAAACTGAACGATACCCACTTCTAGTTCAACTTCCCACACACAAGATACAATTCTAGGTTGATAAGAAGTAATTTAAGAAAACACGTGATATCAAGAGTTAGGAATAGAAGTGCAACTCCTAAAAAAAATATCAAAGATAAAACCCTACTGACCTCAGCATGAATAAGTAAAGTGACACAAGAATTCTTCACCAATATATAAAATGAAACTATTATTCAGAATAAGAAACATACTGGCATTCATGTCAGCTTCTAATTTAAGTAGCTGCTTATGTTAGGAAATGCTAAAATAGCATCACAAGATATAAATGTTTAAATTAGGAACCAAACTAAGTATATATCTGCTTAAGAAAATTATACAAAGAAACTATTTCAGGTTCCTAAGGAAAGCATGTTCTTCTTCCGTGGCAGATGGCAGAACATTCTTGGTACAGAAAAATGCCCCACTTAAACCCTGTTAGAAAAGGTGGTTTCGTTTTGTTGGGTTTTTGTGTTTCGTTGGTGGTTTGGTTTTTTTTCTTTTAACATGAATAGTAGAGAACCCAAAGTAAAACATATAATCTTTAATAGCTGGATACACAGAATTGGGTTGGATGTGACCTTAAAAATCATCTAGTTCCAACCCGCCTGCCATGGACAGGGAAACCTCCCACTAGACAAGGTTGCTCAAAGTCCCATCCAACCTGGTCTTGAACACATCCAGTGATGGAGCACTAACAGAGGTGTAAAAATATTATGTTATTTGTTAATAAACTATGAACACGCTTAAGATGTTTATAAACTAATTTCCTGGATTGCTTAAATCATGTCCTTCTGAAAGTGGCACGTGCATATACAGATAAACGCTTAACTCTTAAGCATGAAAGAATCACTCCTGGATCAAACTGTCAGGACCACCCTGTGCAAGTCCTTCATTAGCATGCTAATACTGTATATACAAACAAGACAGTCATTTACAAACAAATACAAGCACACCTTGTGATCTAACTGAAGTAATTAAAAAGAAGGTTTCCTTAAAACCAAATTTTCATCTTACAGAAATGAAACCATAGCTGTGAATATTTAAGCACAATTTGTAGGATGGACTAGACTCTTAACTATGTTACTTTCACTCTGTCAGAAACAGTTATTGCCTGTAAACAACCAATAAATGTTTCAAAGTAGTTTGATTCTGAGAAAAATGTCATTGAAAACTAAACAATGCTATCAGAAATAAGTATTTATCTACTCCCCTCCCCTCTTCAGCTTAAACTATTTTGCCAGAGTTTTGTTTCAAAGTTTCCTGGGAAGTTTTCAGTAATATTTGGTCTTTTCATTCAGATTTTCATGCAATTCAAGCTAATTCCACACCCTGCCCTCCTGTCCCCAAGTAAAACATGACCTTCCACAACATTTCACATAGGGGAAAAAAAAAAAAAAAATAGTCAAGAAACTCAGTCTAGTTTGTATCTCCTAATTCTTGACCAAGCATAAGGAAATAGTAGTACCATACGAAAACATAAGGATGCACACCTCTTGTTTCATTAAACCATTAGAAGCTCTTGCTCTTTTAGTAGAAATGCACATTATTCCCAGATCACTATGAATTATAGAAAATATCTTAGGTTATGACTACATATTCACACAAAGAGAAGCATAGTGTAGAATGTATCACTTAGGTTTTTAAATAAACTGTCTCATACTCTGCAAATAATGTCTCTACCAATAAATAATAATAAGAAACAAAACAAGAAGTTGACATCTAGATGCCCTCAAAACTGCTGCATAATAGCATCTCATGTCCCTAAATTTTAAACCTTCACTCAGTTCTAATTCAGACTATTTTTCCTTGCAAGCTGCCTACTGAAATCTCATCGGTCCTCTGGGCCTCGAGGTCCCCCGCCTCATGGCAATTCTGCTTATACAGGCTATACTTTAATTAAAAGGGTAGGGAAGGAGAAACATTTCTGGCCTGAAGACTTCTATTCACTAAGTTCTTAAATGATCCAGTTAAAACTGGGGAGGGGGGAGGAAAGCACGTTACAATCCACTTTGTCCATTTAGTTGTACATTAACAGATTTGCAGTTCAACATATCCAGATGACAGCATTTTTTTTTTCCTAAGCTTAAAACACTCACCCATCTTGCGTCGGTGGGTATTCACATTCTTCTCCTTTTGGGAATATGTTGCTGGGAAATAGATCACATATTGGAATAGAAGGTGGATCTGTCTGGACCTTAGCTGTGAAATGTAATTTAAGAAAGTTTTACATATGGTACACCGGAAACACTAAGTATCTTATTTCAACCATAAAAATTAAACAGCACAAGTTAAGATCCCCGTAGTAGAATCTGGGCTTCTACCAAGACAACATCCTATCACGATGCCCTCATATGACTTTATTTGGCCAATGTTCAAAGTGGCAGTCAGGGGCACCAGAAAGAAGAAAACTCAGCCAGACTTAGCCAACAAATCCAAACTGCACCCCAAAATTTGTTTCAGCTGCCAAGCAGCAGCACTTACACATGCTTATACCAAATATTCCCGCAAGTCTATCCTTATTTTTGTGCTTGATACCTACGTCCTTTCTTCTTTTTCTTCTTCTTCTTCTTTTTCCCTGTTGCTCCATCTCCTTCACCTTCTCCATCTACAGAAAAGAAAGTGCTCAGGTGAACGTAAAATAACCTTAAAAAATCTAAGAATTTTGACTGAGACACAAATACTCTGGACTTTCTGGAAACACTTCTTTCACAGCAGAATTTAACGGATTAAAAGAAGACAGCTAGAAGCTGCCACCAAATCATTCACATTTTCAGTCCCTACACCAAACACAGACCTAAGAAAATACTTTCTAAAGTTGTTAACTTAAACATGTTATCGAACAGAGGAAAAAAAGCAGCTCAGGGAAAGAGTTTCCAGAAAGTCCTATTTCAGATTTCTCTGTTCTCAATTCACCCCAAAAGATGCCTGGGGTTGGGAAGAGGACATGAGAGAGAACCGTATTAGACACGACAGCTAACAAAAAGCTAAGAACTACTGCTTCAAACCCCTCTTCTGGTGCTTTAACTAAGCAAACTTTACACATCTGGAAAGATAAAAATCCCAAACAAGTAAAGATTACAACACTTAAGTCAGGTTGAGTTTAATCTGGAGATGCCAGGGAGAGTCACAGCCAGCACCGAGCACAACCACTGCGTGTGGGATGTAGCAGTGGGAGGTCTTCAGAGAGCATAGAGTGTAAGCACCAAGAATGGGCCACACGGTGTTACAGTCACATTTAGAAGTTAACAATAACTTCACATTTGGCTGCATCTAATGCTTGCTTATTTCATTACAACACAATGAAGTATTTCTCTAATGTGAGACCATCTAACTAAAACTTCTGGATTTGACCGTAAGTTCATTTCAAAATGGGTAATTACTAGTCGTCTACATTTAGAAGACTTATTTTTATCTAAAGCGAAAAGGAAAATTGAAAGAAATTTTAGAACCAAGTCAAAGCACTGCCATTCTGAATGCATTTCTACAGAAACTTGTATTTGGTCATTTATTTAGGGAAAAAAACAACAAAACAAACCACTGAGCAGTTGTTCCAGTCTCTGGATTTCCAGCCTCTCATGATGGTCCATGTCACCCACATTTTTATGCCATAGTGACTGCTGTAATCCTGCAGCTGGGGCAAATTTCAGTGACGTGTCACTCTTGCCCCTCCCCAGCCCATTGTTGGCATTTGTAAAAAATTGTACATAAAACTTCTACTAGTGTAACTACAATGTAGTCAAGCCTATCAGATTCTCCATCAATCCATATTTCATAGGCAACTGAAGATCCTTAGCAGCGCATATAAATTTCTTTCAAATGTAGGAACTTCAGCACATTTCTCTTGACCTTGAGCTGTGCTCAAATCATTCATCAAGAAATTATTTAGACATAAGTCCAGTTCATTCACCAAGTGATTTTTCCCTTTTATTTTTTTTACCTTTTTTTGTTTTTTTTTTAAATACACTCGGCCTGAACTGGAAAAACAAAACATAACAAAGTACAGCGTTTCTTAAATGTTGTTGCTGTTGCTATCTGCTTATTGTGGCTTTTTCATACATCACTGCACGTGAATCTGCCAACTGCAAGCCCAGCTAACTGGGCCTATGCTTTCGTGTCCTTGAAGACTGCTGCAGACTAACTGTGCTGCCAGAAATGTAACTACTGCATCTGACCAATATCCTGTTTGTCTTCAGGTTATTTATCCGCTAATGAAAAGATTTTAGTGTCTTTGCAAAACTGAAGCCCAAGCTTATGCCACTTTGGCATAGCTGTTTAATAACTTAGCCTAATAACATGCAAAAATCTTACCTGTCAGCATGTTTTAACACTGCAATGGAAATCTGAAAAACACTTTCTAATCTCTCCCAGATTTCAAAAGGTATTAACTCAGTTATGGGCTTATCAAGAGACAAAAATAAAGGGGGAGGGGTGGAGTAGGTATTTTATTGGTTTTAATCCAATACAGTACCATGTCTTAAGCAACACCTCTGAAACTACATAATTAAGATGGCAAGTGGTGAGAACCAGTGTAAGTAAGAACACACAGTTGTCTTCAAAACCCAGCAATTTTTATTTTTCTCAAAGAATATTATTTTTTCTGAAAACACTTCCAAGTCTAATACGTGGGGAAAAAGGAAAATTATTTCAGAGATAGCACCACTTCATTTTTTTTATACTTCCTAATACTGTAATACTAACCACTTAGACTGCGAAAAGCAGAAAAGAACACAGCACTTGATCTGTGACTAACAATGTTATTTCTCCTGAGATGGAACTCTAACTCGTCTTAAAAATATTTTAAATAACTTTTTTCATTGTATAAAGTTTTCATCATACTCCTCAATACTTCCTAAATTGCAACAATAGCAAAGCACATACTGTAGTAACTATCTTTCAACTCTATAACCTGAAATATACTGCAAAACAAATAATCCATCAGAATATACTTCTGTGGAAAGTGGCTGCATAAAACCACACGCTATATAGAGATTAATAATGTTCAAAGATCAACTTTTTGGTAATTTTACACATCCCAGCACACTTACTTAATTTTTTTCAACTTCTGTCTCTGATTTATTAAATTAAATTCTGGTATGATGAATTCCAGCAGTAGCCAACTACGAAGATTTCTAAGCAGAACAGTAAGAGCTACATTAGGGTGCTGAGCCAATGTTAAATGCTAATTCATAATCAAGAAACTAAACTACTAACTTGAGAAATATATTTTCTTAAATGTCCACTTCTATTAAGAACCACTCATCAAAACAAAGACAGAAGGTGTGTGCCTTGCTTGTGTATTAATCCCCAGTTCAGCTTTAATAAAAAAAATAGAGTTACGATGAACAGGTTTCAAGTCACCGGTAAAGACTCTAAGACCTCCCTTAAAATTTTCTCTGCATTTTTTTCTTTTAAGTCAAGAATAAGAGACATTATTTGGAACATAAATTTATACTGAGCACAGTAGTGAATGTGAGAATGATTTATAGCTTACCTTACCTTAACTAAACATTACCCTGCCCTTGAAGATCCTAACACCCTTGAAAACAAGCTTTAACAAAGCTGTTACCCATGTTAATTTTTTTTATATATGCATCTGTGACAGCTAAACTGTTGCCAAAAAAATTAAAAGTATATATAGTTGCATCACAGCTCTCCCAAGGGAAAAAAAAAAACAACAAAAACAAACAAAAAAAACCCAAAAGGCATGTGTAAAGGTCTGTTAAAATGGGAGTCTAGGAAGAAGTTGAAACTGGAAATGTTAAAAGAAAAGCTAAGTTACACTTGCCTTCATCATCATCATCTTTTTCTTTCTCCTCCAGTGCTTGCTTATCCAATTGTTTTGCTACATCATCAAGAGCGCCTTCCATTTCTTTATCTGTTTCTTGTCCTGTTTGTAAAATTAAAGTACAACTTACAGTAAAAAGACATATCCACATTACTATACAATAGCCCCCAAAACTTTATAAAAATATTATGCTGTACTCAACCTACATGTACCAGAGAACACGAAGGTTGTTTGGTTTTTCTTCTATTAAAGCAGACCCAATGTGTGAGATTGTAGAACACCACAGTGACAGGCACTGTTACTGAAACTTGCATATGAAGGTAACATTACCCATACACTTATGAATACTTTTTTTTTTTTCTGTCAGGGCAAACTAACTTTTCTTGCCACAGCAGCAGCCTGCTCTTGTGAGATAATATGGGCGTGAAGCAGATAATTACAAACGCACAGCATGATCATTCACTAACTGCTAGCCTGCTAAAACAAACTAAAACCGTAGTTCCTTTACACTATTTGCCCAGACTTGCTTCGGCTCTCTCAAAGAACTTGGGAGCGGTACAGAGACTCCATCACGCGGGATGACTTTTACAGCAGCAGTCACACGCCTTTCACCCCTCAGGGCACAGGAGATGATGAAGGAAGGGGTGGCTTCTCCTGTGCGCACCGGAGCAGCGAGGACTTCCCTCGCCCCAGCTTCCTTGGTGCTGAACAGCAGCAGCATCCTCCCATCACCCGCCGGCCCCCTCCCCGCCGAGGGGATCCCCCTCAGGCCACACAGCCGCCACGGGCCGGGACAGCGGCCTCGGCGGCGCCCATCGCCCCACCTGCGCCCCGTACNGTCGTTCTCGCCGTCTCTCCGTGGGATGGCCACTGCTAGTGCGGCGTTACTGTCGGAGCGCGGCGGCCCGGCAGCCCCGCCGTTCCTCGCTGCCCGCCCCCGGGTCACCGTCCCGCAGCTGTAGGGCTCCGCTGGGTGCCGACGCCAGCGTTGGTGTCAGCCTCTGTCCTGTGCGCAGTCATCTCCTGCTTCCGAATGGTTGTCCCCACATGACGTGCAGAGTTGGGACCAGGTGACGTTTTACACCTGTGTTTTTTTAGGGGGAGCGTTTACCCCCGAGTTTGAAAGGCTGGTTTTGGTCATCTGCGTTTTCCTCGCCTGGAATTGGAGCAGTCCAATCCAAAGTGATCCAGTGACACAAAACTTTTCCACGTAAGCAGGTTTCAGTTTGGAGAGGCCAGTGGAATAAGATGACAAGCCATCTGCCCGTGTTTAGCCCATGTCCGGGAGTAAACTATCGCAGTTGCTCGCTATCACCCAATGACCTCTCCCCAGCCAAGAAGAGGGATCAGGAAAAGCGGGGGAAACTCACAGGCTGAAATGAAAACCGATTTAATGAAACAGACAAACAATACCAATGCCGATATAAAGTAAAGAAAGTTATACTCAGCCCAGCTTGGATCAGTTGCCTTAGTGAACTCCAAACTGCTGATGGCCTGCAGACTATGGCAGGCCCATGATTCTGTCCCGGTGAAACTAGGACACCATTGCAAAAGGTTTCAGAAATGCCAGCTGAAGGTCAACAGCAGAGACTTGCTCTGTCTTCCTCAGCAAGTATCCTCCGTGGGAAATAGAATATAAAGAGGAAAATGCTAAAACAAAGCAGTCCTTTCCCAGCAGGAACAGCTGCCATGAAATGTTTTATAACATTTAAGATTGTCAAGATTTACAACTTGAGAACACTGAATAAACTAAGTCACATGAAAGGTAACTTGTACAGAAGAAAAATAATGTAAGAAAAAATAAATTCTTTCAAGTCCCTTGGAGCATAAAAGGGAAGATTCTGATACATGGTAAAGGGCACTGCCTTGTCCCATTTCTACAACTACCTAGAAAACCAAGGAGAAGTGTCAGTATTACCTACATCCACTAATAGATCATTAAATCAGCCTAATTCTTAAAATTCCTCTACTGAGTTCACACTTTTCACAGGTTTTCTACTAGTATAACCATGCTGTCTAAAAATACTTTTTTTTTTCTTCCTTACTAGTGTATTTTAACAGCTCTTGCCTGAGATGTATTTATAGTGTATAGTATAATGTAGTGTCATGATAATTTCTAACATATAAAGGTTACAAATGGGCCCATTTGTAACAGCTGCATAGCTGTGTTTTAAAATGCTTTCGCAGCCAGTTCTTTGCTCAGGAAAACTGGTAATGCCTTGTATCTCACTGAGGCCCGAACTCTGCCCCCTTGACCTCCATTCTGCTCTGTGAAGGTGTCACAGCAGCATGTTCTTCAGTGCTTGTGCTTGTAAGAGCACTGGAACATGGAAATACTCAGCTGGACCTTTCATGGGACTGGGATGGATGCAAGGGAGCTGACTCCCCTGGGCTGAAGACCATGGATTTTGTTGACTAGAGAACTGAAGTCACAGATAAAGGAGGCCATAAAGTCTACAGAAGCCCAGGGAATACAGAAGGAGAGAGGTGAGATTGACCAGAGATAGATAAAAGAAAAATAGGGTAGGCAATAATACATCTCATGCAGATGAGATCCAGAGTAAGGGCATCAGAGGAAAAGAGACAACAAGTGGGACAAATATTTCTGTGATCAACTGAATTCATGAAGCCAATTTTCTCCGATATTTTTCCTTTCCTCCCCAGGTTGACGCCAGCACCATTCATAGTCACTGAGGTAGCCCGATGAAGATGGCCTGTGCTGTAGTACTGCAGGTGCAGTTGGCCAGCTGACTGGGGCCACACAGTTCAGCAGAGTTCAGCCTGCCTTTTTTTCCTTTTGATGGGGGCACTTCCTTGGGCCTCTGTCATCTACCCAGCTGCTGATTTTCACAACGTGTGTGTACCTTTTGGTGTGCTACTCTGCCAAATCTGCCTGAAACTGGACATTTGCATAAACCTCCTTTCCTTAAAGGAGGCTGAAAATGAACTGTAGAGGGGAGTGACACCTTACTTAACAAAGAATAAGAATAAAACCTAGCAGAGTGAAAGAAAATCATCAGTGAGCTAGAAGAGGCGGGGTTAACAGTGTGTTTCTACAGTTTGAGGGGAGGCTGCACTCTAAGTACTCTCACTGGATGGATGCAGGAGCACTCCCTAAGATGTGTCCATTAGGCTGGCAGAGAAGAAAGCATGTTGGGAGGAGCAAAGTTAAGCGCCTTCCAGGTTACACCCCTTCCAGCCACAGAATTAGAACTAGACTCTACATAGGAGAGGACAGACAGCCAACAGGATAAGAGCATGGTAACCAACAGGCAAAAATAGGAATGCTTTCTGAAAAAATTGCAAAGTGGGAGTAAGAAACTGCATGAACAAAGCGATCATTAGCATGAATGGACTGACATTTGGATGCCCCTCTCCCCACCTGGCTGCTTTTAAGAGGACCTGGTGTCTTAGAAGCAGGGAGAGTGAGCCACATCCTGTAGCATGTCCTTTACCAGCTCAGAGTGTTTTGTCCTTCTCCTGTTATTGCCAGTCAGCTGTTCCTAGCATTTAATATACATTATATTAATGAATGCTACATTTTCCAATTTCACGCTGTACTAGGCAGCATAAGAAGACAATATCAGGCGAGCCATAGACCAGAAAAGACATGTAGATGCCATTTTTAGGTATAGAAAGATACTGGGTTTTTCTTTTTGTTTTCTCACAGTGGCTATTCCTTTTTCTTAACCAGCCTCTCAGACAAAAGCAGGCAGTGGCTGGGGACTTAAGGGGAGGGCTGAATACAGCCCAAAACACGTGGTAACTAAGCAGCAGGACTTGAAACCCATTCCTGAAAGACAACACAGGAACTCACCTCTTTTTTTACTTCTAGGGAGAGGCAGCTCCCATTGCACTATTTTCCTAGCAAAAGAAGCTATGATCTTTAGGAAAAGACTTCATTCAGAGTATGTTATTTTCTTTCGTGTTTTCTTTTCAGGCTGTGTGTAAGTGTCAAGAAATGGCATGGAATGGAGTGGGGGAGCTCTTTCCGACAGCTGTGGTTTAATCCTGGAAAGAGGGGGAGGAAGGACTAGGGAGTAAGTGGCCTATATCAGTCCCGAGAAGAATTGAACAGAGGGATGTTATCTTTGTTTCTGTTTGTGTTTCTGGGACTGATGCCATTATTAATGTGTTTATGACACTTTAATACTCTTTTTCTTAGTTCAGGGCCAAGACTCGTAGTTCTTACTCAGCTCTAAAAATCCACTGAAGTCAATGGGAAAATTTTTATGACCAGAAGTTTAATATCAGGCCTAAGGGCTGAATGCAGACAAAGAAGATGTTTCTTGCATGAGAGCAAATATGTCTTATGAACCCTAGAAGGAAAGATATCCCCCCTTACCAGCTGCTGAGAACAGAGAACACTTGTACTTCCTCAGCCATCATCACTGATAGCATTTACTATGGGAATGACAACTATCACCAACTAGTGTCTTCCTTAGCCTGGATGAGATAAAGGGCTTCCTTAATTCTGAAACCACTCCTCCTTTAAGAATTTACCCCAAATCTCGATGAAGTAGCTAAGTCAAAGTTAAAAGTCACAAAAGCAGCAGAAGAATTCACATCTAGCACTGTTCAGTGTGGACTTCTTTCCACATTCCCTGGCAGTTTCTTTTTCTTTTTACCAAACATCAGTTTGATTACAGCCTGTCAGCCATAATCCAAACATCCTGGCTTGCATCAGCTAGTGTCACAATATCAACATTTTTTGGAGGATGGATTTTCAAAGGATGCAAGGAGTGCTTCTTAAAAGAAATAAATTTACTCTGTCTTACTGCTGAAAGTCACCTTGAGAGGCACAGACTGCTATTTGTGCATTCAGACTGGGACAAAGCAAACACTTTTCGGTTTGCATGAATAGATGCACGCTGTGAAATATAAAAATAAGTCCTTTCATTGCCTCCTCTGGAGCTCATTTTTAAAATTGCTTTTAAGTGGCGAGATTCACATGAACAAAACAATCCATTGTCTGGACCAGTGCTTCAAAAACACTGCTTATATTTCTGCGAGAAGGAGATACCGCATCAAGCATGTTTGCAGAGATGTGCGTTAGGATGGGCTGCAGAGATGTGCGTTAGCATGGGCTACAGATCTGTGCCTGTGTGGNGGAGATACCGCATCAAGCATGTTTGCAGAGGTGTGCGTTAGGATGGGCTACAGATCTGTGCCTGTGTGCAGTTTGGTAGGGAAGGTTGCACAAAGTCAAGGGTCTCCACACTGGTATCTTTCTAGGAGATTTTTTTAAAATTTGTGACAGAGCTGTAAACTCCCTTTTTTAAATAAAAGCATATTTATTGATGTACTTGCAGAGTCATAACTGCAGATTCAAATAGTCTTCTCTTTCAGGTAACAGAGGCATTGCCTAGCCTCAGAATAACTGTAGGTTATATCTCATGAAAACACTAGTTTAAACCTAAATTATCAAAACCTGGTATTTTGATCTTCAGTTTTGTAATCAACTTTGTGTAATTTAATCCGCTGAGGCATTAGTGTATTCCCAGTCATACAGTGGTGGTTCCTGCATTATTTGAAGCAGATTTTCAAGGCCTCACGCAGAAAGTAGTTCCACAGTTTCACTATTAGTGTAAAAACCATGTACAGTTTCTTTCTCAAAGCCTGTTGACCTAGCTAGTTTCCTCCGGGGTGCTCCACCCCTTCTTCGGTCTAGGGAGTAAAGGAACCCATGTTTATAGCTGCAGCACTGGAGGCAGGATCTATATATTTCTTTGCCCAGATATTTACTTTTATATCCAAGATATTACTCTGCTTCCCTCTTCCCCTTCATACCTTCTCCAGTCTTAAATTGAAAGCATGCATTTTGTTTTAGATGAAAACTAGAATGAAAGAGAGGGGCAAGAAGATACAGAAGAACTGTCCTCATATTTCACTACAGATCTTCCTTCTGGCTTTACTCCCAGATAACAGTGTGACGCCAGTAGTGGTAGGAGCAGGGAAGTTTCTGTCCATTTTTCAGGGAAGGTGCAAAAAGGAGCCCCAAGGTAGAAGTGTCCAAGGCAAAACAGGAGAAATGGAGGAGGCGTGTGACCAGAACTGGCACCTGGCCACACGGCGTGATAAGAAGGAGACAAGTGGGAAGGTGACAGTGTTGTATACCTAAACATATGTCTGCTGACTAATGTACTGGGAGCCAATGTTCACAGTGTTCCTCTGGGGTGTGACTCCTGGATACCTGGGTCTTAAATTCAGATTTCATCACATTTGCTTTAAACTGATGTTTTTGTTTCAAGGACAAACCTTATTTTGTCTAACATGCTTTTGAATTTCAGAAGTTTACGCCAGGTTATTTCAGTCTATGAAGACAGTTGTGTGCACGCAAGGTGTTTAAGAAGCTATCATGGAAGCTGGAGGGGGTAACCATGTGGTTACAGCTAAGTGTCTTTAGAGGCTTGAGGACTAAGACTTTTTTGGTAAAATTTTTTTGTATTATAGATTTCAAAACTCCTGAAACTTGTTGATATATTTTCCAGATTGGCAGTCCTTTATTTAAAATGTTACAGTTTAAAATAAAGACAGTCTGCTAATAACTGTGGAAAATCAGAGTTCCAAAACTGGAAAAAAAAAACAAAACAAAACAGCACAAAATAGGGTGTATAGAATGAGCAGTTCCTGGAGAAGACTTTAGACACCTAGAATTTTATTACATTTAAAAGTCCTTTTGCATGTCACATCTAAGAAAGCAAAGTTTTGGACTTATTTGATTACCATTTTACTGAGGCAAGAGGAAATAATTTTACAGAGGAGAGAAGAAATCAGTCTGCATGTTACGTGACATTACATTGCACTTCAGCAGACATAGGCCAAAGCGTACCCTGTCAGTGCAGAGACTCCTTGGTTTGGCAATGGTTGCACTAAATCCCCTCGTGCTGCTCTGCACAGGTATTTCTGAGCTTGATCTAGGAGTGTCTTTCTTGGGAGGAAGTGTGGCTTAGTCTCAACTGAGTGCTCAAAGAGAGCATTATCAGCCTGTCCACAGATCTTTCAGGCAGCGAAGCTAACAAGTCTCTCTTCTCTGTTCTTTAACTGTTACTGTTCTCACTTAATGATACGGCTTTGTTTTTCTCCTCAGCCCTCTTGAAGGCAGGAGTGCCATCTGTACAGGAAAGCATACATACAGAAATGGATGAAGGTGGTTTCTTAAATGGTGATACAACAACAAAAATCCAGTTTTGCAACAAGTATCTTGTCATTCCCTGTGTAAAACCACTATGGAGGACTTAAAACCAAAAATCTCCCAAACATCTTTGATCCCACAGGCAAATGAGGACCCAGCACTGAATGTATTGACTAAGTCTGTGGCTGGAAACATGTTACAAGAACTTGGAGAGAAGTTGCAGCTTCTTGCTATATATGAGACTTGTTTTCTTTAGGGACTTGTTAATGTGCTAACCTGTAGGTGGAGAAAACTTACTGAAGGGATTGATTACTTCACCAGAAGTCACTAGTGTACAAAAGTGTGATATCCAAAGAAGCTAAGCCTCAGAGGAGGTTAAGAATCATGCTCTGGGGTCCAAATGTACAGAATGTGAAATCACAGCCATCAGAAAAGAATGATAGAAGAAAAAAAAGCTTTGCTCTACCAGCCTACACTGCAAAGGAAAAAAGAAAATCTGAGACAGCATCAAACATGTCTCTTGGAAGAAAAGGTATGGTTGTACCATGTAAATGTGCTGTATTGTCATGTTTGGCTGCAAAAGGGAAAACCCCCACTTTCTGTGAAACCTACACACTCTGCTGGCTGGGTAAACCAACATGCTCCACTTTAGAGCTTGTTTTACTGCAGTTCTCTGCGAAGCGTTTTAGGGCATGATGAAATAGCTCTGCAGCTGAAGCAAGAGGTACGAACACTTAGAAGAACAAAGCAAGTGAAACTGGGCAATGTTTCAAACCATTTATCAAAGAATTTTTAGTCTCCTCTTTCAAGGTGAGTGATAGAGTCATAACATATTGCGCCAGCAAAAACCATTTGCACCCAGTGCATTTCATTCAGCAAGTGTCAGTGATCCTCAGTGCAGAACCATTGGTTGGAGTCAAGCCTGTCCCAGCTCTCCACGTGCTGCTGCAGTCTTCCCCTTTAAAAATAAAACAAAAAGAATAGTCGTTGTGTTTATATTTTTGAAAGCTGACTCACCCTTGCATATATGATCATAAGCATTGCACTCTGCTTTCTTCCTGTCTAGCTCCTGTTGTGCAAAATGATGCTGACCATCACCCATCACAATCAGCTTCTCACTCTCATCCAACATTTGTGATGAAAGAGGTAAGAGTAGCAGGTAGCTGGGCAGGATGGCTGGTGCTTAGCAGAGGTGGTTAAAAATTATGCAGTACTTGGACAACTGTTCTGAATGCCTGAAGTATGGATTAGCATGAGAAGGGAGTAATTGTCAAGCAATAACCTCCCTGCTTTTTGGATACAATCTGGTTTTAAATACCCAGTCCTTCTCCGATTATCTCCAATCATCTGCCAACAAGATTTTCTACATAGCCGCTGCAGATCCACTACTCTTTGCTAGCAGAATACAGGGTGAATATCTGCTTTGGGATATTATTTTAAGCCTTTCCCTACTGGAAGCTGTCTGACAGCATATATTTGACTTAATACATTTTGCTCTGAATGGGAGCACTAACGCACTTAAATGAGAACTTCATCACAAGGCTTTATACCAATTCTGCCTAAAATGAGGACAAATTTGATCATCTGAAAGGAAGAACTGCTTACTCTGCACCTCTTTTTGGATTTCTTTAAGAACATTGCCATGTGGGGAAGAAAAAACAAAAGCACATTTGTGCATTTTCTTCGTACTCCTGGCCATGAAGTTGGTCAGGTGCCACCAGGACTGCAGAACTGAAATTCCTTGGCTGGTGAAGGTTAAAAGTGCTGCAGAGACACGCTGCATCCTAGCATGGAGGAACAGCTCCATAAATAAATATATAGGCTCTGAAGGGAATTGTACTCTCCCTCTTCTGTTGTTTTCTGAAAATGCGGCATCTGGTTGTAACAAGGCAACAGCACTTCTGAAATACTTTGCTGTAGAGTTGTGTGCTCTTGGTGTCTCTGAGCTATTAAGTTTGCAAGAGTATTGATTTGACCTTTAGCTCTTGTGCTCACAGGCAGCCTCTTCAGTCTTCTGTCTCGGTGATCTCGAGATGATGCACACTTCCCTTCAGCACTCCACCAGTGGATCTGCCAGGGCACTGTACAGTTAGGCAGCTGCTGGAGTTTTCTTAGTCACAGATGAAGGGGTCGAGACAACCAGCTTCCACTAAACTGTCCCTACCCTTTCCTGTCTCTTGCGACCTCCTGTTTGCTTGGTCTGTCATCGCAGGATTATTTTTCATTTGGTGATGGGAATGTTCAGCAGCAGGTCATGCATTTCTGTGACTGCAGTTCTAACCCACTGAGTTCTTGGTTTTGAACAACTTGCTTGTCAGTTTCTTCATAGTGACACCATAAATCTAGGGAAACTGAGCTCCCCTGCATTAATTTTAACAATTGTTAGCCCTGTTCTCTAGCAGTCTGTGTCTGTAGCCATTTTTTATCACTTCATTTGGACTTTCACTTCAAGTAATCTGATTTCTTGGTAATAACCATTGCAACAGGTGTTCAGACTGAAGAGAGATCGCACTCTGACCATTCAGCTTGGGTGTCCTCACCTTTTTAGAAAATCAAGTGAGAATAACTGAGAATCCCTATCAGTTATGGAATTTCTTCATCTGCACTCCCACAGGCCTTCTGAAATCATCCACAAATGTGAACTAAGTAAAATATACCTGCCATGGTGCAGCTGCAAACACTGATCTCTTACAGAAATGCACACTGAAAGAACTCAGTGTTTCTGCTGCTCAAAGTGATTCATGGCTTCATTTTCCAACTACTTCTCTAGATTGCTGCTGAGAATAATTGTAGTCTGCATTACCTGCATCCTTTTCCAGCAGCAATCTTGGGCTGTACACAAATCAAACAATGACTGTGACTGATGTGGAAAGTTAAGGTGGTTCATATGAAGGTCTAACCTGGGATTTATCTGAATAATCAATTTTTCTGGACATCCATCTTCTTCCTAGACAAAATTTTCTGGTTTTCAATTGAAAGCGCATGCAGCGCGCATTCTTTCTTTCACTCATTGTATTCTACAAGGCAAAGGATCTGTTTAATCTGTCTAAGAAGGCAATTCCCAAAGCTTCAGCACTTTGTATTCGGATGAATGAACCTTACTTTCTATTGACAGATGCCGTAGAAGATGACTGACATTAACATCAGTCTTTACTTTTGCATCTCATTCTAATCTCTCATTCTGTTTCTCTAAGTTGCATTTACCAACGTTGTTACTCAGATTCTGAAGATACTCACCAGAAGCTGCTTGATGTGTAGACACTGGAGAGGCTAGAGCAAATTCAAAACCAGATGTAACAAATGGAGGCTTTTACTTTCAGAAGCAAAATTAGAATAAATGCCAGTGTTTTCATGATGTAGAATACAGATTATGGGAGACCATGTAACCAAACCAACACGTTAGTCTGAAGAGCACTATTGCTTTGAAGACTCATAGAATTACGCTTAACATTTCACTGTTCATGAAAGAGAAACATAAACTTTTATTTTAGCTACTGTAATGAAAGATAAGAATTATCTCAGCTGAGACACTTCCAGGGATTAGTGATGAGACGATATTTTCTGATTATGATTAATCTGCAGATAAACTTTCCAATAGTTGTGAAAAATCAAATATCTTCTGCAAAAGAATCCATGGTCCGTGAAAACCATTTTTCATTTTGATAATTTACTGTGGTCTGTAGCATGTTGCCTTACCAGGGCTTGAAAGAAGATTGCCATAAGATATTGTGGCCAGAATCAGGCCTTTAGACTACTTCATACTTCTTATACTTAAGGCCTCTATTTTTACACAGCACTTGATAGCCTTTGCACCCTGGAGGCTTCCCATAGAGAACTGGCCATGTATTTAAAATGTATAGTATCTTCCAAATACATCAGCCTTTCTCTGGGTACCAACTATAGTATCAAGGGATGGAGGTAGGGTCATAAATAGTTAAGATTTACACTACTTGATCAATTCTCTGAGGAAGAAGTACTGGAATTTGTAAAGCAGGCTAAGTTTAAATGAAAAAAATCTTTGCTGATAACTAATTATAAGCACTAATTACTTAGGAGGACAATTATTAAAGTTAACCTGTATAATTTTGTATCTACAGCACAGTTCTAGAATTTTGGCTGTTAGATATCCTGCTATTTAATTGACAGTTCCTGCACGCTGGCAGAGTTATAAATGTATTCAGATTTAATCAAATTAACATTGCAGCTAGTGGCTATGTAAAAATCAAGCAGTTTTCAGTGTGTATGAGTGTGTATACTACAATGTATTGTACATTGTATAGTACACTAGCATATTATTCATTGTGGAAAGATTATTATCACTGCTTTATTCCTTGGGGAACCGAGTAGCCCAAAGTCTAAGATGATCAATGCTGCAGCAAAAGCTGGGGGTTTGTATTGTCTGACCAGCCTCTGTATGTCACCCTCCAATACAGCGTGTTTACAAAGTCAAGAAAAAGAAAAGCAAGATATTTAAATAGAAGCAAAGAAAGCTTAATATTTGAGGCTTATACTGCAAACATCGTATTTTCTCATTATTTAAAAGAGCGCTGTTGTCTTCCTACCCATGAGAGGTATCATATCTTAGAATTACCTGTTTTAGAGAACTCGGAATTGCATCTGTCATTTATCCTCCCGGATTCTGGGTTTTAATACACCCCAGCCTGCAATTGTTGAGAACTGGACAGAGCTCATTCAAACACTGAGGACACCTGTGGTCATTGTGGTGTGACTGTTCTGGGATCTACTATGTTACTGTTTCCAAAAGCTCTGCAGTCAGCTGATTTAATCATTTCATTGAAGACAACATTTATCCCACAGATAGGGTCATAGGACCTCCCTACAAGCAAAATGTTTCCTTTCACATGACCCAAGCATGCTTGCATAATGTGCAGACTCTGATGGCCCATCAGGTTGGAAGTGAAACAATGCTCCTCATATTGCAATATGCCGTCACCGAATTCCTGTGTCAGTGCCAGGAGAGTTGGCTTAGTGCTCTTGAGTATTTGTGCTTAGCCTGGTCAGCAAATTGTTTATACTGAGCAATGGCAAAATTGAAGCAGCAAAAAGTATTGGCTTGAAGACAAAAAAACTCCTTTGATTTCTATCAGCAGATGTTTTACATAATTAGCTTTCCTTAAAATTGGCCAGCTTTTTTGCTCATTTTTTTCCTGTTATGGTTTCACTTACATTATACTACTGTGATGACCTGCACATTTTCACAACTTCTTAAAGACTAAGAGATTAAAGTATGGATGCATGTGCTCATATATACATGTAGAACAACACACACAGGACACATAATTGAAAAGGACATCAGCCAAAGGCTGACAGGACTAAATAGCTGTCTCAGTTTGGGTTAATCTAGCCAGCCTCAAACTCCCTCTGCTTCTTTCTCAAGATCAGTCATGGGACTGAAATAGATGTAAGTTTGCCTGTTAGATAAAGAAAATTTAAAATATTTAAGTATTGTTCTTTCTCAGAAGGATGAAGTACGCAGTATCAGCGAAGAGCAGCACAATAGGTGTATGGAATATAGGATGGTGAAGATGAAGAAAAAAAATCGGGTAGACAGACTTTCATCAGGAGTAAAGTTGACTGCCCCTCATAGTCAAAGGATCTCTGCTATATGTATGTGTAGACGGTTGGTGTAGTTAGTTCTAGTGTCAGCTTTATCACAGGTGACTTACATGATCTTGACCAACTTACTTGACCCTCTTCTATCTGCGAGTAACGTGTTTAGTAATATTTATCATCAGTGTTTATGAAGCTCCTCAGGATTCTCACACGAAGAACAATTTTAAAAGAGTAAAAAATAATATCATTAGCTGTAGAGAGGTCCTGATGAAATGTAATTGATGAAACAATGAGAAACAACAAGAAATCTGGCACTTCAGGCAAGGAGTGAATTGGGAGATCTGCAGGTACTTCTGCATTAGACAGGAAGGAGGTGATTAGAGAGGAAACATTTGGGCACATTTTACTCATACTGTAGCTGAAGATACAAACCTAGTCACTTGCTAAGATAACTGTAAGCGTACAATAGCTGAGATTTTAAACCAGCAATTTTAACTGTCACTCATGCTGGCCATGCTGATCAGTAGGAAGTTTGAACCTCTACACTCTACTGGAACTCACACCCAGAGTCCCTTGACAAAGCACTGAAACATTTGTAACAAATCCAACAGGCAAGGGGACTGTTTGCTGATGTGTGAGGCCACCTGAATTCCTGGCTCAATTAACAACCTTGATCGTTTCTATCACAGCTGAGAAACTCAGAAGTCAAGGTATGTTGTCTGCTTAGGTCAAACTTCATTCTAAATTAATGGAAGTCCTGCTTGAGGATTCTGCTTAGCAAGAAGTAATCAGCGGTGTAATTTTTTTAACTCTTTCATGTAAACAGAGAAGAGCAAAAATCCAAGCTGAAAGAAGTGAGGTTTGATGAACCAATTATTCTCTAGCATTACACTGATCACAGAGAAGAAACTTGCTCCAAGATGTGGAAGGTTCAGACTGGCGTGACTCAAAGAGCTGACATATGGCAAACCTCAGATACCAGTGTCATGAAAGCGGGCACAGCACAGGAAAAACTGCACTAAGGGCTGAACAATGGCTCATCTTTCATTTAATATCCTTTCTGTTTACACAGCACACATGAATCCTAGTGAGAGTGTGAGGGGTGGGGGGAGAACTTCTACAGCGTAAGGCTCAGACTTAAGGTGTAACTGAACAGCTTCCAACATGAAAAAGAACAAGACATCAGTCTATTGTTTGTTTCTTTCATACTGTATTTATATGGTACCAGAGTAGTCAGATTATAACAAAGTCCAGTATGTGTCAGGTGGATGGACATACCTCAGAAATATTCCAGAATGAAAAATGCAGTTACAAGTTAATGGCATCAAACTGCAATCTATTTTGATTATAACCGCGTCTTGAACAAAGGTCACTATCAGTCACAGGCATCAAACTGGATTAGGAACAGTCTGCACTGTCACAAGGAAAAGCCACCAACGAGACTGTGCTTCATGAACATATTTCTGATGCATACATTGCTCCTGAAAAGATCACTTTTGACCTGCACTAGCCGTGTTAACTTAGTCAGGTGAGTGGATTTTGTACTGAGAGTTCTGCTCATCCTCTATCCCTCCCAACCCGCTTGTTCAAGGAAGGACATACCTGGGCTAGTTGCTTCACTTACGTGTATGCACCTGGCCCCAAAACCTAGGATATAGAGCAGATAGTGTTAGTCCCCACGTTCTCTGCAGGGGCATGTATCAGAAGCCATAAACCTGGAGAATTACACCAAGATAACTCCTTGACTCTTATTTTAGCTATCCTTCCAAGCATCTTTCTGTTTGCCAATGTTTAGCTATCTTTCCAAGTATCTTGCTGTTTGCTGCAATCTCCCTGAACTCCTGAAACACAGGAGTTTCTATACCAACATATTCAGCCCTTCTCCAGATCACTCTATAGTTGGAATTTTCACCCCTTTTGGACATGGCAGCATCTGCCTTCCTAGCAGGTAGATGTACCATGAGCACTTGCTGATGCTGCAAATTAGAATGGAGAGTGTGAAGCTATGCGAGGATGTGAACAATGTTCAAACGCATAATGGACATGAGAAATGTCATGTATTGTCCAACATTTTAAAATTCTTTTTTTCAGCTTACAGTCATATCTTAGTTGGGTGTTAAACAGGTTGGGCTTATTTTGGTTGGTTGCTTTTCATCTACCCTCTTCACTCAAAAACCAAAAGCCAGGCACAGTCTTTGGACCAAGATTTGCCCAGACTGACAGTCCATGGAGAGTTTTGCATTGGAGAAGATTGGCATCTACATGTGTAGGAAGATGAAAACCACTGCTTCCATCTTGTTTGCAGGTCACCTGGAGGTGCAGGAACCTGTCCCCTCTAGGAGTCAAATGCCACCATTTTTTTCAAGCAGTCCGAAAGCACTACGTTATCTAAACTGCTAAGCTAGACAGAAATCTTTGAAAATTGAATTTCCCATTTGTGAAACCAATGCTGTGAGGACAGGATGCACTTTGGCTTAGTACAAAATTTGCACATGCAAAGGGGAGAGCAGGCAATTGGGAGCCAGCCCTCTGCCTGCCTTGAATGCATGACAGGAGCTGCAGGTGGATATTCCACATAGACAAATGCAGACACCCATCTGCCCCCTCACCACTTCTTAGTGCCTCACAATGCAGTACATTATACAGGTCATAAAAAGAGCTGATCAAATGCTGTTGTTCTGTGTGTTGTTCAATCATCATTTATGGTTTTAAGTAAATAATTTGTGTAACTCTGTGGAGAAACTAATCTGGAGTAGTTTGCACACAACAGACAGCTTTGTTCTTAAAATTTCATGCCTGGCCACCACGAAATATTTTCAGAATTGTTTGGTCCCTCCCTTTATTTAGATGCATTTGAGTGACTCCAAGTCTCTTCCAGCTTCATTTTCTATAGTCTTTTTAATAAGGATGGAAATTAAGATCGTGATTGTCTTCGACTAGATCTTAGATAGATGCATGTTTTGAGAAAGATCCTTTAAGAAATATTGCTCACGGGTTTCCACTTTCATCTTGATTCTGTTTCTTCATTTGTTTCATTTGTTCTCCCAGGTTTGTGTTACACCATCTTGTTAAAACAGTTCCAAGAATTAATTTGGATACTTACCTTCTAATACAGCTTTCTTCTTTTGGTGGGTGGGTTCCATGTCTAAAGGGACAAAAATTGTTCTGTCATTAAAAGCCTATCTAATAAAAACTGCAGGATGAACACTGATATTCTCAGTGTCCTCTGTGCTGATTTCAAATGCAGTTATAAAGAGCAGATCCCCATTTGTGGAAAGCAGATACACAGGTGAGTTCCTCTGAAGTTTCAAACCCAGCAGAGCATGTAAAATGAGCTGTTCTCTTCTGGATAATGTTACTATCTATTTACATATCTGTGTGGTTCTCTGCACTGTTACTTTATATGGACAAAGATGATAATTTATTCCTACTTACAGCACAGTCTTTTCCTTGGTGCTGCTCCTTTATGCTCCTTTAGTGACTTTGGAGTGTTCAAAACATCACAGATGAAAATTTCATGCTCTGCAGAGAAGAACAGTAGCTATAAATGAGGCACGTATTAACTTGCAGCTACCTTAATTTTTAAGGAAGTCAAGTTAATTAGTGTACCATCTTGAATGAGCTCTTGAGATTGGAGAAATATTTTATTGGAGCTGTGCACAGAAGGATTGCTCAGCTCTTGTATAAGAGCACTTAAAAAAAAAAAGGGTTCAATGCCTTCATAGATAGTGGAAGGAGCTGGTCCTTGTTCATAAAAAAAGGTATTTTAAAAAATATTTTTTGGACTACTACTTATCAAGCAATTCTCAATTAGGATATAAAAATCAAACCAAGTAAATTTACTGAGAATGAGCAACCTTGCATTATAGAAAAGCAAGCCTAAATACATAGAAAATAAAAAGTACAGGCATTAAATCTCAGGATTCCAGGTGCTTCTTGCTTTGTCCTTCTTACGATATACATATTTACTTTTCAAACCCCAGTGGAGACTCAGGAAAAGTATATCTCTTATTAAAGATTCTACTGCTGTATTCAGTTGAGTTGAGAGAAAAAAAATAAACCAGCAAGCCCAAATTATTCCTGGTACTTTGTCTACATTTAGCCCATATCCGGGACTAAACTGTTGCAATTGTTCTATCACCTGATGACCCCTCCTCAGCCCATTAGGATTGGGTAAAGGAGAGGAGACCCATGGGCTGAAATGAAAATGGATTTAACAAGACAGCAAAACTAATATTAATACTAACACCAATATAAAGTTATACTCAGCTCAGTGAACGTCCATCAGCCACAATAAATGGGAAAGCAGCCCTTGGAAGCAGAACAATGAGCAAGACCCTCTAGGAATGAAAGGTCTTGAGAGAAGAAGCAGGAGCCCTCCTCCTCAGCCCACTTTCCCACTTATAATGAGCCTGACATT
Organism: Baryphthengus martii; assembly: GCA_013396935.1. Taxonomy (NCBI): domain Eukaryota; kingdom Metazoa; phylum Chordata; class Aves; order Coraciiformes; family Momotidae; genus Baryphthengus; species Baryphthengus martii. The sequence continues at coordinate 114,990 of VWZK01018605.1, read as the reverse complement.
CATGGGATACACCTGTAAGCAGCTCGGGTCCCCTGCCCTGGCTTTTCATCTTCCCAGCTTGAGCTCCTGGCTGATGCAAAACTGCTAACAGCCTGTACACCATGGCTGGCCTATGACTCTATCCTAACAAAACCAGAGCGTACCTTAAAGAACAAACTCCAATCCCCTACGTCCAGGGAAGACCATCAACACATATAATCCACTTAAAAAAAAACTCGATGATCTGAAGATCTTTCAAAATTTATGTCTTCCTGCAGGTTACCAAGTGTTATTTGCTTATGGATAGATAAAAGATGTACCAGAATACATATTATTCTTAATAAATATTAGAGGATAAAGACATAAAAATGTTCCTGAAACTGTCAGCTGAAGGCTTATACATGAATGGCATCTGCATGATGTTTTACCTTATATGTTTTTTCCTTTAAATTTAGAATAGATTTGTAATGTTTTACAACTCCTAGGAATGTACTAGTAAGTGAAAAATACATTAAAATCACACCATTTGTCACCATTTAAAAAAAAATTGAATTATTAAACCAAGAAGTTAGCCTATTTTGTTTCTTCCTTTAAATTTACGATAGGTTTTAAAGTATTTTAGAACTCCTAGGAGAGTACTAGTAAGTGGAAATTATATTAAAATCACACCTTTTGACACCATTTTATTTTTTTTTAAATTTGAATTATTAAACCAAGAATTTAACCTGGCTGTTTGGTTGGTATCACAGGGATAATGATTTATACCTGTCTCACAGGCCTGTAGCATGAGAAAATGAAGGAGTGGATATTCAAAGTAGCTTTGTAATTAAAGACTCAGAGATCAAAGAGAGCTTTGCGGATTGCTTAGTTTTTACTGAGATACACCAGGAAAAACAGGTTTCATATTTCTACTTGTTTACAGCAACACTGTAACAGTGCTATTTAATCAGGAAGGAGGTCTGGTGACTAATAAAGATGAAGAAATGGTCAGAGAATGGAAATGGCCTCAGGATGGCAAGCTTGCCCAGCCAGTTATAGCAAACGTAATAGTTACTACCTTACTTTTCCTACAATTGTTCTTAACTTTTTTTTTTTTTTAATTTCACATTTTCTGGTCTATCTGAGGTATCTTAATTGCAAGGAACATGCTGCTTATATTTCTTCTTCTTTAACAGGTTCTTTACAAAGAATGGTTCTCCCAGCAGCATCTACACGAGCTGGTATCACTACCTCTGTTTTACTCATGTGACATCTTAGTGAGAAGAAGGAAAAGCAAATTGCTTGGAACTGTTGTAACTCAGGGTTTCAATAAAACAGAGGCCCATCTTCCCTGCCGGAGGCATCTTGAAAGAGTCTTTTCTCAGCTTGGAAATATGAAAGAGCCATTCCTCATTTTTCTTCTGGGCATGTTCAGTAGCAGGCGGTTGTTTGCCTTACTTCAAGGCCTGATCCAATTTCCACTGAAGTCCATGAAAAGTCTCCACTACTTTTTAGTTACCAGAGCTGGGCCTAACGTGCTGAAAAAATACCAGAAACAAAGGTGACCTAAGTCAGAAAGCGTGCCTTCAGGCAGAGAGTTTGTAAATATACCCATTATTTACAGCGTTTGGATCAGGTGTTTTTTTTAATTCCTCTTTACCTAATATAGATGCATACAAGGCCCTGACAGAATGACAGGAAGCCAAACCCATACCAGGTTTTCTTTACTTGGCTTATACTACCAAGCTGGCAACTGACATGAAGGAATCACTTCCAACAAATGGCAATAAAATTCTTACAGTTGCTATGACTGTTTCCTATAGGCAGATATTCTTATTTGGGGTTGGACTTTTTTTGTTCTGTAAAATCTATGAGAGTTTGAGTCATTCAAAATATCGTGCTGTATCTGCAGTTTTGGTTTTTACATCTGTAAAAATTCAAGCAGATAATTATTGAGAGAGTTTGGGTTATCAAACAGAGATTGTAGAATGTGAATTATGTACTATATCAAATTAATTTAATGTTCATTAAGGGCCTCATGAAAATGGAAATAAACTTAGTAAAGCTGTTAGTTTTTACAACATAATATTTGCTTCTTTTCAGTAGGAGTGTCAGAGGCTGAAAAAAGGCTGGTGCAAAGTGGGTTTTGGATTAAATGGAACAGGTTCAAGTCACCTGCTTGGTGTCAACAGGGCATTCTTCATGTTCTGTGTGCACAGACAATGCTAAAGGCTTTAGTGACTATGATTTTAAGAAAGTATTTTGTACGTGTCAAAATGCTAGTTCTTTACTGGGGACTAAACATTGTCCAACTCCTGCCCCCTCTCACCAGCAACAGTAGTTAAAGGGCAAGCAAGGACTTGAGCTTCCTGAGTCTATCCACGTCTGATGCCACTGCCTCTGCCTCAAAGTACATGTACTTTCCTGAGCAGTTTGGGAGGTAGGAGAGTTTCTTGCATCTTCCTGCTATACAGCATCAGCTTCCAAAATGTGCACAGTCTTAAATGCATTTGCCTTGGGCAGGAGTCATCCAGACAAAGGGCTGGGAGCTGTCTCTGTCTACAGTTCCTGTGCTACAAGATAACTTTCCAGAATTCAAATGAGAGTGACAGCACTAAAACTGGTTTGTAGACTTAAGACTAGAGTAGCTAATAATTCCCTCAACTATGACGAATTGTCTTGGATAACCCTTTGAGACTTCAATCTGCCTCTTCCGTCCAAATATAAACATGAAAATTTGGTAGAGTTAGTAAATCTGCTTTTTAGCTCTTTTGGGTTAATGAATCCATCACAGCGAGGGTTTCAGGGCGCTTTGCAATTAGCTTGGTCTACAGGTGGCAACATGAAAGTGCTTGTCTTTGGCACCGCCGCAGGGTGCGGCTCTTCAATAGTTACAAGAATGGGTATGTTGTAACTGCTACAGTATTGCATTTTCTGAAGGCACTTTAAAAATATTATTTGCTCTACAAACTCTGGAACTGGTGAGCTTTCCCATAAAATACACTTGCTAAGTTTATTTCCTTTTACGTGCAATGCTACAGAGTGATCAAGTAAGAACTTTTAGAGACTGAATATAAATTCCAGTGGATTTATGCCAGTGTCCACCTACTGTAGGTCTGGCCCAAAGGGACAGTTATTTCTGTGTACTTTGTTACTTCTGTGTACTTCCTATTCCTGCCTTATTCCCCGCCCCCCGCCCCCCCCCGGCTGATATCCTTAATTATTTAAAATATTACCTGCTCACAACTTCTAGTGATTAAGTTCCTACCTCCCTATATCCAGTGTTTATAGGTACAGGTAGAACACAGATGAATCTTCATTTTTTGCTCAGAAAGGATGATTAAATATTACCTATAATTTATCTAGAATTCTCTGGTCTACCAGATAGAAAGCCACGTGCATTGACAGTCCATTATGAGGTAGGTATAATTTATTGTGCTGTAGCTTCTGGTACTGGATGAAACCCATATAAATCCTGATCCAAACTTTTCTGATCTTCACTTCCACGCAGTGAGCTGGCTGTCTGGATAGGTTAATCATTCAGCCAAAACCCTGTATCTTCATAGCAAACATTTACAGTTGGGCTGAAATATACTATTTGTAAAACAGACTTTTATGTGATTTGGAGTCAGGAAAAGCTATTTACAAAACAGTTGTTGGAAAAGCAGAAGAAATCTATGATCCAAGTAGAACAAAACCAAAATTTTGTTTGTTCAGAGTTTATTTCCTTCTTCCTGTTTCATACAAAAGCATTTAGCCTAAAAAATATAAAAGCACTCATTGCAGGCCTGTAAGAGGCATGTGTACATGTCTCATTGATTTTAAGAGACATTTAAATTAACTCCTGAACTTCCGAGAAATTAGATTTGTCGGAGTTATTAAATGGCATTTTGTAAGAGAGTTTCTTAATGTGTACCTCATAGGCTTAGATGTTAGAACGTGATCCATGACAATACTACAACTAGCATCACCATTGTTAGCAAAAAAACCAACAACTTGTCACTCATACACCTTTCTGCTTATGTGGGCAAGGAAACATTTTAAATGAGGGAAGATAAAAATAGTAAATTAACATATTCAAAATCTAGCTATTGTTTAATTTGGAAACAAAAATTCAATCTACATATCATAAAATGGACCTTAGGGTTTTTTAATGGTTTGGAAGTTCTTTGATTAAAGAAGATTGAGAAGCTCTTAACACCTCCTTAATAAACTGTAATCCCTCTTTAATGCTGGACTGAGAAACAATATTTTATTCCTTCTAACTCTAGGCTGGGCCATAACATTAATAAAGCTGCTCCTGAGTTCCTATAAGACTACCATCTGAAATGCTCCCCGGTCAAGGCTTCCTGTATGGTAGAATAAAGAATTTGAGCCTTCCTCAAAGTAGAACGAGGGAAGATGAAGCACCATGAGGAATTCACTGGATATTTTTCCCTGGTGGAATTGGAAAGGTCTACAAGGAAGTAGGGAGAATTGGTATAGCAGGAATAAGTCTTTTGGCTCATTCACAGCCTTGAGCAGGTGCTTAGCATTTCTACAAGTCTCAGTTCAGACCTACTTCTTTACAAACAAAGCCTTCCTTGACACAGCACTGAGGTGGAGAATTTGACTTTAAGAGGATGTTACATTAAAAAGATAACATAGCAAATTCCACTTGGAAAAAAAAAATAGAAAATATATGGCAGACAGCTAAGGTCTGAGTCAGAGAGAACCTGTGTCTTCATTTACTCTAATGGCATGAGGGTGTGTCAGTAAAATCTTATGAAGAAACTATGACCAGAAGCTTTTAGTGATTTTAGTTCGATTTTGAGTGTCTACTCTCTAAGACTCCACAGTGACTCATTAGGAGAGACCCCAGCAACACACACCAGATGTATATGGTACTCTACAATCTTACTGTCCTTCTTTCTCCAAGCAGATTTATGTAATTTGCAATACTACCGGTCCAAAAGAACCAGTTATTTTGAAAGGTCAGATTTTTTTTTGAAAATTGATATGAGAAGGTGGCATTTGCTTACATCAGAGTATCGGCTGTAGTTTCGTGGCATTTTAAATACTTGTACCTGTTATGTCATTATCGATTTCATTAATCAACTGACTACACCAAAAATGGTCTAAACTTTGAGGTAAACCATCATTTGTCTTTGTACTTTGCCCTTTGTTTCTTATTAATGAAAATGATCTTTCCTTTTAATTTTAAATAGTGCTTCTTACTTATAATCAGCAAGAATCTCTCTCTCATTCAATCTTTTTTTCCAAATATCAAGTAATCTCCTTTCATAACACTTAAAATAGCTCTTTTTTTTTTTCATTCATGAGCAGTCCAAATATTTAAATATACTGCACAGTGAAACTTCACAAAACAACAAATATTTAAATACCACGCAGTGGAAACTGTGATTCATCATAGCAGAAGTGATGAGTACTCTCTTTAAAGCCAGTTAAGCGTGCTGGGTATTTGTCATTCTTCAAGTGGTAGATTCTAAGACTAATACCATTCTTTTTTGGAGTCCACCAGCAGAAATTTCTTTTCATCAAAGCTGAGATAATTTGGACAAACTGTTGGAAATTTAGAGGAGATTAGAGTTCATTCTGAGAAAATTCTTGTCTCTCTAGCCCTTGAATATATTTAGCCACAGAGATTTTGCATTCATTTCTTCTGCAAGGGCAAGGTAAGATCCAATTTGCAGGGGCAAATCTGAAAGAGAAAATGGAGTATTTTCAGGTAGACTTAAATGAATGGTCACACTGTGCCATGGTAAAATCTGTAACATTTTTCCAGAATACAGAACGTCGGCACACAAGCCAAGATTTTGTTAAAAAGAAATAAAAAATAGTTACATTAACCTTCAGTGAGTATGCTGACAAATTGCAAGTAAAGAAGCAGTTATTAGGCTGATTTTGATTTATACAAGAGATTAACAAGACCCAAATTTGCACAGGATGAAAAATACACTTTAATCTTAACTGGAGAGAATCCTACATCTCTGAAGAAGAGTAGGTTATCTGATATCTACTCCAATTTAAAGAATTAGGGAAACAAAAAATAAGACAGTAATTCTGCTATAGCTGCCTTCTGGCTGAAAAAAAAACCAACCAAAAAGAATCTCTAGTGGCACAATCTTAAAAATGTTTATGATTGCTTACTTATGTCACACAGTGAGAATTTACATTTTTTTCCATGAGACGTTATTATCAGTACCTCAGAACCTTCATATATCCCTACACGATACTCTAAAAGCAGAAACAACAATGAAGCTGCAGTTCTGAAGGTTTTAAAAAATGCCCGTATTAGATCTTTAAATACTATTTCAGCAAAGAAGATCAATTTTTTTTTTTCTTACTATAAGCCACATTTGTGATAGTAGCATCCAAAAAAACTCTTTTGGGGAGCAATTCCTCTCTCTATCAGCATTTATGAAGCATATGCAAGCCTTACATGTCATGTGCTTGAATGATGCACTGCTCTTCCAAATGCCACCACCTGCCAAGTATAACGTATAGAAAATCTGAGCTTCAGACTTGCACTCTAAGAGTCATAGTCATACTACTTTGTTCCACTTCTTAAAAATGTGTAAGGGAAGAGAGAGAAATGGAGGGAATATTATTTTCAACACCTTTCCCAAGTCCTTGCCTTTTCAAGTATAGATAGTCCATATTTAATTTCAAACTGTCTGCTAGTCTCAAGACAAATGTTTTGGGTTTTTTTTTTTATTCAACCCATTAAAGCAAAGAGGTGTGCAAGATCCTTAGCAATTATCTGAAGCCTGACTTCACCCATCCATGGCATCTGTCTCGCTAATGCAAGATGCTTGTCACTTGTTTTGCCATTAAACTTTCATTTACTTGTTATTTTCTCATGCAGAGTTTCTGTTTTACTAAATAGTAATACCAAATCAGAGAAGCTCCATATAACTCAGTTCAATGTATGTAAAAGAAGGAATGTACTGAATGTCAGTAATTCAAAGGAAAGAAATCTAAGCTACTGTTGGACAATGATGGCTCCAATGTAAACATTTTGGTGGTAGTAGTTCACTAGCAGTTCACTTCTGGATACAGTTAAGTAGTTCATCTGTGCCTCTAAGCCATGACACTGTTGCACAGGATGCAACGCACGTGGCTCAAAAGCGGTAGTAACTTTTCAAACTTCAGTAATCCACAACCATCATTCATGCCGTACCTGCAGTTTTTCGTAACAGGAAAACAAGGTGACATGATTTCTCACTGTATTTTTGGTGGTTCAAAGTTCCCTTGTGTCTTTGAGGCAAGTTTGCTTTTATTGATACCTTTTGTACAAGTGGACAGCAACAGTGCTTTTTTACAAACTCAACAATGTCTAAAAATGAGCAAAGGAACAAAGTACTTCTAATTTGATACGACTGGTCTGTAATTCAACTAATAAGTAAAAATACCAAAAGGTCTCAAGTGTTTTGTTATTGCTCCTCATATGCTGAAATTGTCATCTTATTTTACATGCAAAGCTGAAAACCGTAATTTTGCACATTCTCCTGCTGTCTGTGAGATCCCTTATGGTCCCCTTTCCCTGATCCATTTATTTTAGACTTATTTCCTTTTTCCTTCTGCACAACACCCCCAGCAAACATCTAACTCAGGCCAGTGGTCCTCATACTCTCTCTTTTATTAATGCTTTTCTCTTGGCACAAGCGTTTAGGGATTGATACAACATCCCTGAATACAGCAGCAGTTTTTCCATTAGCTTCAGAAGGCCACAGGGAAGCCCCGTGGGCTTTAGAGAGTCTTCTTGGAGTTTTTTAGTTTGGTTGGTTGGATTTTTTCCTGGTCCAAACCTTTCACTGTGAGAAAGTCATGTTCAAAAGATACCATCAGAATGGTGTGGCAGGTTCTTACTGATGACACGATGTCTTCACCAGAGGTGAAGATAAGGCTCTGGAACTTAGCACTCCTGCTTTACAGGACCAACTAACCTCCAGAATTCCCTCCAAAATGTCAAAGGACTTCTCAAATTTGTCTTCACCACATTCACGAAAGACAAATGATGCCAACACACATAGCACATACAGAAGAATACAAAATGAGTATACTGCAGTCATCTGTCTGAGGTAAGAGGTGCCTATGAAACCTTCGGATAATTAGGGAATAGCCTTTGAAGCCCGTTGTTGGATGCTACCGAAGCCTGCCTGGCTAGCTCATCTGGTTAAAGCACATCCCTCCCCTCTTTCTCCTGTCGGCTTGGTTTCAGAGGCTGTGTTTTGGCAGGAGTCAGGAGCTCCACAGCACTCATGGTTGCATCAGACCTTAAGAAACGATTGAAACGTTTAGATAACTGCATGCCTTAGATAACAGGGGATGACTGGGCCTAGGCCTGTCATTTATAGAGATTATTTTTAATCATTTTTAATCTGTACTTGATTTCTTTGACACTTGAACTTCATAGTACTTCCCTTATATTTTCTCTTCCTCGTGGCAGTGACAAGCTGCGGGTCACATCCCGGGCTGCTTTTCCTGCTGTGCTTCAAAGAATTATGATGAGGGAGGAAGGAAAGACAGGCAGGTGCAGTAATCATCAGATGCCCTATGTGTCAGACGTGGAGTATGATCACCTCATTAATAATCAAGTGTCCTTAAAGGAGTAGATTATAGTGGTCTCTGTCTCATTTTCTTTACAAATAAACAAGGATCCTAGTGAAGACAAGATAGAGCAGCTGCATAAAAGAAAACAACAAGAACAGAAGTATGCCTTGTGCTCTGGTGGGTTTTATCAGTAGGTAGTTCTTCTAACACATGGTGAAAAACTCTGAAGAGTCTTTTTGGAATAATTTTCTGTTTACCCAGTTGCTAAAATATCTGAAAAGTTGTCTCACCACAAATGTCTAACTAGCACCAACTCCAAATATGTGTTCTACAAGAAATCTAATATTAAAAAAATATTTCCAAAGTAGAACAAAACTTTAGATATGGTAACGTTTCCGACAGAAAAAGGGCATTTCAAAAAAACTTGGGTTTGAAACCTAAATATTACACAAATCCATATCTTTGAAGATAGAATGAATTCCTAACTTAGAGGAATTCCCCGCATCATTTTTTTTCCTGGAACATCTGAAGGAATAACTCTGAATAATCCCTTGGTGTAGAGCAGGGGCCTCAAACTTTGATTTAAAATCCCTAGAACTGAGTTTTGTACTGTAGCATTGTGGCCCCCAAGGATTAGTAACCACAACAATCTGCACCGGTTGAGCAGAAACCTGTGGTTTGGTAGCAGTGTGACAATACAACATTTTTTTGTTGAAATATTTTGGCTTCCAGGAATCAGCACTTTCTAATAAAAATGAATGAAACAAATTCCACACAGAAACATGCTAGAAAATTTCAAACCAGCTCATTTTCCTTACAGTATAAATTTACTGAGTAGTGATTTAATACAAGACTCTGTCCTCACATTCACACAGCCAAGTGCTAAGGAAAAACACAGCATGAAGTATCTTTGTGTAGGTTGGTATTTAGAAGGACTGGAAGGAATATGAGTAAGTTAAAGTTTGGAAGGGCAAAAAAGCAAAAGACAAGTAGTACGATGAACACTTGAAAACATGGAATGTTTTTTGTTTCAGTGTCCCCAGGACATTGTCTATTCTTGTAATTACCTGAAAATTTCTCAATAAAGCTCACGGTGGAAGAAGTAGTAGAGACTCAACAGGCGTTTTTATCATCTTGACATAGTGGGCACAACAGTAAACATCAGTGACTGCTGTATTCAAAATGTTGCGCTTGTCACTAGACATTAGTGGAACCGCACTGAAATTGAAATGTTAAGAGGATTTGAGTCTGTGTAGATGCAGCTTCAGTGCCAATTAAGGCATTAAAATGACTTCTTTCACTATGTCTTATTTATCCATTCCTTGAGAAACTGGTCACACAGCAACTATCATTTCTGATTTGCATTTGAAAAAGTTAACATCGAAGGGGTCAAATTCTGGCCTGCATTTCAGCACCAGTGGGATTTCTAGTCCAAGAAGCAGAGGCTAAATCTGAATTAAATATATACATTTTATATAAAGAGAAGGGGAAGAAAATAAGGAGGTTTTCAGATCTGTATTTTCAAATTGTTCTTTCCTCCTGGAAGCCTGACCTGAAAACCTATTTGTGAAATCAGTAGGAAAAAGGCTTGTATTTTGCCTCCTTGACTCACCGTGTGGTCCTGTAGTGGGCCCCTGTCCACTAACGGCAGGAGCACAAGACTTTCAGAAGCCAGGATTCCAGAGGATTATGACAAATCCATAGGGAGGTTGCACAGCAACTAGCTACCACCACCATTCTCTCAACTGTGAAGTCTAATTTTATAAGTCAGAGGAACTGTTTCTTTTAAGAAGTGAGAAATACACTCACAAAGAGAAACTGAGAAATTTAGAAGCCTTTGTCATCGAACTTACAGTTTAAAGAACCATTGCTACCTGGCCTGAAAGAGAAAGAAAATTCAGTTGAGTTCCTAAGGACTTGTTTAGAAAGAATGTTACTAGCTTAATTGGTCAGGCAGAATTTACCACTTAATTATGTAATTGTACTTCCCTTGCTGCTTCAGGGTTGTCTGGATTCCTTTTGCCTCCTCAAATATCGCATCGCTTCTGCAGAGACCTTTACAGATCAGAAGGGTTCCTTACAGGAAAAGAGACATAATGTAGCTCCTGGCATGGTTTTGGTGTGTTGAAACTATTACAGTCAATTATTTAACTTTTAATGCTATTACTGTGATCTGGTAACATGCCATAAGCATTTGGCCATCCAGAGAGCAGAACGCTCATCTTCCTTCATCAGGGGTACTGACAGCTGTCCCAGCAGCCCCAGCTCTTCTCTATCTATTAGCAGTTCAGGATTTACTATGCATCACGTCATTCTCATTCCACCTGCAGAGGGCAAGAAGCACATGCTAGTTGCCACAGCTTTAGAATAGGAATGTGATTTCTTCCTTTGGGCTTCACAGGTTAGATCTAGCCATCTGCTTAACTTTGTTTCTGCTTCATCTATGGCAAAAAGTTTTGAAGCGCATCACACAACAGCATGTTTCAGTCTTTAGAAAAAGAAAAAAAAACTTTTGTTTTCCAACATTCTGAGAAGTACTCTTTGCAAATCAGGAAAGTGTCTAAGATGAAACATGTACCGAAGTTAGTTTAAGTACCTGTGTAGTTTTCATATGCGGTCTGGAAACATTAGAATTTCTTGTAAGAGACTAATTCGTAGGTGATTTGTTCTGTTGAAGCTTTGCATGCAGAGCATACGTTGCTTGTTTTGAAATACATTCTTGTTTTAACACTGTGAAGAGAGGATTCTCCAGGTCTTGTTCACAAGCTCTTTGCCTCAGTCGCAAGCTGTTATTAGGCTAAGAAAATGCAATCTTGCTTTGCATTGCATAGATTAGCATTATAATTGGATTTTAATTATCCTCACATCTTTCCACAAACACCATCACAAGCACAGTTTTGCGTGATTGTTTTAGTTACTTTCTCCTAGCAGGAGACAGCACCCACTAATTATCATTTGGCCATTCTTTGTTCACTTCCTAATAACGATGAGGAACATGTACCGCTTCCTGTGTTTCCTCTGTACATCTTCAGTAGTGCCAATGGCATTAGAACAGGGGACCTTTCAAATATTGTCTCATCTTAACTACTGTAAAATTAAGGCTATTTCTGTCACTTAGGAACGAGCTATTCGTGCAGAAAAAGTTCTCTATGTGACACCTATCTGTGATCAACTTCTCTGTCCACTGGGTGACACCAGCAGCCTATCCAACGTTGCTTAGCTGGGTATAGTACCTCAGAACATGACTGAAGAAGATTAAATTCTTAACTACACAGCTTCTTCTTTTTTTTTTTTTCCTAGTAGTATTAATAACATTTAATTTCCTCTCAGGTGGCAATGTGATATAAATCAAAAGGAAAACCAAAATACAGAAAAATAAAACTTCTTCCAAACCTACCACATGTAGTTTACAAAGCTGAAGGAGATCAAGTGGGAAAGCCTCTGTAAAATACACAATGAATTGAAGGCCTGTTGTAGAAAAATATGTAGATGACATGCCTACAGGTCATCCATGGATGAATGTGCTACAGTTGATGAAAATGATTGTTAACAGCTCTGAGGAACTCAGGTAACCCATTACAGAGGTGCAGTTGGATTCTGTTCCATGTTACCTTTTTGCATTCCCATATGGAAATAATTGACTGTTTTTGAAAGAAAAATCAGGATAATAATAATTTTTTTGTGGCTGATGAACTGATTGCTCTTCAGAACAGCTCATAAGCTACTTTTGTTCTAAAAATCATTTTAAGGTATTCTATGGTATAAGTGCAGCATTTTGGCTTGTTTTGGATTTGTGGTTTGTTTATTTTTTTAACTTTATCTGTAATTCATTGCTGCAAAGATTAGCCACCAGTACAAGCTCAGTTTCGGTCAGTACCCAGATACAGATAGTTATAAACAAAAGATGCATGAAGAGTAAAACCTGAAACCTAATTAGCCTGTCATCATGGTCTTAATTAGTTTTTAAAAACGGAATGGTAAAGGCAAGGTGGCTTGTTCTTTTGCTTGAATAAGAAACTAACCATTGTTTAAGGAATAATGAAGTCTGTTTTTTAGAAGGAATGTGTTAATAGGCCTTTCTATCAATACTCCCAGTGTCTCTCATATGGTAAATAAGCAGTCCAAGCAAACAAAAAGTCCCAAAGGTATGAGCCTATTTCACCTGGTTGCAATCTCTATGACCTTTCAAATGTTACAGCGAATATCCTATACAGATAGAGCCTTCTCTGCTGTTTCCAGGGAGATACTCAATCTTTTCTCAAGCACTTAGTCAATCAGCCAGACTCACCCAGCTGTTACCATGCTCAGCCAGAACAGCTTCATTCACCAAGAGCAGCAGCAACTGAGAGCAGTTTCACAGGACTGGCTTTGAAGAGCAAGACTTGACCAAAGCTGTACTGCAGGATACAGGGATTGTCTGTGGACCAGGGGGTACTAAGGAAACCTGCCAGACAAAGCAGCTCAAGCTCTCCTTGTGTTATCTGCATACAGTAGTGACTTGCAAAGACCAGAAGAAAGATCAGGAGCTGTCAAATGCAGCTCTACCAGAAGTCACAAATTGGAGAGGGGCACAGGCATTTCCAGAGCAGCTCACAAGAAAGATAATAGATAATATTCAGAACTTCTGGAATGTAAAACAGACTATGGTTCTTTTCTGCTGGACAACAGCATGACCTCTGCTGAAGAACTGGAACTGGCCTGATTGCAGTTTAAAAGCAGTAATCATTAAGAATGACATCACTACATTTAGTAGCATACACCTCTCATTTTTTTTGTTGTTCTGAAAAATCAGTCATGTGTCAGACATGACGAAATTCCAGGTCACACTTGATTGTCTGGAGTGTTCAAAGCTGATCACAGAGAGCTCCAGAAGGATCATGCAATGCTCAGTAATTGATAATCAGTCGATGTATGCAATTCACTGTCAGTAAGCACAGAATAATTTACATGGGGGAAAAGAATCATAATTATTTATAAGATGCAAAGATGGACACAATAGCTCTTACCACTGAAGTAAGAGGTTGAAGACTCGTTCACATACAAATCCATGAAAACTTCTGATCAATGCTCTGCAACAGTCATAGTGCAAGTTGAATGGCTGTTAAAAAGTAAATAAAATATTCTTGAGATTCTGGTGCACAGCACAGGGCTGTCTTCACCACATCTCAAAAAAAGGATATAATATGGAATGGCTGTTTCTGTAAGGAAGAACTGAAATAGGGTAACTTGCAAAAGAGACTAAGACGAGATAGAAGAAAGCGTTATACAGCAAAAATGGTGTGGCAAAGAATAATTATTAAGAAATAATTATTCATTGTTTCTTAAAATACAGGAATGATTGGGCACCAATGAAGAGATAAACAGCAGATTTAAAAGAAAAGGAAGTTCCTTTTCTCACATCACATCATTAAATTGTGGGACTCTTTGCCACAGGATGTTGTGGAGTCCAAAAGCCTAAGTGTTTTCAAAATGGAATTAGATACGTTCCGGAAGGTTGGTTCCATTGGCAGCTATCAAACGTGATGGCCCAGACACAGCTTTAGGTTGAGGAAATCCCTAAATTTTTAACTGCTTATGGCCGATATGGATCACAAAGAAGAGGGTTTTCTTATAAACGCTCTTCCACTCCTCCCCCAGCTACCAGCCACTCTCAGGGACAGGATACTGGATGGGTTAAGATGAGTTTTTGGTATAATCCCACACAGCTGCTTTTACACCAGTATGTGCAAGGTTGGTGCTTTAATTTGGACAAAACTTTAATAAAAGAATTAGGGGGGGAAATGCATGGAGTTCATGAGAAGAAGATTCTTTGCTGCTGAAATCATCCTCAGCTACACATATCAAAAAATTTTGTGCATATTTTCATTTGTAAAACTTCAATAAAGAAAAATTATTGTTCCCAGGAAGAGAAGGTCTCAAACTGTGTAAAAGCAGGATTAAAAATCTACTTAATTTTACATGCTTTCTTCTTGAGGCATATAACTAATTTCCTCTGGTCCTTGGGAATTTCCTCATATGATCAGGAAAATAACTTCAAAATGAAACACAATTGTCCTCTGTGTCTAATGATCAAAAGGTTACCTTTAGTACACTTTGAAGGACAGAGTCCGTTCTTAATTTCCCATTAAAGTAAGTATTGTTCAGCTAAATAAATACAAGTGAGCTTAAGAGAAGGAATTCATGGCTTCAAAGAAAAAGAATTAAGTTCAAGATTTAATGAACATATTAGGCAAGAAGGAAATGTTGTATGATAGTAAACATTTGCTTTTAGACAGCTTTCTATATAGTCTTTTAGATGCCTCAAGGAAATGCTTTTACAGAAGCATTACAATAATGCAGTTGCTCCCAGGGGCAGTTGCTTCTCTCTGATCGTGGCATGTACTTCCTGCCATATGGACAATCCCACTCTCTCCCTACCCCTGCCCCCCATCTAAAGATCTTCAGCCAGGACTTAATGCTAGGGAGCTGTATGTATGAGGGGCAGGAGGCAGAAGGGAACCAAAGTTTTTATTTTATTTGCAAGAAATGGCTGTTCAAAAACATTGCTCTTGCTGAGTTTAAAAAAACAACCACCAACCACCAAACATTCCTGCTGTTTTCTTTCTCATAGGATTTTCTTTCCTCTTTTTTTTTCCAAAGTAGGTGCCTGTGTAGTTTACAAGTTTATAATCATACATTATTTGTGAGGAAATTACTGGGATAACAAACATATGAACCTAACAATAACAAAGCATGGTGTGCTTACATACATACACACACACACAAACATACACTGCTGTTCCAGTTTAACAAAACTAAAGCCAATATAGTTGCTTTCATCCATCGGTGCTGTACATAGAGCGATGGTTAAATATTGTGAGAGTGAGCTGAGGGAAACCGGCATCAAACGATTACATTTCTAGATTTATAATCATCTCTGGATGGGACTGACAGAGCGCTAGCAACACAGTTCTTAAAGACTGCATTTTCCAATTTCTGGAGCATGTCAGACTGACACCGTGATACAATGGAGAGGTTAAGGCAACTTGAGGTCAAAATCAGATCTCCGGGTCTGGAAATGTGTTCCTGCACTTGAAGAATGCAGCATGAGCTGTGAAAGTTACTTAACATTCACTTAACTTTCACTTGCGGTGTGGCCATGTAGTCACAGATGGAAGGTAACAGCTTTAGATGACAATCCATTAGTCCAAATTCTCCATTTATCCCAAACAACAAAGGCAACTGGCCTCTCCAGCCAGCGGCAGTGTACCCGGTTTGTGCCACTGGTAGTGCCACAGAAGTCCCCCAGATGTGTGAGGAGTCTGGAGGAGGAAAAATAGAAAGGAAACAAAGCAGGAAGGTGAGAAAGCTTGCCCTCAGTACCACCTGCTGCATTTGCCATTAGTAGTGAAATTCATACATGCCTATAAGCAGACAGCTGCAGAGAAATCAGACACCCACACATAGATGCAAGGCCTAGGATGAAGAGCAGGAGAATCCACATTTTTTCCCCTCAGGATGTGAATATGGACAAAACTTCCAGAAAAGATCAGGTGAAACCACAGTCTGGCCTTAACCTCTCCCGAACTTCCCCATCCAGCATTCTAGTGCCTTTTTTATTGCCGTTCCCAGACTACTATAGGTTGAAAACACCGAGACAGCATAGTGATAAGGAGGGGGGAGGCACATTTATAACTAGTTGTACAAGTCAAGACAAACTATCAGTATGAGAAACTTCACAGATGAGATTTTCATTGTTTTCCTCCCTTGCAAAAGCAGGTACTGCCCTGAAAAAGATGAGGGAGAATCACATTAATCCAGCTCATTTCAGCTAATCCAAAACTTTTTAAAGGAAGGCTGAGTTCTATAATTGCGTTTGCCTTGCATCAAATTAAAGCCTTGCCAGCTTCTTAAGCACACTCATTATGACACAGGCTGAACGCTTTGCACTGATTCTGCAGCTTAGCAGCAGCATGGATGGCATTTGTGCTACACCAAGCCATTTGGTGACTTTAGAATTCTTCTCCAGTTTAGAATTTTTCTCCAGTAAAAGTAATGCTTATAAAACAAGCCCAGGATGTAGAATCCTCTATTTATACACAGAACATAATGATACACCCAGCAACTGTTTGTACAGTTTTCTGTTTCAAAAAAAGCTATTCTGGAAAGGCCGTAGTCAGGAATTTACAGGATTTAGTCTCTATGCTTCTTCTACTCTTGACTTCTTTGACTAAGAACGCCAGTTTGGTCATTGTGTGATGATAATGTACTTGTTAAATTAACCATTAAATTACTCATTATCTCATTCCAAATTGTTCATCCAAGCAGCCATCAAACAGTAAAAAATTTTTGTTACTGTCATTCTACTGAACATGTAACTTTAGTTTTCAGTTAGATCTTTAGTTAGGCAGGTCTTCTGCAATGACAGTTCTTCATTTCATTTGTAGTCTAGAAAAAACCTCAAGAGATCACGTAGCCTTACCACTTTCACCAGTAAAAAATCAACTATGTCAGTGCTACCATGGAGACAAGAGATGGTACAGTCCTGACAGAGCTGTAGACATCTACAAAACAGACCCTGAGATTTGAGTCGGTTTTCTAAAATCTTTCACAGCTCCTATAGAGAAACTGGCACTTCCACTGTGCAATTAATCTCCTTCCAGTGTATAATGGAAGTGGGTCAAATGAATTACATGCTGGAAATGCCTGTTTCTCTCCTGTGAGATTCAGCTGTAGGTGATTTCTACTCTTGCTGATTAACCTGTTTGTAAAGACTCAGCGACAGAGAAGGAACAACTTCTGTACAAAAATATATCTGAATGCTTTATACTCATATTGCTTGACAGCTTTTCTTATTTAATTTTTCTTCCTATAGTTAAAGCCCGTTATTTCTTGCTCTGTTTGTCATAAACATGGAAAAGAGACCATTCTCTTTCTTTCTGTAGCAGGTCATATTTTTATGTATATCCTGTCTGTATCCCGTGACTCTACTCCCACACTCAGTCTTCATGTCTGCATACTTAACAAGCACAGGTTATGCAACCTTTCTTTATAGGTCATATTTTCTGGAGCTCTAGTCATTCCCCTTGCTCTCCTGCAGATTCTTGCTGGTTGGTAAAGATTTGGCCACTCCAGCACTGCTGAGATTATGAGTTATACTTTATATTTCACAGGTTAGATTCCTATTTGCATACCCCACAGTGATTAAAAGTTGTCTGTCATCATCACCATGGAACACCTATAATGAGAAAAAGACAGCTCAACTATCTTGTTTGTACATAGCCAGTCCAAGAAGGGTGCTAATACAAAACTTGAACAGATAACAAAGCTTTCATTAAATATATTTAAACTCTGGCGATTAAATTTAAATTAACTTTATCGTAACCAAATCTTTCTTACTTGAACATCTGAACGCATGTGCACATGTACACATACATTTGCCAAGTTGCTTCTCTAAGGGGCAGTTTGAATCAACAGAATTTTTTCTATAATACCAACATGCGAAGTTTGCTAAACTGCATGAAATGTTCCTAGACAGAAGGAAGAAGGAAATTAACCTTGAGAATGTCTGTCTCGGTCAAAAAGCCAGGCAAAGAGAACTTGTGGTGACTTGAAGACAGGCTCATTTTACTCCTGCAGTGAGCTGGAAGGATGCAGAAGGGCACATAAGGGGAAAAGTATGGGCTGAACTCCCAAAATCCCTACTGCGGATTGCTTAATGTCTGTGTTTAATATCTAAAAGTCCTCCTTCTCCCAAAGGTTAAAAGGAATCAGGACGGAGATATATATGCTTATGAAAACAACCTACTGTTGCCAATAATAAAACATTTTTTATTTTGACTTTTAAAAAAAATGTTCTGACATATTACTGCTCTGAAGTTCAGAATTTCATTAGTATTAAAAGTTCATCTTCGACCTTTCACCTTTTTATGTGGAAGAATTAGTCAGGGAGAAAAAAAGCATTCCTCTTTGCCCTGGCTTGCTTATTATGACTCCCTCAAGAATTTCAGTCTGAGGCTATTTGCCAGATCTATGTTTAGCTCCGAGAGGAGAAAGAACCTCCCACCACTCCAAAATGCCACCATCCAAATTTATCTCTTGGCTTTCACTAAATCTTGGGTTTTAAAACACTCTGGATTTCATTTACCCCAGTAGGGGTGAAAAGAGCTTTGCTATGCCAGTTTATACAGAAAAGTCAACCTTCAGAGCTGCTTGTTAATGAACCTTCTTAATCTACAAGTTCCTGGTATTTTAAGAGTGAACCAAGACAGAAAGGTATCTCATAAAAGATAAAATTCTTACTCATGCCATAAAAAGCCAGCCTGTGAAAGCCACGTGCTACAGAAGGCCATCATGAGAGTAACAGAAATTTGAAAAACGTTGGAAAACTTTTGACTGGTAACATTTATGTATTATGCAAGCAAAGCAAAGCTTAAAGCATACTTGAATTTTATGCTTGAAGGCACAAATTGATTGCTTGTGGTGGAAGGAATAATGAAATTCCTCCAAGTCATAACATCACAGAATCAACCAGGTGAATTGTAATGGAAAGGGCTACATTCCTCTGACAGCGACGGTGATTGCTAGAGGTAGCCTTCTCATTTACATTCACTTAGAAAATGTTCAATGCATTGTGTATTCATGCATCAGATCATCTTTGGAATAGATTTATCTACCCCTTCTATCAGCCTCTTCATTTTGTACAATTACAGAACACATACGTAGCGGAGAGTAGCTGCGTTATTTTTCGAAGCATTCCGCAGGCAATCTCGCAGTGGCAAAAGTTTCCTTCCCTATCTGCTTGTTACAGTTTTCACCATTAGCCACAAGGAAATAGACTCAGAGCTCTAAATGAAATAACAAGACTGGCATGAACCCCACTGCGCTTTGGCAGTAGGACAATGCCAGTGGTCAAACAAAGCCAACATCGGAGGAGTGTTGCGTGTTGCTTCCTCATCAACCTGGCAGTGAAAGGCACTTACATTGTACAAGAGAACAAGTAAGGGCTTGCAGCAGCAAGAGGAAGCTAATTCAGATTACCTGTACAGGGAACTCAAATGCTAGAACAGACCAGGGAGTGGTGACCAAACCAAAGCACAAATTCGGGCATGTGGGGCAGACGTAGTAAGCTGGGCTGTAGTGTGGCTGGAGGTTTCTTCGCTTGTTCACTGTGCTCCCACCACAGGCAAGGAAAGAAAACGCCGAACTGAGGGAGAATGAGAACAGAGATATAGAGGCCAAATATGAGAGACTGGACATCAGAAATACCATAGGGAAGGGGAAGTAAGACCAGTTATGGGAAGTAAGATGAGGCACTGATTATAAAAAAAAAAGTAAGCAGTAGGGGAAGAAACAGCTGTACAAGTAAAATATGAAGAAAAAATGGAAGTGAGAATAGGGAAATCAAGAGTCAGGAAAGTCAGACCAAATGACAAAGAGTGTGCCTCAAGAAGAAAACATCCAGACGTAAAGGGGTACATACCGCCAGAGAATCAGTAGCTGAGACCAAAAGTTACTGTCATTTCCACCTGCTGATGGACACTCAAAACTGTACCCCAAGGAGAGCTTACAGGATTCCCTTTGGTATGACGCTGACACTGCTCACAACATTGGGTTTAAGCAAGGAGGCGGAGAAATGAGGACCTGTGTCACAGAGTAACATGTCTTCAGCTGTTCACCACTTCCAAATCTGCACTGCTGTGTTTCTCTCACGCTCAGGTAAACGGAGCTCTTCATAGTAGAGACAAGCTATTTGGTTGAAAGGAAAATGTTTCAGAGTTAAGTAAGACAGTACTATCATAATAACTTTTACCTATAAAACTGAAAAGTGCACAATCTGAAATGTTTTTTTCTCTCTCAGTAATCCACAAGCAAAGCAGTGTTCTAGGTCATGTTCATTACTGGTTATACTACAGATGAATACATCCTGGTGTGAGCATAAGATGAAGGCGATTCAGTGGTCCTCTGGATTTTCTTCTAGTGAATACATCCATTGTTACTTGACTATGCATTACTCCGAAATATTCAGAGTCTTAACTTGGGAGTCCTGTGTGCTGAGAGCTTCCATGAAATAAGCCAGATGTTTCCAATTGTGTAACACTGGGAACATCCCACAACACAAGAAGCTTTGGATAGTACATCAGCCTAAATGATTCTTACAGTTTTAAATTCAATGAAGCCAATTTTCACTTAAACAAAGGCTTCTTTACTCACAGAACAATGACACAGCCTTCATGTCAGAGAGAATCTGGCCCAACTATGTCACTGTTTCTTCACTGACCAAGAAAAGGCTGATGCTCTCACCTTTATTCTTTTTATATCTAATATTTATCCTTTTTTTTTTTTTCTGAGATCATCCATATGTTACATCTGTGTGGAACAAACAATCTTTGCAACATGTTGAAGAAGTATTTATCTTTTCTTTAAATTGCTCTTGTAATTTTGAGGCTGGGGACATTAAAACTTAAAGGCCAAACCCAAATCCTTTCAGTTGCAACATTAATTTGACTTGTTTAGGTATTCTAAGTTCTAGCACAAACCAGAATTTGGCTTTTAACTCACCTGCTTTGCTGAGGATGTCATGATAAAATAGCAGTCTACAAATGCCAGCTTCAGGAAACATGTCATGAAATATACTTCAGAATGAACAGCAAGCTCGAAACTGTGGAAATGGAGTTGGAAAATATTTCTGGATCTTTCTGAGCAGCTCTGAGTTAGCTTTAGTCTCCTAGTTTGCTTTTCCAGGGAAAGAAAATTGCTAAAGTTTCAGATTTTGCTCACATTCTGAATCCTTATGGCTTTGAACATCAGGCCTAGTTAATTGCTGTAGATTTACAAACACTTGTTAAACAACCTTGGTCACCTTTCTTCTCTAGAAAATTGTGTCCAATGACATACAGTACTTAAACAGGAAAGTTCATTGCTGCTTATAGAAGTTTAGTCCTTCATAGTAAAAAAACCAGAACAACCAAACCAAACCAACATACCAAAAAAAGAAAAATACTTAGTTAACATAGGCAAAAAACCCCCACAAAACCAAACCCCAAAGAAACAGCGTGTTTTTTCCTATGCCTTATGTATTTGTCTGTGTTCATCTTCAAATACGTCACGTTATGCTGTACCTAAACTGAAATATTACTGGGATGGATGGTGTTGGGTTTTGGTAGTCCATGAAGCAGGATGCAAAATGTTGTTTTATACGCTTCAGTGTGCTGTGTTTTGAAACCTTGGGGGGGACTAGGAAAAATATAAGGCTTATTTTTTAATTTCTTAATTAAATAAAATCTTTTATATAACAAAGTCATGAAAGGTGAAAGCTGTAAGCCATAACAAAGTTCTAAGTCAGGCTACCTAAGTTTATTTCTCAACCTGTCATCTTCATTTAGAATAAGAAGTTGCTCTTGCCAGCTCTGCATTGTTTTTGTTCTCTTCTTTGGCAGACATACATTAAAGGAAAGCTACTCTTTGCCAACTATATTTTCAATGGGTACAGCAAGTCAACTAAAGACCTTAAAAAAACAAATAGCTAAGGAGTGATGATCACATAGGTTACTGTTTTCTAAGGGATTCAGGTTCAGGTATTTTGCTCTCCATTATCATGGTTTTTAATCACCTCATTCTGAGACCTTTCACAGAATCACAGAATGTTAGGGGTTGGAAGGGACCTCTGGAGATCAAGTCCAACCCCCTTGCGAGAGCAGGATCAAAGAATCTAGGGCAGGTCACCCAGGAACGCATCCAGACGGGTGTTGAAAGACTCCAGAGAAGAAGACTCCATAACCTCTCTGGGCAGCCTGTTCCAGTGCTCTGTAACCCTTACAGTAAAGAAGTTCTTCCTCATGTTGAGGTGGAACTTCCCATGCTCTAGCTTGAATCCATTGCCCCTTGTCCTATCACAAGGCACAAGTGAAAAGAGGTTGTCACTTCCTTCTTGACGCCCAGCCCTCATATTTTTATACACATTAATTAGATCCCCTCTCAGTCTTCTCCTCTCCAGACTAAAAAGCCCCAGGTCTCTCAGCCTTTCCACATAAGGCAGGTGCTCCAGTCCCTTAATCATCCTCATAGCCCTTTGGCTTCTTTGTTCAGTTTCTTAAATCTAAAGCACTGTGACTCAGAGCAGCAAGTACAGAAGTCTCAATATCAAAGCATTTGCACCTTTTTGGTGTGTTTACAAATTCTTCATCTTGTATATTCCTTCCTGTCCCACTGAACAGCTAGGACTGTCCAACCCTAACTGCTGAGCTACAGAATCTTTACTGACAAGGAGGAAATAAGAAAACAGAGGGGAAGGTCCTGGGCACATTTCTCATTTCTTTTGTGCATGTCTGACTAAGACTTACTTGTTTTATTGGCTGTTATTATTTATGTTTTGGCACTAACAATAAAATTTTAATTGCAATTAAAGGATCAACTACTTTAGTCAAGTGTCTCCTGGAAACTAGCTTCTTCATTTAATTAATAGTTGCAGGGAAACTTCAGAAGCATAACCTGGAGAAATAGCAGCAGATGGTCAGATACTTCACAGCTGCATCCTGAGCATACAGCTCATGGAGGGAGCGTTGCCAGGAGCATACACTGCAACAGTTACCTCTCTTGTAGAAGTTCCCAAAGCAGAAACAAAGACAGGCAGAAAAGGGAAATAACTGTAACTTTTGCAAAGTATTTATTACATATCATAATTTTTAATTTGGTGGTGCTGCAAACCAGTAATCAACCTGGAGCTTCAAAGTGCCTGGTATGAATGCAAAGGCCGCTGCATTCCGCTATTGATCTAAACAATACATCCTGCAGGGTGTGATGATGACCATCTATTAAACTACTGTTAATAGCTGAGATGCAGTTGACAGCAGTGACAGCAACGCAGAACACAGGATATGGCCCAAAATGAAGTGTGCAGTCTTTGGCTGAGCTGCTCTTAGCTACCTTTGACAGGTAACGGAAAATCTGCTCCTCTCTTGTATTTCTTTTTAGCTTAACAAAACACCTTTCATTTATATCTAACAATGGGAGAGAACAGCACGTTATAGCCCATTCTTCTCTAAAGGAAGCTCGTCACTTCACATGTGTACATGAAACAATTACTGGAGTAGTAGAGAAGTCAGAGATTAAATATGACAAGTAGTTAACTGTATTATTTTCAAATGCATTAATTAATGGCTTACCGTGCTTTCCCTCCAAGTCAGTGCAAGCTTTCCTGATTGTAGTCAGGACAGATTAGCTTTAGGCTGAGTGTTTTTCTAAATGCTTCTCTGAGTGACTGGAAAGGCTGTACTGGTCTGTGGAATTCCCTGTGCTGGTTCTTCTCTGCACTAGAATTTTCCTAAATATTTCCCACTGTGGCATCATCCCTAAACGCAACTTCAGAAGCAAATGTCTGCAGCCACACAGATGGGCATTTGCCTCACCTAAATCTAAGTATAATTGATGTCACACATGTTCAGAGCCAGCATGGTTATTCTACATGTGTGTTTCTGCTCCTTGCTACCACAGCACCATGACAAGAAATTCCTTAATGCCACCACTGGGTTCTTCCATGCACAGGTTATAAGTACATGAGCCAGTCCAAACAGGGACACAAAACCAGTCTTAATCAAGGAGAGGGTGGTGAAGAGTCTGAGAGAAAACCAAGGCTAGGTGACATACCTGTTTCCATATACACTATTACAATTACATAGGTGGTGCTAAAGATGTGATTAATTTCATCCTTAAGTAAATGTCTAATTACAGATGTAACAGTAGGTTCCCCAAAGCGGATGCTCCTGTTATTTTCCTGGTATTTGCCAGCTGATGTCCCAGCCTCAAAACCTGCCAAACACTTAATGCATAGGTGCATGTACATGTTCCATTCACTTTATTTCAAAACCTTGGGTCCACCATAATGGACCTTTGAACACTTTCCTCCTGCACATCACGCCATGGAACAGACAATATTGAGAGTATGGCTGTAGGTCAAGGAAGATCCTGCACTGCTAAAAAGGGATTAGCATCAGAGAAACATTGAAAATCTTGCTTTTCACAGGGAGGATAAAAGAAGCACTATCATTTATCTGTCTGTTCAGAGAATGAATTCCTGGGAGACAACATCTTCGTGTTTGTAAATTAGCCATTTTCTCTAATGGAAGTAAGCAAACAGGTCCTACCTTGCATTCAATTCTTCTTCTTCATCTACCAGCATAAAGAACTGATGGACGTAAGTCGAAGGCCACATTTCTACAAAAATGTGCCCTTAGACTCCTCTTCCAAATCTCTCCTCCAAAAACTTGCTTCACTAAGGAAGACCACAAGTTTCTTATCAATGCCATCAGAAACATGAGACTTTACAGACTTCATCTCTCAGTATACTTTTTGTGTCTTGTCCATTTTTTTATACCATGGGTATGGAGTATGCTGCAAAATAACCCCAGGGAAGCTTAATACAGTAAAACTGGTTAGATGTTGGGTTCAGTGGAACAATATAATAACAGAGGTCTGAATGACTGGCTTTATAGGACTGGTTTGGCTCCATTTCAGCCAGACCTACTACACCAGACCAGGTCACCTGATACGGTGTGAGTATTTCCAATATGAAGCAGCACAGTAGAAGGATGAGAAGAACAGGTTTTAATGCGAGAAAGGAGAAATACAGCTGATACAAAAAAGTACACAATATAACACAAGTGTCTAATAGATTAGCAGAGAATTTGAGAAACAGGAAGAAAGTTTCAGATGGTTGAAGAAAGAGGCTTGCTCAAAAAGATACAATCTTAAGTCTTCATAGATATATATATATACATTCTTGGCAGTATAGGAAACGTACAGTTCTTACATAGAAAATATTGACTGTCTGAAGTGGTAGTATCAATTCCTGAAGAATACTTGCATATGGTACATTATGAAGAATACACACAGGCAATTTAGCATTCAAAAAATCTCCAAGTAAATGAAAACATTACGGGCCCCTCTTGGTAGACAGGCCTCTCCTTCTAACAGCAGCAATTGGATCTGTTCCATATTCCATATGAAAACAAACAAATAAACAAACTTGGAAATAGTAAAGAATAAGCAAGACCTTTTGTACTGCACAACAAATTATGCACTGATTAGGCAGCAAGATTCAACACATAAGAATAAAAAACTCCTGCCTCACCAAGTTTTCCCCTGCCTTTCAAGATTGAATTATTTCCCAGTCAGCTCTAAGCCTTCCTTCCTGGGGATATGAATTAGGTGAGAGTGAGTCATACCTAAGTGAGAAGAGCAGTCAACAGCTGTTAAACTTACAAACCAATACAGGGAAAGTTTACAGGAAGAGGTGTGCATCAGCCACAGCTCCTAACATCAGCAGAACACAGCCTTTGTTCTGATCATAAAGTCTAAGCATCAGGAGGAAGCCACAAATCTTCAGATAAAAGGAGCCAGTCTGCACTGTTGCCACTCTTTTGGGACTTTCAAAGTACACAGAGAAAGTCTGTTTCTTAGAAGTCATACAGCTAGACAAGTAGAAGACATCTCTTGCAAAGCACCTAATCTCAGTTCCTAGGTTAAAGATCTACCTGCTATCAGTGTCTTCACTGACATATTATTCTCTTCCTAAAGCCCCACCTACCTAGTCATTTCTGTGATGCTAAAATGGGACTTTGCTAATAGGTGCCACATGGTTGCACAGCATACAGGTCTCTGAAAGATGATGGGAAGGTTCAATTGGAAGCATATGATACGCTAAAAAACATTCGTCAGTCATCGCTTATTTTGACAAGAGTAACCAGTGTTCATTACTAAAGTGCTTGTACTAAGCAGCCAGCAAAATACACGGCAGAAACTAATTGCTGCCAGAATTGCTTAAACTGAATTTCAGCTTCAGGGTGAAAGAGGAAATATAAATAAACTTCTGTATAAAAGCTCCAAGTGCTGATATAGCATTTATGTGTCCCTGTAAAAGCATTCCCTATTTCATTCAATCGTTAGTAAATGAAGGATGGATATGACACATCCACGTCACCTAGGCAGCTGTCAAGGATACAGGATAAGGAGAAAAAGTGACACATGCAGTGGTGAGGCAGAATTTTAGTGCAGATGCTGAAGAAATAACAGCAACCAAAAAGACTTTGAAAATGATTAGCATCACAAATGAGAAAACTACTTCTGAAACTGGGGAAACCCAGCCAAAAACATATTAAAAAAGGCTTTAAAATAATCCTGGTGATGCACATCATCAAATACATAATAAAGACTTTAGATTCTGATTCATATCCACGGAAAAAAAAAAAAAAGAAAGATGGTAAAGAGGAAAGTAAGAGAAAGAGAAACAAAAGGTTTCGGGAAAATATCACAGGCTAAAAAAACCCTATCACAAAGAAAGGGCAGAACCCAGGAACGCTGGCTTCCTAATACGGCCTACATCTGACCCAGAACTTTAGTTCTTGGAGCCTCAACACAGCCAGCCACCAGGCTTCATACCTGCTTATCTAAACCTGCTTGAGTCCGATCTGACCAGCCCTGTTTAAAGCAGTGTCAGCAACTGGCAGGGCAGGGGCAGAAGAGGCTCCCAGTAGAGCCAAATCACAGGGCTTTTCAGTGCAGTCCCAGGAAAGAGAGTGATGTCACACCTTGCTTAAAAGAATAGATACGGAGATTGATTTACAGACAGCTTGACACACCAACACACCACAACAAAGTATTTTTGTGGAAATGAAACTTAGATAAAATGAAGGTTTTTTTCAAGTGCTGCAGAAAACTACCAGTCTGGGGAACATTTCCTGTCTCCGCTCCACACTGAAGAGAAATTGTGGATCCTTCCCAGCGTCTGCAAACTTCAGAGTGTATCACATGTGTTTTCCCTCTGTAGCCCTGCCAGAAATCTCTTGCTGCAGTTTGTTCTTTTAAACATTTCCTCGTATATTTTAGGTCTCATTTATTAACCAATTAAACAGCAGCTTATCAAGATTCTTTTCTTTCCATTCCCTGTGGTTTCCTTGGCAATCTATGTTGCCCTTAGGCCTAGTTTTAGGAAACTTAGACTTAACAGGCAGGAAATGGTAAGGAACGTGTATTTGTTTAGGTGTTTAAGACAGGGCAGATGGGCACACAGGCACTCAGGACAGCTCAGGTGCAAAGCCCTGGTAAGAGAAAACAAGATTAAATAGCTTTTCTAATTAAGGGTGTAAAATCAGCATGCATTTTAAATACTTCCACATAGGCTACTCAGTAGAATAAAATTCGGTTCTTTTGCCATTATGTAGCAAGAATTAAGTTTTTGTTTGCCTTCTGAGTAAGTAACTGGAAAGTTTGATACGAAAAAAAATAGAACCTCTTTGCTAGACAAGCCTTTCAATGTGATACTTGGCAATACACATGTACATTATAAAGTGTGTGTGTAAAAATCTCACACACACCCCTCAGTTTAAGTTAAGAAACAATCCATTAATGCTGCTCAATAAAAATTCAAAATGGTTCCATTCAGGGGAGATTTAGTAGTAACTTGTGTTCTGAAAACACATGCTCTTGGACAGTGGGACGGGTTTAAGCACAACTGCTAGATCCCAGAGCTTCCAGAGCTCAAGGCAAGGCAACTGTGCAGCCAAAGCACCTTGGCATAGCAGCTGGAGAGCGTGTTTTCAGATTCTACTGCAGGAAGGAGCAAACTTATTTAGGGGAACACAGATTCAGCCATAACTGTGCCACCCTCCTGTTGGAAAGAACAAGTAAAGTTCATGTAATGAGGAATATGTGTTCAAGAATCAGTCTTGATGAGGAGACATTACCATCTTATGATCATGAAGGAGGGAGATTTCTGCAAGTGTATGTTCTGAAACCTAGGAAGGAATAGGAGGGCCAGGTTGAAATGTAGGTCAAAGCTCTCTTGAAGGAAAGTCATGACAGAGAAGTTACCAGCCCTAAGAATGCTTCTGTTTATGAGTTTATGACTGGGAATGCGCAGCAGCACCTTAGCGTGAATTCCCTCTAACCTGTCATTTCATAAAGTTTAGATGCGTTCAGAAGCGAAGGGCAAAAGTGGCCAAGTTCCTAAAGAGTTGGCAGCAGAACGCTGGAGAAGAGCTGAAAACTGCTAAGAGGGATGAGAGAAACCACTGAAAGAAAGAATGGACCTAGTTAAAACTGGAGCTTCCAAAGACACCTGCAGAGTCATTGAGCCTAGCTCAACACCCCCATAGTCAATCACCTCAGTACAACCCTTCCCAAGAGTAGTCAAACCAGAAGAGCTTTTCCAGCACGTGTGTGCCCAGGCCCCATCTTTTTGCAGCGTGATCACTAATGTTTAAGCTTCTATAGGAGATATATTACCTGGTGCATTATAAGAGGGTAATCGAGGCAAGAAACAAAAAAGCCAAACCCTCCACAATTGGTTTGTGTGACGTATGAAGAGGAAAGCTGAGAGGGAAATAGTTGATGAGTGGGATTGCATATGGCACAGATGTTGCAATACAGACATAATATACTCAAAATGCTCGTGAGGCATCCTGCCCAGGGTTTCACTCAGCACTGTTCATGATGTCTACAAGCTTTGCAGACCTCGAGCACACAGGTGCATGCAGACTGTCTGGGAGCACTTACCTTAGGACATCAAAAACTTTAAGTACAATGTCATACTGAGCAGTACAGGAACAGACAGCATGAACTTGCTTAAATTTGAGCAGCTGTGGCTTTGGATGAAAGGTCTGCAGGACAGTTCATAGATTTCTGGCTTTTATCCCACAATACATTTAAAGCCTATCACTATTATTATTATTGTTATTATTTTAGAAACATAGATATCAAACATTATAAACAGCCCTTATTTATGGTGCTACTATTGAGATCAAATGCATAATTCTCTGCTAGCAATTACTACTGAAGATATTAAGCACTGATTTTTCTCTTTTGTTTATTTGGGAATGGACCTCTCTTTAATGGCACGAAGGAACGGAAAACATTGGTCAGTCTCTATTTGGAAAGCTGAGATTATTTTCAGTTCTCCTCCATGCAGCTGGAGAAGGTCAGGAAGCAGTTTTTAAATATTAAGATTTGAGCACAAATCAAATCAACTGATGACACTTATTTTGGGACCTTGCACAAAAATTGCAGTAACTTCTAAATCAGCATTTTCAGTAAGCCAGAACTGCTTCTAAAAGCCAACGTGCACCAAAAGTGTGACCTAAATTTGAGCTGCTATACATTATGTTTTGACAGCAGTACACTCCCCATTATGGTGTCTGCCTTCTCTTTCACTTCTCATGTCAAGTGGAAAGGTCAGTACACATTTCTAGATTGAGTCGTTCCAATGCTGAAGATACAGAAGAATCAAGCTGTGTTACAAACACACATACAAAAAAAAAATTGTGTATTATTCTAAAATCTGAACTTGTTAAGTGTGGTGGTAAAGAGAGAGGACCATGGGTGTCGGAGAGACCAGAAGGGTGAAAACAGTAAGCAGAAAAACAAACAATCAAACAAGCACAATTTCAGTGTTTCTGGCAGTATAATCAACAGTTCTTAGAGACTCTGTGGAATAAGACACAGCAGGTCTTGGGCAGCCTAGACCTGAAGCACAAGAAAAAGAGTCAAAATTAGAATGGAAAATAATGAATGGCATCATCCTCAATCAACAGAAAATACGGAGATGAAGAAAGGAACATATGCAGTTGAGTTTATCCCACTTCAGTACAATTACTAGGGATGTAACTCACAGCATGTAAACATTAATTCAAACGAATTTAAATTTGAGCTCTGGCATTCCTCTTCATCACCCAGTATCCATGTATTCCCTCCCAATCCCCTCAGATGCTACCAGGGCTCTTTCAACCACACAATGAAGGAGTTGAGGGAGCCAGCTGCAAGTTAAAGCAGTGGTGCATTTTCAGCCAGCAGTATGTCCTAAATCACTGAGTGGTTACAAAAGTCAGCCTAAAGGAGGGACTGAGATCGCCTGGGCATGGCAGGGCCATGGCAGCCTGGACCTGGATTGGTTTAAGCTGCTATAGAACTGAATCTCCTAAAGTGGACTGACTGGAAGTTCTTTAAGATTTAAAGCTGAGAAGGTATAAAGGTCAAAATATGTGAAAGTAGTGAAGTTTTGGTCCTATTCAACCCTTTTAAAATAAGCCACTTTGTACCAGAGAAACAAACTCTTCTTCCTCATTTATTAAATTACAGTCACTTCTTCAGAGTCCTGTGTTCAATTCAGAAAGTGTAACGTGGGCTAACAGAGCATTCAAGCTGCTGAGTCAAGTTTTATTCCGGCAAACTTAAGAGATGGCTGTGTGACGGGTGAGGCAGAGTATCAAGAACAGTGACATACTGATGTAGCTCTGTCTGTCTACAAAGCAAAGTTCCTGGTAGGTAGATTTCACCCCTACCTTATGACTGTGTCTTATTATCACAGTTCCAGTGTCGTTACCCCTTATCCAACTACTGTGCAAATTTCCAAGTCAAATAAATCAAAGTGTATTTTTTGGCATTTAAAATTTAAGGTGGTAAAAGAAAAACGTATACATGAGGGAATTAAATATCATGAAAATATGAATAAATCACACCTTCAAACATTCGAAAACTTCACCACAGAAGTCTTCAGTTTGGTCTCTGATATCCCTATATCCACCGCTGTGTTTCTTGTGCCATACTGTATTTTGCAATACAAGTTTATTCATCAGAGACCAGAACAGCTCTGAAAAGCCAAGCTGAAATTTAAACAAGTGTTGTTTGACATCTTTAGTTTGTATCAGACCAGGTGGCAGCTGTTGGAAGATCATTTTGATTTAACAACTTTTTGTTTTGTTAGCAAAGAAAAACACTGTTCAGCCAAACCCCGATGACAGTGAATAAATATTTTCCTTCGCTAGGCGAAATATTTTCATTTGTCATCCTAATAACTAGGGGTAAAAGATCTGAAAAGAGTTTTTTTCTTACATGGACTCAGATTTCAGTGTTTTACGGGAGGCGATTATTACTCCATACTCAGCACTGCTGAGGTTACGTCTGGAGTATTGCACCATGCTTTGGTCATTAGAGTTGAAAAACTGGATGGATTTCTAAGGAAAGCAGCCAAAAGGTGGAAAACATTACCTCTGCAGAAGGACTGAGAAGTGGGCTTGCTCAGTTTAAAAAAGAAAATTAAAAACTATCGACAAATCTTCTCATTTGTAAAAGACTGTAATAAAGAAGAGCGCACACTGGCATTATGATAATAATAAATGACCGGACAGTGACTGAACATGAGACTGGACAAATTTATGGAAGAGAATCCATCAGGACCTGTTCAGCTGACAGCCACCACCACTGGCTCAAGAAGTCCCTGAGCCACAAATTGTTAGAGACTAGCCTGGGGAAACATCATTACATGACCCCTCCTTTTCTCATACTCTTCCCTCAGGATCCGCTATTAGTCCATGTCACAGACAAAATCCCAGAGTAGCCTGACCCTTTATGCTGACCAAGTGTCTTTCTCACATTCTGCCTGCTTTTTTAGATGAGACAGTATGAAAACCTGTTAATTATAAAGAGTAATTAGCCCTAGAAACAAGCCGCTTGCAGAGGAACAGCAGCTCTTCATTAAATACTTTAAAAAACAAAGGCAGTTTAGTATACTTAACCCCTTGTTTCTGTTAAAGAAAAAAAAAGGAAAAATAGAAAAAAAGGGATAGACTACAAGATTATGAAGTTCAGTGTGGGCCAGCAATTCTACACCGTGCACCATTTGATGGTTTTTTACTACTAAAGAAATTAATTTTACAGTTGCAAATACTGCACTTCAGACACACATAAATATTTCCAACACTGTAAACAGTTGCCTCACACACAGATAGGACAAAGTCTGAAACCTCAGTAAAACTGGCTACTCTACCAGATTAATTTTTGTGTTTAGAAAATGAAGTGCAAGATTCAGTGATGTCTAGTAACCCTCTGTCAGGATCGTTACTCTCTCATTACTCTGTCTCATTACCGCAACCGATAGCAGAAGCCTTCACATTTGCCAACCTTGCTCACAGCTGACATTGGCACATTTGACTCCACTTGAAAGATGCTCAATAATCTCTAATTCTCAAAATTTGCTTTCATTACACCCCTGTTTCATTTCTGTCATGAAGACACATGCTTAAGGAGGACAAGTAATCTTCTTATCACAGATCTTTGCCCCCATTTAAGCCTTTACCTAGATCTTTAGCTGTAAAGGTTAAGTGACCTAAAAGTGGCAGTACTAGATTGCAATCCAACCTAAGAAGCAAGTGTTGTCTTTGGAGTGCCTTCCAAGTAGGACAAGAGGAGAAGAGATTATTTAACACTATATAATTACTTACCTCTGTACAACTCCACAGAACTGCTAATTGAAAGCGGAACAAGGAAAATGCATTTATTGTGAGCTCTGCTCTTTGCAACAAATTTTGGCTGCTGATACCCTTTGGCATAACCCATTATTTAGTATGGATTTCCCGATTAACATACTTCAAAAAGTTGCAAAGCTCTAAGAAGTAAACGTTGTGTTTTCACAAAAATCTCTCTCTACGGTAATGAGCCAAAGAACACAGGACAGCACTCAAGACCTCGACATGCTCAATATATTAACACAACTCTTTAGTGCTAATGAACACTTCAGTGTGCGTTATTTTAAATGCAACGATAAATTCTGATTGCCAAGCAAACTGTCGGTTTCTAGAAGGAATCTACAGCATGTACGTACCGTCCATTCAAATGACATAATTCTGAGGAAATCTGGATTACAACAGACTATTTATGTGTAGATGGAACTTGGTTATCAAATCAAGGGAAGCCATGCTTTGTGTGCTGGCCACTGCTAGCCATATTTTTCTGTAGGGAGAATATTAAATAAATCAAAATAAATGACCTGATGGCTGTCACATATAGATGTGATGAGAGACAGAGGAAACAAGTGAGCCTAGGTGTTCATATGTGCAGCTTCTAAGACTGCATTAAGATGGACCATGGAAACCAGTTAAATTGCTTGTAGAAAAATATATTTCTTCAAAGTAGGAGCAGAACTTATTCCAAAAAGTCATCCTTTGATCAAACCCATGTCTAATTCCAAGGCTGTAATTTCACACTGCACCCTCTTTGCCAATAATGTAAATGTGAGCAATCCCGAGTCTCACGCCAGCAACGCCGTATGTGCTGATACGGTGGTTGGGAGGCAAATGCTGCAGTGATTGCATTACTGCAATAAGAATGGTGAAAAGTAACCCCTAAAAAGGGTGAATTTTTAACCCAAGTAGACTCACGAGCTGGTCATTAACATGGCTACAAAAACCTGTGCTCACCCAGCTGATGGGTGAAAATGAAGAAGTAATGATAGATGGAGTTTCTAAAGCCAGTTTCATCACCAAGACCAGTGCGTTGTAAAACTAGGTCCCAAGCGAGCAACACAGGTAGATTCTCCAGGCCTTTTGCTAAAGGCCGCAGCAAAGGAATAAAGAGCTAGCAACTTTTATAAATCTGAGATCTGAAACCTATTTTAGCAGCAATGCAAAGCACTCAGGCTAACACTGACTTTATCCAAAACTGTGAGTACAGTGTCAATTCATATCCTAAATCTGATCGTTTTTCCAGGTTGACATCATAGCCACACACACTATAAACCAAGATTTGGATCTCATGGGAAAAGTTCAAGAGTATCGTTTCTGGGATACACAACATCAGATCATGAGATGCTGGTGGATGAGTTAATGGAAAAATATTAATGGACCATACATTTAGGCAGTCAGAACAATTAGCAAGGAACAAAAAATATCCGGGCACTTTGTGAACTCAAGAATCTCAAGTCAAGGATGAGGAAGACTTCTTTTTCAGAAGCATGGACAATGCTTCAAAGACAATTTATCTAGACTTGATAACAAAAAATTCTTACCACAGAGAAAAGACAGTGTTTCATCATCTTAGCCTAACCTTTATAGGCTACAGAAGAATATACTTTACCACTAAGAGGAGGCTTAGTTTCTGAGTACACTATGAGAAGCATCTTTTTTTCTTCTTTTACAAGTTCCCCAAGACACCATCCATTCAGCTTCCAGTCACACAAAATTAAGAGCACAGAGCAGTGTTACTGGTTAATGAGGAATGACAAAACATTCTCTTCCGAAAATCTGTGTGTGAGGGAGAAGACAGGCATTATATTGTGAAAGAACTGCATCCTCCCTTCTCCATCAATTGGTATTTACCTCTTCATGGTCACTGGAAAAAAATCCACATATTTAACAGCACTCAGACAAAATCACTAATAGAAGAGAGGGAGGTTGAGAGAAAGCACTTGTTTTCTGTCCTATAGGCAAGAGTTCCACCCTAACCTGCTGACTTTCGTTAGCTTCTGCGCTTCCCACAACAGCATCCTACAAAGATATTGCTCCAAACCACTTGCATCTAAACCCCCACTTTGTTCTACAGAATCAGCAAGAGACAATAAATACCCTAAGTAACTGATGAGGTGTTCTGTGACTGGAAATGTATCCAGGTCTTAGTAGAGTATATTCCATACTAAGAAGCAGCTCTCTCACCATTAGCGATGTGACACCTTTGCTTCATTTCATGTCAGAGGGCAAAAGGAAGAGAAGGCAGTAAAACCATTAACCAGCTCCTCTGTGAGGCGAGCATCAGTTTGCTGCTTCTTGTGACATCACCACAGAGTAAAAAATAGCCCACGTAACCTCATACCAAACGCCCAAGTTACAAGATACACCTTAGAAAACACACAATTCTTGTTCTCTCACGTATTCTTAATCGCACAGGTTATATCTGTGACCTAAGGAAAACGAAAGAACATTAGGGAAAAGCAAGTATGCTGTTCAAACAAAATACTGTATGTTGTTTAAGCACTCAGGTAATTTTGCTTTAAGAAAATTACATCAGGACATAAACAAAAATGTACAATCAATCATTTATACCAAATCGAACAATTCTATTAAGGTTCCATTTACAAAAGGTTAACAAATAATTAATAGGTGTTTTAATAAATATTTACTTCTCATCTACTATCAATCCAACAGATAGCTTCTAGCTGTCTATAGTACTTTCTGCTGATGTGCTTATAGCCCTCCCTAACATATACTACACATTTCTCTAACATGAATTACAACATCTAGAAATCATTTATTAACCCTTCATAAAATTCTAAATAAACCTTAATGTGAAGCATGACTAACCTTATACTATTTCAGCCCCATACCCCAGGACACATAAAATACTAGCTCTTTCAAGTTTTTATTTAAAATTCTACGTTTTAGTTGGGAGCCACATCACTAGCCACAGAATCACAAATGCCTACAGTGGCTTAGCCAACACACTGCAGACACAGGAGTGAAAATGAAAGCGGTGGGGGGAAGATCACAGGGAACAGTTCAGGTTCTTCCAAAAGAAATGTCCTGGCTTTTTCGCTGGAACAATCATTGATACCATGAAACAGAATCAGAGAGGAAAAAAAATGGGGTCTGTTGTAATTCAAGAATTTTTTTCCTTCCTTTTAGAAAAAAAGCCAACAAACTACAGTACGTTAAAATATAAATAAATAAAGAGAAAAACCAAAAGGTAAATTCCAAAAGCCACCACTAGGATCTTAAAAAGGCAACAGCCAATGATTTCTTGGATGCAGCCTAAACTTCTCTTACCTGCAAATTTTCAATACACTTAGAAATCTCATCTAATGTACGAGACTTTAGAGAACAAGATGTATTATATTTAGGTTTCCTTTTTTTCCATCCAGTATTTTAATCTTCAAACCCCCACCTTAGTTTTTTTTTTTTCCATCAAATTGCCTGCTGTTGGTTTAACAAAGTTCAGCTCAGACTTATACTTTTCTTTCACTTTCAGAGCCTCTGCCTTCATTCTCACAGTCCTCCACAAGGTCTTCATGCTCCTGTGTCTTCTCTTCCTCTTCCTCCTCCTCCTCATCTCCAAAAGTCTCTTCTTGCATTGTAGTGAAAGTGAAAGACCTGGCAGCAACTTGTGCAGCCAGACCAGATGTGAAGTTTAAATCTGTTGATATGTGGAGCTGGGCCAGCCGATGCTTGATTTTTGAATGTAACACATCACAGGGAGACTGTGAAACCTCTACTCCATCCACACTGTTTGGCTTGAGTTCTTCAACTTCCCCTTCATGCTGATAACAGATTCTTTCTTCAGCCTCTGTAGAAATACCTTCATCAGTAGTACTGCCTTTGTTTTCCTCCATCTCAGGATCTTCATACAAATATTCTGTCCTGCTTTTGTCAGCAGCATTCACTTTTGGATTAGAGTCTTTTTCTTCAGATTTATCACAGCTTTGGCTGCAGTCATGCTTTTCTGTATCTGAATTCATATGTGATTCCAAATTATTTAGTAGCTTCAGTGGTTCTACAGGAGACAAGGGTTTCACTGCAGCTTAAAAAGGGGGAAAAAATTAAATGATAACTAAAAGCAAGCCGCTATATATAAATACTTTATTTGTATCTGAAAAGATGCAAAATCGCAAGGGTCAAAATGGCTTAAAAAAAACCCAAACTCAAAACAACAGAAACAAAAACCACAATCAAACAAAACTTAAAATAAAAGTGTTTTCCAATCACAAAGCTGAAGTGAAATGTAAAAGCTACTTGGAACTACTCCTTAAAAGCTGTGACATAAAGAGACAGCACGGAAGTGGCAATGTTTAAAACCAGCATCAAACACAGATGATGCGTTCAGTGTAAAAGTGAAAAGCACTGCACTGTACACAGATTTGAACTGCCTTTGTTTTGAACAACATTTTACCTAATCCAGTAAAGACAACCGATACATGAAGAAGTCCTTACAGGCAATATCTGATCTCATACACCACAACATATAAATACAACACGTATTCATACAGCCAGGTAAGGTGTCCTCACAAATAAAGTGTGGTTTAATTTAGCCTCTCTTGAAGTTAGTAGCAGCAGCGAGTCCCATTGCCAGCAACGGGATGCTTGCCAGGAAGTCTCTCCTCCCAGTGTTAAGGGTTAGTATAACTTGGTACAATCACTTCTTGAAGAAGACGTCTTTCTTTTTAAGAAAACGGTATCATGTCCATTTCCAAGTAACAGATTCCCTAAACTGCAGTAGCTCCATTAGAGTAGCAGCACGAACATAAATGAGAGCGGCAACAGCGGATTCCCAAGTAGCATTTCCCTTTCTAATTCCATTCTGACTTTACCCCTGTAAGCAGAGATGAAAATAACTCTGGGAAATACACAAACTTTTCACGGGAAACAAAATTTACGGTACTAGGATTTTTTCCATCCTACCCTATTTCTGTAATATTTACTTTAGCTAGCTGAAGGCAAGCGCATCATTACGGTTGTCACATTGATAATTACTGTCATTAGCACACTGAAAGACTATGGCTTCGAATTTCTATTACATTGTTTGTTTTAAAACCTTATATACCGAAGGAGCACTGCACCAGACTCATCTCACTTGTTAATGGGGTGATTCTTTCCCCACCTCGTAAAAAACATGCTGCTGCTTATTTCTGCCCGTTTGCTTGAAAAGGCAGGAATATGCACAGTAATCTTATCATTTGGGAGGAAACTCGTTGCCTTCTTCCTTTAAAGAGTACTTCCAAAGCCAACATTTCTTGAAAAATAAATAGATACTTCCGATTGGTAGCTGGCCAATTTGCTGAGCTGATTAGTTAATAAGCAAGATGGAATTCATCAATTCTCAGAGTATAGCTTTCCAAATTTGAGAAACAGCTGTATAAGAACTGTTGTATGGACAAGGTGGGAGAAGGGAAAACAGCTGGATATAACACAACTACTGACAGAATGAACTTCTATTGGGGGAGAGGTTAGAGGAAAGGCAAGAAGTGATTTTGCACCAGAAGAAAGTTGTTTTACAATGTCTGACAAACGAAAATGAAGCCACTAACAGCTTCACAGACCTCTTCTAAAGCACTTCCATCCTCCTGGCTCAACAGAATGCCAAAGGACCAAAACCACAAGCGCACCTAGACTCCCATAGATTACCTGCTGCTCAGACTGCAAGCAGCATTACTGTGGTGCTGGGCCTTGGCAAATTTGCTTTAGGCTGGTGCTCTGCTAAGATGATGTTTTTCTTTTGGAATTCTACCTATCATCTCCAGATGACTTCATGTTGTGTTCTTTAGACCTATCAACTTGTTTGGAACTGACCAGCCTCTCCTTCAACAAACCAAAAACCCTAACAAATCAGAATGGCTTGCTGGGTGCCTTGACTAACAGATTTAAAGGCTTTGAGTATTTCAAGATTTTTTCTCACAATAATCACAGGATTTCTGGAATATAATTGTCCTGTAAAAGCAAGGTTTAAAAGGTCTATGGAAAAGTGTGATATCATGGCCATCCATTAGCTTGGGCCAATGAAGACAAAAAATATGAACGTTTCTGGGTTTAAATCTTCAAGATAAAGCAGGCCACAAATTTGGAAAGCACAGCTCACAAAAAATGTTCCTTTAAGGGATGACTCATGCCTATGGATAAATTAAAGTTTGCAGCAGTAATATGTCAGGGTCTGTTATGCCATATTTAATTGACTTGTGTTTCTTTTGAAGAAATAAATGAAGAAATTCCTTAAAAAACAGTAGAAGATGTTACGTCTGCTGTCTACGTCAGTCTTCCATATTAGACACGTACAGTCTCTGAGCCAAAAGGAGACAATATTAATTACTTTCACAAATCACCCTCATACTTTTCAGTTTTGTACAGGATGGAAGTAATCTATGATTAGTCTTAGGCAGCTGGAGGAAATCACACTTTCCTCCCTCCCTCCCATTGAATCTCTAATCCTAAAGCAATGTAATATCTATATGTGGAAAGGAAAGGAACTAACACGAGCCACAAAGGCTTTCAGGTGAACAGTTACTGCAGACTACAGGAGTCAGCTGACTTTCCAGCTATGATCACAAATGGCCTAAGGATATACTGATGTGGAGAGGTACCTGCTGCTAACCTAGACAAGGAAGTATCTGTGCAAGCTCTCCTGACAAGAACTCTTTCTGCAGTAGCCGCTAGATCTGTCAAGATCTGAACTGGAAGTCAGATTCCTTCCTTCTCCCTTCAACAGGGAGGAAAGGATGACTTGAAGAGATTTATGTGAAGAGTTGTGTGGTGTCGCGTCTAACACCAGAAGGATAATAGAGAAATCCTGCTCTTGAGCAGACTCTGGTACAATCTGATGTCTTGGGGTTTTTTAAGTCAACTAGAAGAGAAGTCAATACCAATGGTCATAAAGAAGAAAGTTGTCAAGAACAGATTATTTTTGTGGGTTTGATATCAGAAGAAACAGTCTCTTAAGGTATGGTCTGTTACTCTGTGTTGTCACTGAATTATTGAAAGATGCAATCCACGGTCTTTTTTTCTGGCAGATGCTGGCACAGGCAGAATCTTTGGATATGCTGCCAGACTTGAGGATTGTTTTTCGTAATAGAGAATATAAAAAAATTTAGATGGCTTTTCCTAATCTGTCTTTAAGAGGAAGGAACAAAAACAGGAAATAGAAAGGGAAAAGGAGAAGACAAACGATTGTCAGTGTTGAAGATAACAAATCAAACAGCTCAAGCAGTGAAAGAAATTAAGTTGTATCCAGTCTTATGGCTGAAACAGAGACAGATTGTCTTCTTGAGGCAAGAGAAATTTTCATATTCTTGCCTTCTAGTGCAAGTGAGGAACTACCCAGCAGTCCTCAGTGAAGGCTAGTTTGGAAGAACAATTCTTGTTAGGATTTGGCTTTCATTTTTGTTTTTTTAAAACATATTCTGTATACTCACTCTCTCATGGGAAAAAAAAGACAGTCTTTTATGAGCCTTCAGTATTTCAAAGTCTAGGTCTTCACTTTCTTTTATAACCCTGGGATAATTTCTGATGGTTTCTTTAAATTCTGACAAGCAGTTTCTTTATGCACTCTGATTAAAATTCACATTTACTGGAAAGCCATGAAAGAAAGTCAGTTCAGTTTGCATCGTTTATATCCCAACAGTTCTCTTTATGCTGTCTTAATATTCTGTGCGTTGAATATTTTAGCTCGATCTTTTGTTTAGAGCCAAATTCTCATTTCTCTGAGGTTTTTTTCAATATATAGTAAAATGATTGCTACAAATAATATAAAGAGATGGAATAGCAAACTAAGGCCACACTGCTCTGTCAAAGACACTACTAAGTAAGCACTGTCCGAATTCTAATATAGTCAGAAGTTGATGGCAAACAGACAACTATCCGTTCTTAGAAAGGAATTAATTTTCAAGAGCAATGCTTACCATGGTCACTGAATAACAGCTGTTTCCATTTCTGTCTTTCTATTTCTGAAGCTTTAAATCCCAGTACAGATTTCAATTCTTGTAACACTCTCTTAGATTCCTGTCTCTCTCGTTCTTGTCTCTCTCTTTCTTCCTGGGAAAAGCAGTAAAAATCTTCCCTTTTGTATTCATTTTCCACATCTGAATAATCAACGTATGCTTCCAATTCCTAAAGAAAGAAAGAAAAAGAATTTTTATCTTTGCTGTTGGTGTAGACCCTACAGTCTGAGGCACAATCAAGTGATCTCAACACAAGCAAATCACAGTAACAGGATGGAGCCCTGTTTGAGCAGAGCCAGTAGATCTGATACTGCTCTCAGTTACAGCTGTACAATTTCAGAGCAAGTCCACTCATTGAAAGTTAACATTACTGCAGACACCTAAAATCTACTTTCATACACAAGCATGATCAAGGGATAGACCTTAACAATAGGAGCCTAATTCCCCACAATTAGAAATGGAAATAAGCAATGCTGATGTGGGTTTCTGGATTTCTTTTCTTTTTTTTTTTTTTGTTTCTTTTAAATTTACACCATTGGCCGTTCTTCCTCAGTCACACATCTTACTAATTTAACTTATGTAAATCCTTATTAAGAGGATGTTAAGAATAGCAAAATCCTCCTCCAATTTTAACTATATTGGATTACAAGCAGAGCTCCATTTATGTTACAACAGTAAAGTTATTGGTCCCAGCTCTTTGATATGGAAAAAAATCTAGAGAGAATACATGTGGGTTAGGCTTGGGAGAAGGCGAAGGAGGGATGGAGCAGAGCATGGGTGTTCAATCTGCTTTCAGAATGCACCTGCCACTCAGGTCTCAGATGGAGGAGGCCAGCCTCTCTTCAAGATGGTCCAACCATCACACAGAAATTCCCCAAAAAAGACAAAACTAAGTGTCACAGTCTGTTTTAGTTATCCAAAAACGCAGAGATTACTCAAACTGAAGACAGGCTGGTTTGTTCTGGAGTTTGTAATTTTTGCAGTTCTGTCAGTTCATCTAACAGTAAGCAAGTCAGACTTGATTTTATATAGCTCCTTCAAGCAACTCACTTTTTTTTTTTTTTATGTATTGCTCTGACTTGTGTTGCTGCTCTCCTTTTGTTACTTGTTTCTAATTATATCTGTAAGAAGAAGAGCATGCTAGTGCTCTTTGTTTTCCAGAATGGGGAATACCTCCCCATGGAACAGCAAAAGAAATATAAATAGGGTTTTTTTCTGTAATTCTAGTTATGAAATGGCACTGGCTACCTACTTGATCCATCCTGGCAAGACAAGAAGGCTACTGCAAAAGCAACTGAAGAAACAATGGATACAGCAAACAAGTGCCAATTATTATTTCAAATGGTCCTTTTTTATTTTTTTTTACCTGCTCTTCAGGGATTGGATCTTTGTTTTCTATGTATATGGCAGGCTGCGTGAATGGTACTGTAGTACGCTGTAGGTTGTCACAGGAAACTTCAAGTTTGCCTTTAGAGGAAAAGAAGAAAAGGGATTGAAAAGAAATTAAAAAAAAAAAAAAAGAGGATCGAACAATGTTTTTGACTCACTCAGGCAGGATCCAGGCATTTTCATTAGGCAGGACTGGCATATATGAAAAAAATGGTGAGAAGGCTGGTTAGATAACACTGAAACACTGTGTTAGAGAGCACTTATATAACTTAGCAAATTTGAGATAAGCTGGGTCTGATGAAACTTGATGAAACATCTTGAACTAACAAATCTTGAAATTTTTATAGACTTGGAAAACCTGCAGGGGCAAGAAAAATTGGTAAAACCAGAAAAGAGACTTGATGTCCAAGGTTAAATAGTGAAGTAAAATAGTAAAATTGTAGGCAAATCAGCTTCAAATCATTGGAAAATACTGGAAGAAATAATCAAGCAAAATTGTGTAGTTACCATTTTCAGACAGGAACAACATACTGAGTGAGGATTTGTCCCAAGTCCAGTACTCTTTAATATTTCCAATGGGTGAAAGAAAAGTGTTTCAGCTTTTTAAACCTGCTGACATTGGGATAATCTGCAAGGACACTGGAGGGCACAATTAGAATTGAAAATAACACTGGAAAAAAACACTGGAAAATCAGAGATACATCCTAGGAAGAACTGGATTTCAGATACAGCACTTTGGTGACAGTGGCTGCAAATTTTTGTGCTTTAGAATAGTCAAATGCACAAATATATGACAACTGACTGGGCAGCACTACTGAGAAAAAGATGTGAGGAGCTTAGCAGTCAACTACAGACTGTTGCAAGAAAAAAAGCCAAATGACTTACTAGTATATAGAAACAACAGCACTGACTGTTAAACACATGAAATTATATTTCTACTCTGGCACCGATCATGCTCTGGATGGAACATATAGTGTGGACTGACTAGATGGAATCTGAAGGGCAACAGTGGAAATGATTGGAGGACTAAACAAAGTAGAGTTGAAGGATACAGAGTCGTGTAGAGAAGATAGAAAGAAACATTAAG
Source organism: Baryphthengus martii (assembly GCA_013396935.1). Lineage (NCBI taxonomy): Eukaryota > Metazoa > Chordata > Aves > Coraciiformes > Momotidae > Baryphthengus > Baryphthengus martii. The sequence goes on along the minus strand of VWZK01018605.1, from coordinate 71,785 downwards.
AGTCTTCAGAAATGTAAGAGATATAAAGAGGGAATGGATTTCCATTGTGGGTGGATCAAAAGTACCGCTTTTAAATTGCAGCAAGAGATATTTATATTCAGTAATACCTTTCTACTGGTAATGGAGCTAAGTGCTGGAATAGATGCCTGGAAATACTGTAAAACGTCTCTAAAGAGGGAGTTTTAGGAACACATAAACAACATTTACTCACAAACACTAATTTACCCTTGAGAAGGGAAATGAGAAGGGAAAAATACGCTAGATGACCTCGCGTATTTTTTTAACCCTATTTTCAATTTCTAATCTATATGTTGAATACTTAGAGATGTTATTCTGAAAGCAGGCAGTTCACATTAATGACAGTTTTAATGGTGCTCAGTTACCTGCTTTTGCAAACAAGGAAAATATGTAATTCCCTAGTTGCCTGGGCTGAGCTAAAGATCTGAGATTCCAGAAGAATCTAAATGCAGAGTTTAAAAGAAAGGTGAAGCACGGAGTGAAACTTGACGTTAGTGGAAAATTGACATGGGATATCTATTTTATACATACCCATCTCCCTTGTCCATTGCGTAACTCTGTTTATAATAAAAACATTTTAATAATAATAATGATAGCAACAGTAGAAATATGCTTCTGAAGAAGATATAAAGATAAATTTGGAAGAGTATATGGAAGGTACCACTTAAAAGCTTGCCTTCCCAAATCAGAGGAGTAAAACAGCTGCTCTAATATGTACAGACTAATCTGTTTGCCACCTATATGGGATGATGCTCTTGCTAAGCATAAGCTTCAGGATCATGGATTCACAGTGTTTAACTGAAAACCGCTGCTGCTTCAGTTCCTCTCCAGTGGATCAAAGGACTGCAAGATCCAGGAGCTTGCCGCAGAGTACTATGGCCTTACTCTTATAAATATCTAAAAATGTTGTATGCATTTGCAAAGATAGAGCAGTTTTAAAGGGAAAAGGATGAAATTTAAACAGTTTGAGGGATATTATTTCAAAGATGATGAAAAAAAAGCTGTAAGTAGCCATAAAGGGTATTCCATTCTCTAAATTGAGCAGCAGATTACTCATGCTTAAATTGTCAAGGCCTTAGGTGGTAAATCAGTTTTATCAGTGATAAAAAAAAAAAAAGATGAAAGAATAAAGAGGAGATGGCTGAAAGCCTAGAATCAACTCATTTTGGAAATGAGCAATGATCTACATGTAGATCAATGATGGATAAGTCAATCATTGCCCAGTGAATTTAAGTAGAGGTGTATTCCCCTCAAGATGCTAAAGCTCCACTTCTTTCAGGCTCTATTCTGTATGTGACAGGATCAGTGACTAATGACACTGGTTCTAGAAATACACCAAGTCCTGTAAACAAAGAAGTCAAATGGCATTCACTGACATAACTATATACTGTAATCCATGCCAATATCACCACCCATGAAGGACAAGCAAAGATACATTTTTGCTCAGTATATAAACATGGTCAGAACGAAACCCAAGCAAACAGTAAATTTAAATGCTGGGTACATTTTGTATTTATAGATGAAGAAACAAAAAATACTTACTTCGTTTAAATACTAAGTACAATTATGAAATAATGCTAAGATATTCAGCAAATATATACAGTTTTTATGTAATGAAATATTTCCTCCCAAAACTGGGTCTAAACCATCAGAAACAACTCTGTCTTCAACAGTGTTCATAATTGACATTGAAAATGGTACTCCCACTGCTCTACTGATTGAACGTGTTAGTTGAACTAAACATCTATTGCAGCAAAAGTGCTGCGCATCCACTTAGCCACAATGTTCTACTTCCATGAGGCTATTGTAAAAAGATTAATTTGGGTTTGGGTAATAGTCCATAAAGCTAACAGAAGATGTGCTTAGCTGCTATATTATTTCAGTAGGAAGGTATCTTCTTCCAAAGAGCTTTCAGGAAGCACTGGAAAAAACCTGAAATAATTTAATGATGTAATTCACACAATCATGGCCAACAGACCAGTTCTTAAAATTTGTAGAAAGACAGCAGAAGAATTAGAATTGATTTCAGGCACAGCTTGGAAAGTTCAACTCAGAGGAGCTGGACTGCTTAGATAATATATCAGGGAAGTCGAATGTAGTCCGATAAAAATAGTTTTAAATGACCAACATAATTTAAAAGTAGCTTCTGTGGAGTAATTCAGTAAACTTCTTGCAAAATAGAGATTCAATCCCAGCACAATTCCAGGAAAGTTACTGGGCAAAAGTGAAAGTGAAGGATTTTTTTGTTTTATTTTTTATTTCCCATGCAATCCTTCCCTTCTAGATCACACACTAGGTTATTTTTGTACTGAACTCTAAAAGGAAGCGAGTTATAATAAAATTGCCTGCTGTGAAATTTATACACGAAGTAAAAATAAAACTAAAGAAACCAAAAATACTATGGCGTGCAGTCTAGAAATAACATTTTAGGAAAGGAAAAAAAAAGATCAGCGGAACTGCTGGTTGTGGAGGGCATCAACAAAACACAGCAGGAAAGCACATGCAAATGTTCAGGCTACACCTAATATCCTTGTAGGTTGTTTTACACAGTGCTGAGAGGGAACTTGTAAGACTAGACTGTCAGACCAAGGACACACGAATTTGGTTATACCCTGTCTGGACCTGCATGGAGCCTGCATTAGAGACTCCCAGGGCTCCCAGTTCTGATGTAAGCATGAACAAGATCAGCTCACCCGCCTCTAGGCCCACAGTAATATCCAGCCATCTACTGGGTATTCCACCCATATATCCTTAAAAGCTTAGCTCACTATAAATTTGAATTTCTGTAGGTAACTTGCTGATACCCCATATCGTATTTTTCCTAATGCAGTCTCCATTACCAGCATTTTTCAGATGCAAAAGTAAAAAAGCTCCTGGGAAAAAGAAAGATCAGAAATTATAGGTTCAAGTCCATGTCAGGAAAGTCTTACTTCACATCCACTATTTAAACTAGTTGTGATTCACAAGGACAACAGCATGGGCAGTACAGGCCACTAAGGAGAGGGACATAAGGCAAAATGTTGGGATATGCTGCTCAGTATGACTTCTAAGCACAGAGAAGATGAGCTCACTCTCTCTGAGAGAGCAGGTAAATGGGTATTATATGCTTAATATATCCTCTACAATTTAAAATGTTCCAGGAAATGTCATTGTCAAGATAGTTTCAATGAACTGCCATTGTCATTTCAATTAACTATGTAATTTTTGTGCAATAAATACATTAAAATTCAGTTACAATTCATCAAAAATCTAATCCCTCACATGTGGTTCACTAATGAAAGGTAAAAAGCCACTATCAGCCCACAGCTGGAAACATAACAATTTGAATCCACAGGTCTTACAGACTGAGTTAATACATTAACATTTATTTGCTGAAACAAAAGCTTCAAGAACATCACAATGAAGTCTGACATATGTATATGGTTTTTCAAAGTGTATGTTTGTAAAACCTTCTTCAGCTAAAATTCTGATACATGGGCTGAATGATGTCTTTGATCTATTAAAGCGTATCCCATTAATTGCTAAATTAATCTCTCACATTTACCTTTTTTATTTGGGTTTTTTCCACTCATTTTTTCCACCTGAGAAATGGCTTCTTCCCAGCAGCTGTTGCTTGCCTGGATATGAGGCTGAATAAACTTTAGTTTTTGTTCCAGAACCTGATGGGCTTCTGTTGTCAACTCAGGTGTCTCCTTAGTGCTAACAAGTTTCTCAAGTTCATCCTCAAGGATTATTACCCTAAGTGATGAGGAGATGAACAGATATAAGTAATAATAAACATTTTCATTCACTATTCCTTCCAGTATTAAATTTAATATCCCGTTATTTTCTTCAAGTTTTAAGAATGCAACTCAGCCAACTCCTCAAAGATAACCCAAAATTTTAAAAACAAGATCCTTTTGTCCACATTAAGACACAATGCTCACCTGCACTCATTATAGTAATTCTTATAAGATAAAAGGGGTAGGACAGTTTCAACTATTTCACCAAGGCAGTGACGAATCCTTAAGATATTCACCAGGCAGTTACAACGAGCTGAACTTTCTTATAAAGCATTTGTTATGTTGCAAAATCAATGAAAGATAAGTCTGTTTTCAAATTCTTTTTCAAGGGAGTGACAAAAACGAGGCAAGATCTTAATGCACTGCTTAGCTTTTAATTTTCACTAGATACTTAAAGAATAACTCCAATAGTAGATTCCGTATTGAACCAAGAATCTTTGACCCTGTGCTATGTGAAGACCCGCCTGTGACTGTGATGACTACACATATCTGCCTTTTATGTTTTCAATCAGGGATACAAGGTGACAACCCAAAGAATTCCAGTCTGAAGCCTTCTTCCTACAGGCATATTCTCTTAATTCACGTGTCAACTTACTCATTGAGCAGTGCCTTGAGATGAAGCTGCAAGCTGCGTACTGCTGTCTGAAGACTGTTCAACTCCCTCGACTTTTGCTTTGTTCTGGTTGGCCGTTCAAAACCTGACTGATGCTGAGTTTCAAAGTACCGATAAAACTCATAGCTTCGCTTAAGCTCCTCTAAGCAGGCAGCATGTGTATGAGGTAGGCCTTGAGTCACATCAGACAAGATATGATGAGGCAGCCTTTCAGGGGAGACCAAGGGCTTGGGGGAGGCGTTGGCCGGGGAGAGGAGCAACACCAGCCTCCTGAAGAATTCTGAACTCTGCCCTACCCAGAGCTGAAAGAGGACCTGCAAAACAGGATAGAGTTAGCTCCGTGCACCTGGGAAGACAGACGGCCTCCAAAGTAAATGTACAGATACACCACGGGAAAACATTCCTCGGCCAGCAATAGGAACTTTGAAAAACTGTGAAAATCTGCTGAATGTTTTTGAAGGGTATCCCAGACCATATGAGGTTCAGATCTTCTGAACCTTAAGTTGATTCTTTGACGAAGGGTATTATACGCAATTATACTCAGAAGCTTGTCAGAGGCCTAAAAACTCATTTTCTCATCAGGTAGCTTCATTATTTGCCATAATCTCCACATATCCTACAGCCTATATAAAGGCTGCCAAAATTCCAGTGGCAGCAAAGACATTTTTTCCTTTATAATGCCAAGCTATCATTTCTATGATCTACTAACTACTGCACTGCCCCATGCCCAACCTTGAAACAGGAGTCCAATTGCAGTGTAGTTTGAAAAAAAACATTCTACATCTGAAGAAAGTTGAGCAGCTAACAATTTTTTTTTTTCAGCCTAAGTGAGAAATTTTACCAATGCCACTAAAGAAGGAAAGGCTTGTAAGAAATTAATCCATTCACAATGTTATGTATGGTACAAAAGAATTCAGTCCATCTGGGAGCAAGGCAATCGACAATTTCAGTTTCTTGAGAACTTCCACTTCCAATGAAATGAAAACAAAATGATTCAGTAAGTTTAGAGAACGCTGTTGGCTCAGTAGACCATGACAGAAGAGTAGCATTTTATACCTCTAAGATGAAAAGGAAAGGTTATGACACTTTTCACTGCAATGCTGATCCTTATTAAACGGGATCACCCGTAGGTGACTACGAGATGTAGCATGAAATCTGTTCTCAAGCATTCCAGACTGAGGAAGACAAAGTAATTACTCATCATGCTTTTTTCCCACCACTCCTCAGCTACCAAACGGGACTAACAGTTTACTTGTTCTGAGATTTTACATTTACAGGATTTGAAATAATATATTTACATCTTTGTACTCATACTACTATGGACAATTAGCATTTTTTTTCCAGTGTGCAAACAATCAAATGCAAAACATTCAAAATAGTAACACAAAAATTAAAATGCCTTCAGATAGATGTGGTCTGCTATACCCCAAGGGTATATAAAAAATACTTGGATGCAAACTGATAAAATATTAAAAAAAATAAAAATTCTCAAGTTACAAAAGCTGGTTATGAGAAAAAAAACCCCACAGAACGCTATGAAATTAATTTGAGGCACACATGCAAGACTGTGACTTGGCTGGATGCTAAAATAAAAAGTAAACAAATGGACAGCAATCACCCAAGTGTCCCTGAAGGTGTGGTGCCCTGGGTAGAAAGTCAAGAGCTCATGCTCAAAATAAGCACATGCTCAAAAACAAGCACAAAAGAAGACCAATTCCTGTCACCAGACATAAGGCAAAAGCAGTGAAAAAGAAGCACACAAAAGAGTGGACTTCAGGAATTGATAAAAATAATCCAAAACCTACCTGAAAAAAGGCACAACGATGAGAGAACAGGAAATTCCAGATGTATTTAGGGTTGCAAATAGCTTGCTCTGCCAATGACTTACGATGATTTTTACTGACATTAAACTTCACCCAAAACAGCCAACTGGCTCTACTCAGCTTGAATCGATATTTTCTCTTAAGCCAAAAATTTTCACTCTGTAAATTGATTTAGTTCAAGGACAAGGCAGCCAAAAGACAGAGGCTATATTTGCCATATGGCTTAGACACAGGTTTGAATGAAAATGATAATACTAACCAAATCTGGATACACAGCTATATTCTACCCGCATTTTAATAGAAAGACAAGCTCTCTCACATTAAAAACCATCAAAAACTGAAGAGGACCGCACATAAACCCAGGGCTTGCAACACAAATATATCCCACGGTTATGAAAGTGTACCTGTTTGACTATGTACACAGGAATCTGCTTAGGACTGATTTAGGTTAACTTAGCTTGGTTCAACTACATCACATCCAGCCTACACCACTGTCTGTTAAAAGTTAACGTGAACTGAGATTTACTAGTGGTGAGCTTAACTGTACCCAGAAAGCATCTCAACCAGTTTAACTAAAACAGATCTCAGTTAAATTACTGCACATTTCCAGGTAAACAAAGACTTAGCTTACAAGCTTGGGCATGTCTGACTGGTTTCTTGTGCTTAAATAGAATTGGGTAAATAAGTAGTTTTGCATAGTTGCAATCAGAACTTCAGCTAATGAAAAGTCAAGGAGAAAATTCCAAAAGCTTATATCTCATGTAGCTCTTAACTTACAAATAATTAGACAAAGCTTCAAAGTTTAGCAATCACTATTACTGGTAACATTTACTGTCAGAATAAAAGAAGTCAAGGTCTAGGAATTAGGTGAATAAAATACAAGAGCCAATCCCATAGAAACACAGAATTCACTCAATAATGGAATTTTCCATTAAAATAAATAATGCTAAAAGGGAATTGCCTCAGCAGTAGAACATGGAAGGCTTGCATTCAAATTAGATCACCTTTGCAACTGCAAATGTTGACTTACACAAATTAAAAATACCTAACATCTCAAAACAAAATAGATTTTAAAAAATCATTATATGGTTGTCATTCTGTTCAGACAAATGTTTTTCAAAGATCAAAGAATCACATTGGCTCATGGCAGCACGGGTCCAAGCTTATGATTTCTACTCCTCAGTGTAACTAAATGCAGCTATTCCCTTTGGCAATTACAACTAATTTTTATCTTCTGATATCTCTCTTTTTATTCAAGTCAAGAGATTAGCTAAAAAAAGATCTAAGTACAATTCTGGAAATTATTTTATTCAGCTGGGAACAAGTGAAATCACAGAGCAAAAAGTCATGTTTAAGAAGGGGATCGATCAATCTGATTATAGAACACCGACCTGAATGTACATGATTTGCAGAAAAAAAACCCCTCGTGTTGTATTGTGCAACTTCCCTTCAACTACATGGAAAAAAGAAATCACCTAAATGCCAATTAATGTAGAAGCACACAATACAAGACTGATTACATCTCCTGTTCAGTTGACCCTGCTACTACGTTCTAGTAGATACAAGCCACAGAGCTGCACGACAACGGGAAGAGATTTTCCCCAGGAGCCTGCGCGGATGCTGATGTCCTTCTAGGAGAGGTTACCTTGAGCGCAGGCAAGCTGAAGCCATCAGTCAGATTGTGTGCCTCCTCTTCAGAGACCTGCTCTTCGCTCAGTCCCAGGCCCAGCTCCTTAAAGGGGACCACACAGATGTAGCTGGTCACGTTGTCACTCTCCGAGTTCAGAGGGTAGGTTTAGCTGGAGTTAAGGTGGTTAACAAAGCAACTTTTCCATTAAACACACAGAAAAGGAAAAAATGCCCAATGAGGTTTCTTGTTTCTGGCAATTTGTGTGAAAGCACGTACACTCCACACAAATCCACCTGAATCCCATTTAATTGAACGTTTTGCAATCCTTATTCACAGCACAAGTTTTAAAGGATCTTAGAAGGATTAGAGAGAAGACACTGACAACACATCTACATCTAAATACAAACACATAAAAAGAAACAAAACTAACTGATGAAAAATCCCTGCGTGACTTTCAAGTCACTTTCACCTTTAAACATTGCTTTCAAGAAGCAGTTCATGTCAATCCTAAACCAGGAATCAAATATTTAACAGAGGAAAGTAGAGAACAATCATGAAATTTTAAATTTCAAAGGTAGCCTATGCTGTAGACCAAACTCAGGATGATGTGAACTCCCTCTGAGTTCTGTCTGTGCAGGTACCACTCAGGGATCTCTACAATAACCGCTCCTTGACCATTTCAGATAGATAGTACTGTGAAGAACAGCAGTTCCCCGACTGTCATACTGTTAATTTTGTTGATTACATCACTGTAATGCCACCATGATCTTGGCAGGAACAGCACCAAACAGTTATCTACCAACACTACTCGGCAGATTTCAATTCTGAGTAGGAAAATGCACATTTCCAGTCCTCAGGAATGCTTAAAAAGTAGGAAGCAAGCACAGTATAAATGATATCAGAAGATACATAAAAATAATTGATGGACTAGGCAGCATTTACCTTAAAATAGCACTAATTTTAGGTTAACCTCATGTTAGGGAAGGGGGAGAAGGAGCAGTTCAAGATTTCTGCACATTTTGGATAGTTACCCAGTCACAAAATAGTAAAATCTGCTTACAACTTATGGTCTTAAGCACATTTGCTCCATAGAAAAAAAAAAAAAAGAAAAAAAAGAAAAAGAATTGTAAAGCATTCAGGAAAATAAGGCCTTAACTTAAACTATGGGTGAACGGAGTATTATTGCTGCCACCAGCAGTGGCCTCACATATACAGTGCCTATTCTAAATTAACTTGACAGCATGCCCAGCAGATGGAGCACACGGGATGATGATGGTAACTCCACCAGAGATTAAAAAGTCAGGTCAAAACCCTTCAGGATCAGTTATCTCAGAGACTAATTATAGTCCTTGTTCATTTTTTTCCTACAAGAAGACATACTGAATAGCAAGAACACCATAAGCAGTTCAGACACATGTGGATTTCTAAGTCATGCTAAAAAAAAATACAATTTCTAGGGAATCTCTCAAATATGTGGCTTGACCAAAGGAGCCACATCCTTTATATTATGTCTCATCAAGAGATTCTCAGTGAACTTCTGCACCTCCTGCCTTGCCTTCCTCTACTGTAGCCCTCCCACTCCCATTTCTATAGGATAGATGAATGCAGAGAACCAATCCCATGCACCCATTAGCTTTCTAAGGACTAAACCCTTAGAAAATTTACACACATGCACACAAACACATATGCAAACACAGTTCCTTCCTGCGCTTTGCTCTAAAACACAAGTAACGCTACATGTTTGCTATTAAAGCCAAAATACAGTACCTAACCTCACATCAGTTAAATTTTAATATGTCCTTGTGCAAATATTTCATTCATCTGTTTGACTCACATTCCTTATTAGCTTGGAAGAAGAGAAAGCAAAGCTACTTAATACAAACTGTCAAATCCAGAATAAATATCTGTACAGTGATTGCCTAACCTCTATCAGGAGGCTGATCTTATTTACCTAAAGAAAAGCAAGAACACTAACATATTGCTGTATGTACGAATTAAATATTCATACCTTGCTCTTCAAAAGCACATTCCCATCTAAAGATCTAACAGGAGGGCCTCACAATATCCCAGAGAAATCCAAGCTGCTCTTTTATAAAATTCTCACCTGCCCACCAGGCGGGAAGGGATGAGCCAAGCATGTGATGAACTGGCTGGTCAAGGAGGAAACACTGCACTTTTCTCCCTTCTGACTTTTTCTTCTATGGTTTTGAGCAATGTACTCTTGCTGATACAAACAAAGCAGAATAAAAATGGCGTAAGAAAACGCTGAATTATTTCTCCAAGTACTCAACTGCCCATTCGCATAAAACGTAAGGAATATGACTTCCTATCTCACTAAATTACTGGTCCACCAAATTTGATACAAACACCTGGCATGAGGCTAAAGTATAATTGTATATTTTTTCTGTTCTACAAGGGAACAGATTTTAATTAGGACAGTATGAACTAATTCTAATCACGGAAGGCAGCCGTCTAGCTCAAAGGGGGAACACCAGCCACAAGCAAATATTGCAAAACTTCTAGTTTCATTGAAGCAAGTAATGATAACATATCAAGTTTCAGATATGCAACGTCTCAGTGCAGCATGCAGTTCTGCACGTTTCTCCAAAAGCAGGACCAGGCACCATTATATGGGACAGGACTCTTGTGTTGGCCGTTATCAGTCAATGTGGATTTAGACCTAAGCCATGGACTTGAGAATTCAGAGATGAAAATATGCCCAATGTCTCCTTGTAGCACAGGTTCACATCCCTTTAATCTTACTTACAGCATCTTTTAGAGCTTTCCCCACTCTCAGCAACCTCATTGTAGACCCTTTGGGACACCAAAAGAAGCCCTTTTCTTGCCTGGCTGTACTGGCTGTCTTTTGCCCTTTTGATCAGTCCCCCCTCATCCTCTAGGCTCTCCCTTTGCTGATTCTCCTTCCAGAGGTCTCCCCTTGCCCACCACCCTCACTCGTGTCCTAGGGAAGAAGCAACTCAAGCGTCCTTCCAGATGGAATCACTTGACCCAAAATAGTAGCCAGGAGGCCACTTAACTGTTTCTTCCCCCAAACAGTAACAATTATTATAATCAAGCACAATGAAAGTATGAAAATTCACAGTAGAAGTTAGCTCCATGTATCAACCGAGTATCATCAACCAAGGAAATCAAACTGTAATATGGAAGTTTATTTCCCATTTATACATGCACAGAAATGTTTCCATGAAATGTGCACTCCATGGTTCAAAGCAGTGTCTGTCCTATATATTTACTCACACTCTCCAGACATTACTACTTCCTTAAAGAGAAAAACTGCCCTAAGGAACGATCAGCTATCAGTTAAAATGGAACTTAGACTTGATCTTTAGTGTATTAGCTGGGAAGATTCAAGTTTGTTGCCCTTGAGGCTAGAAGGTGTTTTGCATATTAAACTCCTATTGAAAATTGTTCCAAGCAAAAATAAATTATTTTTTAATTTGCCTAAAAGTTAAACTCCTCTGCAACAAAAATGCAAAGCAATATCCAGTAAAACAAAAATTGTTTACTTAAACCAGTATTATGACTAGCCAAGGAAAACAGGTTGGGCTGTTTTCTTTATGTAACTTTGTAATATTGGTCCAATTTTAAAATATTTTGAATGTTTTTCTAATACGTTTTTCTTTGACAAAAGCATTTTGTTGTGCTGTTGCCACTAATTGTGCTACTGGATTAAAGTCTCTCACATGGTCAGAAAAAGCAAATTTCAAATAACATTCATTAATTCATACCCAAATAACCTAGAGGAGTTCAAGTTGAGAATATCTCCTGATTTTGTGCAAAGCAGAACTTATTAAAAAGAACTCTAAAAGTCAGAATCGGGATCTCATTTTCAGACTTTGGGTGGAAATTCCTTTCCCTTAATTTATCAACATTCCTTTCCTTCAATTTATCACCTCACTCCTCTATTTAATCTCTCCAGTTTCTCTTTCTCCTTGCTGTAGGCCACATTTGTGCTAACAACCTGATGATGGACAAGGGCATTAAAGTTGTCACAAGTGGCAGCTGTGAATGCTTTTGACACGAAGGAATCTTTGGCCCCTCCAGCAGAAGAGTACTACTTAATTGTCTATGGCACTGGAATCTAATTGAAAGATGCTCCTTGCCATCAATAGCCATGTCATACACGTAACATTTTCAGGCATGCTCGAGATGCAGGGAAAAATCCAAACTAAGGCAACTTGGAACGATGATAAAGCTTCTCTTAATTATCGTGGTGGGGAGGAGGAATTCTTGACTCACCTTCCTTACATTTAAATGCCTTCCTTTCGGTTTTCACACACTGCAGAACTGGCCCATCCAGTGAGACGCTCACATGCTATCACTGGTTTTGCCACTACATTCTGCACAAATGTAAGGCTTATCTTTCCATTTGTGAAGAACCTATCCATATACACACCATGTCAATAAACGTTGGTCACTTATTTCTGCTGGCCCTTGGTACTGTGCTATCTGCATGATAATTTGGTATAATGGAACTTTCGTATTAAAAATTTTTCAAAGACAGATACAAATGTCAAATGATCCAAAGTAAACAAAGCTTTCTTCTTTCCCTAATTCCTTAATTCAAAAGCCAGTCTTTAAGTTTGGTAGTTACAAAACTAGTGGATGGTCTAATACACAACAGTATTCCTTGAACCTGCAACTTCTCAAGACACAGCAACAACCTACACACCTGTCATAACCACTGCTGGACTGACTTTCTTCATACTGGAGGCCGTTTGGGAGGGCCATGGTAATCGATCCTATTTTCAGATCTCTCTTCCCATGTTCTTAGAAGTGATTCTTGATTATCTCCAAGCTAGGTATCAGTTGCTCTTATAAACGTATCTGAACCAGTCAGAGTATTTTTTTTCTTTCTTTACGTGGCAAACACCCCTTAATCCTCTGAGCTAAGAGCGAGAGGAAAGAGGAGCCCAGAAAGAGGATGCCTATTGCTACACAAGTTATTATTTTGCAAAGAAATACTCATTTTCTCCAAAGTGAACGCATGCACTTGTAGCTTTGTGTGTGCCTCTCTGTGTGTACGCACAGCCACTCAATCCATTTGCCAGGCAAGATACATTTATCAAATATTATGTTCCAGGAAGACAAAACAAGGAATTTGTCATGTCAGATTTTCAACACTTGCATTACCACCAGCTTTTGCTTCCCAGCACGTGTCTTTTCAGATCAGAATCACAGAATCACAGAATTGTTGAGGCTGCAATAGACCTCTGAGATCATCAAGTCCAGCCTATGACCCCAACACCACAACACCTAGCTAGACCATGTCACTAAGTGCCACGTCCAATCTTTCCTTAAACACCTCCAGGGACGGCGACTCCACCACCTCCCTGGGCAGTCCATTCCAGCGCCTAATGACCCTTTCTGTGAGGAAGTGCTTCCTAATATCCAACCTAAACCTTCCCTGGCGCAGCTTCAGGCCATGCCCTCTCGTCCTGTCACTAATTGCCTGGGAGAAGAGCCCGATCCCCACCTGTCTACAACTTCCTTTCAGGTAGTTGTAGAGAGTGATGAGGTCTCCCCTGAGTCTGCTCTTCTCCAGGCTGAACAACCCCAGTTCCCTTAGCCTCTCCTCATAAGACTTTCCCTCCAGTCCCTTCACTAGCCTTGTTGCTCTTCTCTGGACCTGCTCCAGCACTCAATATTTTTCTTGAAAGTGTGGGGCCCAGAACAGGAACATATCTGTTTTATTTCTCTCCTGTAATACAGGGTGAAGACATTGTTATTTCCTATATAGTACAATAAACATAGAAAAAAACCCTTGAAATGCTAATGCCATTAAAGCAAGCATACAATTCACCGAAGAAATACAGGTGACACATCATAAAGTGGAATCTGAACAAAGAGTTCTGCTTTGATTCAGAGTAGAAACTCCTCACTCCTCACTCTTTTGGCTGATAAATGTAATCAAAGATTCACTCAGCTTGTCTAAAGCAGGAAATCAACTTACCTTTGAACACCAGGATGTCATGTGAAAGGCCATATTCTTCAGAGAAGAGGACATTTTGGTGCAAGGGAAAAAGATGGTTAAAAGGAATTATAAAACAAAATCCTGAAGGACTCTGAAACACATTGTCAGTACTTACACCAAAGGCATGAGGGTCAGTAACTGCGACAGTGCTTTCAGTGCACAGAATCTTATCTCACACTGCACAGTACACAAAAAGACTGGAGTTTTAAGAATGTTCCAAACCAAGCATAAGCCCCAATTTACTATGCTGCCTTTTCTTTATCTTGTTTAGATACGCAATTAGATATTGTATTTTTCTAGATATACTAACTCTTAAGCATTTGCACAACTACAGGCAGGTAACATGGAACTTCTGAACTCGTGTGTTTTTACAGAAAGGATATTTTTTCAGCATGTATAGAGTAGCCAGTCTTGAAGCTCGAAAGTTGGCTCTGACAGATCGATAAACAGCTTTCCGGAGACCAATAAGATGCTGACTAGGATGCTGTCCAGCTTTATTAAATGGGCAAGCGGCACTGACCCTGTCAAGCAAACTTGAAAAGTAAAATGTGATACAACTGTACAGATGTCCTAAAGTATTTTTAAAAGAAAGTACATCAGTTTTTTTATTCTATTACTTAGAAAACTTTTTCAAACCACTCAGTAACTATGAAAGCAAAAAACCCCCAAAATTCATCATTTAAATGATATATTTAATCAAAATTTCAGATAAGCAGCTAGGATTCCTCAGAAGAACAGCCTGATTCTATTTTCATCTGAGCCATGGCAAAACTCCTGAGGACATTAGCTTCCTCCAAAGTTTTCCAAAATGATACACTAAGGGTAGACAGGCCATAACATTATCTCTGTTACAAAACTATCACAAGCCCACTCTAAGGTCTGGAAGTTTTTTCTCCACGCAGAACCTTGTATAGGTCAATAGAAATATTATTTGAGTGGTGATGTAGGTTTTATTGTCATGCAATGAATGATAGCTGTCTTTGTGGGAGTCTGACACATAAACACATGAAATGTATGCAACCACACAAGCATATTTGAAAATATATTTTGGTGTCCACATACTTAGGTGAATACACTATTTAAAAGAAACTGCCATTTGCTTATTAGAATATACCTCAGAATGGCTTTAAAACTGTAAGAAATTGTCTCTTCTGGAAATAAACTGAATTATGAACTGGGTAAATGTTAAACATGTCTGTGGAATACTGAGCTGTAGAAAAGGCAAAAAAAAAGATTAGCATCCAGTTATAGCTATTCATATACAGCCTGATGCCAAACTTGTGACTGGGACACTGAAAATAGCTTAAGTGCGCTCTACTTGCTGGACTGTTTTTACCAGAATCAACTCAGGAATAGACGTAGTGTGGACAATGGGACGACGAATTGTGCCAAATTGTTTGGGGACTGGAAGCCTGCTTCTGCTCTCACCTTTCCCAGGGCACGATGAGGAGGTGATTTTGTGTCCACAGTCACTTGAAAAGGAAAAACACACAGGGTACCTGGCAAAACTGAGGTGAGTTGCTGTATTGGTTACTCTTTCTCTAGCCCACCCGACTGAAGAGCCGACTAAGCCAGCAGACCCGACCCTGCTGGAAAAATGTCCATCCTACTGCACTGTGCTCAGCTGGACCATGCTGAACATTGACCGGGAGTGGAAATAGCTTATGGCCTTCACTGTCAAACATGAAAAGCAATGCAGCCCACCCAGTGAGCAAGGCTGGACCCATATCAGTACGTTAAATATGATTCACAACGAGATTCATGCCAAATCCTGCAGTATAGTGAATACGCTAGCTAAAATACCGTATTAAAATATCTGTGTATCATGTTAAATTATGTGATATTAAAACGCTTTCTGTAACATCTCATAAAGTACTTTGAAATCTGAATAAAATAAAAACAAACTGTGCTGATTTCAATTTCTAAATGTAAATTTAAAATGCTACTCTTGCCATACATTTCACTAGGGAACCCAGCACGTAAGGTAGTACATGCCAGTCTCTAACGTTTCCCTAGTTTTTCAAGGTAACAACTGGAAGTGTTTATGGGTAAACTGTCACATCAGATTGTAGACTCAAGCCCTGGGTGAATTGTCAGAAGGAGGCTCAAAGAAAAGGAGCAAAATTCTTCTACTGTGAAAGAGATCTATGTTCTGCTACAGCAACGTAAGCATTTCCAGTTCCGACACGGAACAAATACACAGCAGAACAATTTACTTTCCTTCTGGGAAGCCTTGTTTCAGTGGTTTTTATAAAGTAATTCTTCTTTATTCCACTGATCTTAAATTAGTATGACTTGCTATAAATGTCTATCTATGGCAGACACGCCATGCTCCTAACTTTCTAATGTTCCATTTATCTTCTATATATTTTAGTTGGACTTACAAAATGTTATCAGATTTGTGTATCAGCCACAAAAAGCAAGAAGAAAAAAGGTTAAGGGTGAACTTCCTCTTTGCTACTTCTCCAAATCCATTTTACTTGTAAAGAATAGTTACTTATTTCTCCATTAATCTCACAAGCCAAATTTTAAATAGGCTCTCAACTTTTAACAAATTTGTATAGGCACATTACTAAGAAACTGTTATTGCACTCCTGCATGAAAGCAGTTTTTATAAAGATGCTACACACACCAATACGTGCTCACAGAGCTTGATTCTAGTTTAAAATATAGCAGAAAGGGAGCATTTTGTAGAAAAGCTGATTATTCAGTGACAGGCAAGGAACTAACTACTTGCTGCTTATTGCTGCAGCCTTTCTTGATGTATTCCTACAGTTTTCATTTTATGATGTGCAAGACAATGGACACACTTTCATTACCCAGTGGAAATTCCAGGCTGCAACCCATGACCAGGCTTCATTTGTCTAATTGCAAATGAAGCAATTAGACAGAAATACTGTTGTTCTGCCTGAGTAGAGCACTGCCCCACCTTGGCTACGCAATTTCTGTAATCCAAATTACCCTGGTGAGGCCTTGGCCATCTCTGCATCGCAGACATACGTGAAACGCCAACAGCAGCGTTAAACACTTCTGAAGGCATTTCTGAAATCCAAATATCCAGTTGCTTTTGAGAACAGCTAATATAAGAGAGGCTTGACAGGGTTCTTAGTTCCTTTTCTAAGTGGCTGCTATGAGGATTTTCAGGTGGGTGGAGAATGAAGGCAAAACGATGTTTGAGTTAGCTAAGCCTGTATTAGTCACTACCACACAGTAGTAAACCAGTGGACAAATGATCAAAAGCTCATCAAGAATAATTTAACATTTACAGAGACAGTCAAATATCAACTAACAAGGGGCAAATAGCGCAGAGTAAAGCAAAGCCATAGATATTTCAAAGCGTATGTGAAGCAGCCTATGAGAACATACCAATGGATGGTGCAATGGGGATTAAAAACAGTGGTGGAACAGAAGGAACTTCAGGCCAAAGCTGCAGACCTGGGCTTGCCCCATCAGAGTTTAGCTAAGTACAGCTAGCCAAAATCTGAACTTGGCACTATTTAAACATCAGCTTCAGCATCTTTCCATTCACAACATGGTTTATGCAAACTATGCTGAGCTGGCGATACATTAAAACAGCAGTATATATATCATTGAACAGGATGCTGTGCTACCTGGTTGAAATCCCATTCCTTCAAGGATGTAAAATGACACAAGAAGATATTCATTAACTCTTCAGATGCAACCACTTCTATTGCCATGTGACTCTGAACAAGCATTAAGCTTACTATAGGAGAACATACTAAACTTTGTTCTGCTAAGGTTTATTGTAGCAAAACTCTGGAGAAAAAGAAGCAGCAGCTAGTTTTTTGGGTCATATATGAAGCTCCATCTCAAGCAAAGAATTTCATGGTGTCCTATGTAGCATCATCTCTTGTGTATGTGGATGCAGGAAAGGACACCCTGGAGTTAGGACTTCTTCCAGAATAAACCAAACCGAACCCTGTAAAGCACTGACTTCTTCATACTGGACAATTATTCCAATGAGGATGCTGGCACAGTCAGACTTCTCCCACTCCATTCATACTCCAAAGCCTTTTGAAAAGCTTGCCAAACTTCTAAGTAAAGAGGCTATTAGATCAAGCATCAGCTTAAAGACCAGTCTGTTTTTTGTTAATCTGTTATCTAAGATATGTAGTAAAAGAACAAGACACCAGCAGTTTAGACACTGACCACAAGTTCATTTGCTTAAACTTAGGAAAAAATCCAAATGTTTTTCTCATCTGTAATTTGGACAAGCCCTAACAATAATTTCTTTTAAGAATCCATTTGCAAAGATAAGGCTGCCTATTGCTTAACTATATGCTTCTTCAGCAAAAAACCAACACAAAACAAAACACATAGCTAGGCAGACTGAAGACATGCTTACGCATTCCAAAGGGAGAATGAAACATTTCTTCAGTGAAGCATACTGAAGGTATCTCAAGCTAGAAAATTAATTCAAAATGTTAAATCTACAGTTTCAAGCTTTCATGTAAAAACTTGCACCTGAGTGCAGAACTGTTGCTCTGGCATGAACAAAAAATTGCACAAGGGAATTTTTTAATGTTTTCAGAATCAAGTCCACTGGATTTTAGCTGTTGGCATTTCCCGCCTCCTTTAACGTTAGGTCTAACTGGCACAGGTACATATGTAACCATAGGTTGCTACAAGTGAAAAGCTTGCATAGCAATGAGAGTGCACCAAAGTGGGCCTGTTGGCTTTGGGATCATTGCATACACTGAACATGTTCTGATGTCCTTCCATGTAGAAAATAAGCAAAAATTACCAAACAGCTATAACAGCTAAATAACCAAGAACGTTTTCACATCCCTTAAGTAGATGAGAGGCAAATTCAGCACTAAATAATTGAAGAATCTAAACAACTTAACACTCGTATGCAGGAAAAAAGAGTAATCTAAACTTTATTTGAGGTGGGAAATGACCTTTGATGATCTTTGCTGATTGCTGTGTTCTCATTCTCTCTTTAGACTGTTGTTAAATTAAAATAGAATAGTTTTCATGTCTTCTTGATTTCTAAAATATTCTAGTATTAATTTCTAAATGATGATTGCTTCCAAGTCAGTTTATTTACAGAGATTTGGTAATACCAAATACAAAACCCTCTCAAACAAACAATTCTCTAAATGACTCCTCAAAATAGTGAACTAAATTGGTTCAAAATCCATTTCTTCATGTATTTTCTTGCCAGCAGGGCAGGAGATTTCAAAGGCATATGAGTTTTATGAGACTTAATTCTCCTTCAGGATGCAGGGTTTTAACACTGAGTTGTCAGAATTCGTACTTTAGTATGAATGGTAACTATACTATTTTATGTAAATGAAAAGTTTTAAGTATTCCACTCTTTATAGGAGACAGTGTTACAATACAATTTTAGAAGACACCTGGCATGAATAGATCTGTGTATTAAATAAAGTGAAATACAGACTCACAGGGTAAATCCTCTGGAAATTACTTCAGTCTCTTGAATGAGTCGTAGAGCTTTCCTCACAAGATTAGTAAAAGCTCGGCTATTCGCCACCGTTTCTTCCAGCTGGATACAGTATTTTCGCAGGGACATTTGCAGCTTGGCTGTCCTCCATGTGCCCCACAGTCGAAAGACTGCATAGACAAGCAGAACTAGTCCCCACGGCAGCCACGATGATTCCTTCCCCCACGAAGGAAGCATAAGCAGTGCACTCACGAAGACAAGAAACAGCGAGACATCCCTGCAAACAGAGAAAGTATCATCAACCGCAAATTCCTGAGGTCAAACAAGTGGGAAAATCATGAAGTTTTTGGTTACATTTGAGACGATGGCATCTTATTACAAGGCTTATATTTAGGTCCCGATGGGAGCTATAAACACGGAAAACTAGTTCTAGTGGCAGATTTAGATGTATACGTACATGATATTATTTGGTCCGTATACTCTAAGGAAACAACTCTCCGGTTTTTTTTATGGCACTAGTAGAAGAATAACATACCACTTTGAAAGGTCAGTTTCTCTTACACACATGATTTTATTTAGGGGAAAAAAAAAAAAAAAAAAGAAAAGAAAAAGACCTGACTACTCAGCATTATAAGCCAGGGTGGGTAGGAATTGGAATATCTGTTCTTCCAGGTTCAAGAGTACAGTAAGGAAGGGCATGTTTCTTTTGGTAACAAAACCCTCAAGTAATGCCAGATTTATTTTTTCCAGAGTCTGACTCATTTCACTTGGACACCAACACACCACTTGATTTTAACACATTTTTATAAAGGTGGCTTGAATAATCATTTAAAATAATTTGGCAGGTTTCAAGAATCCTTAAGGAACAGCATTACTAGTATCTCAGTTCAACTATGTCTCAAGGACATGCAAAAAACTTCATAAAGCTGTTACTTTCATCTGGGAAAAAAAAAATCAACAAAAATAAGAAACTGCTAGGAAATACACTGTTTCATAGATAGCATTACAATTGCAGTTCTGTAAAATTATGACAGTTTTCACAGAGATGGATAAGATATGGGCTTCAAGGTGCATAACTTTATTTTTTTTCAGATTTTTTTCAAAGAGAAATATTAACTTTCTTCACCTCTTAAAGCCACATATCCTGTATTTAGTTTTGGAACTATTCAGAAGGAACATTTCCTATTTCTAAAATATTACATGATCTCTGGGTTTCTATTTTCTGGACAGTTTTGTGGTCCTATATCAACAAGGTTTACAAGTGTTAATTCTTTAAGGCTACTGATATAGGTTTCAGTAAAAGTCTTGGGTTAAAATATTCCAGGTATATAATTAACTTTAAAAAAGGACATACACAGTCCATAACTTCCTCGGTACATAAAAAAAAAAAAAAAAATTCAAAAAAAAAATTCACACACACACAAAAGAAACCACAACAATGAGACTGGAGAAGATTTAAGAGCTCACTTTGTCCATTTTCAGTTTCTGGTTAATCCAAATTATCACAGAGAGATTGAAGAAGAAAATGGAGACTTCACAACC
Source organism: Baryphthengus martii (assembly GCA_013396935.1). Taxonomy (NCBI): domain Eukaryota; kingdom Metazoa; phylum Chordata; class Aves; order Coraciiformes; family Momotidae; genus Baryphthengus; species Baryphthengus martii. Next base: position 50,954 of record VWZK01018605.1, on the reverse strand, counting down.
CACCCAGATAAACATTCCCACTAATAAGTATCGTCAGAGTTCAAACAATTTCCGCCAAGTCCCCAACTGGCAAATAAATTGGTCTGGAGCCCCCAACATAAGAAGGACATGGATCTATTGAAGAGGATCCATAGGAAGGCCACAAAGATGATCAGAGGGCTGGAGCACCTTTCGTATGAGGACAGGTTGAAGGAGTGGGATCTGTTCAGCCTATAGAAGTGAAGCTTCCAGGGAGACCTTATAGCAGCCTCCTGTACCTGAAGGGGGCCTACAGGAAAGATGAAGAGGGATTTTTTTTATAAGGGTGTGTGGTGATAGGACAAGGGGCATTGGTTTTAAACTAGAGCAGGGTAGATTTAGATTAGACATTAGGGAGAAATTCTTATACTATGAGGGTGGTGAGACACTGGAATCAGTTGCCCCAAAAAGTTGTGGATGCCTCATCCCTGGAAGTGTTTAAAACCAGGCTGGATGAGGCTCTGAGCAGCCTGGTCTAGTGGGAGGGGTCCCTGACCATGGCAGGGGTTTGTAACTAGATGACCTTTAAGGTCCCTTCCAACCCAAACCATTCTATGGTTCTACGATTATTTTTCCTCATATCCTTCCCTTTTCTCAACAGGATAAATGATGACTCATCACCACCTTCTTACTAACTTCTTATAACACTGTTCCACTCCACCTCAATTTTCTCCATTTTGGCCAAATGATTCTAAAACTCTCTAACGTGTTATATTTTTATCTACTGATTTCTGTCCATTTCTGAGCAAGTCACTCTGTCAGAACACCCACCATCCTTCTTATTTTTCAAATACAGGTGTCAGCTGTTCAGATGCTGCTGCAGCGACCTCCTTCAATGTTCTAAGGTGAATTTCACCAGCCTCTGCTGATTTGAATGCATCGTATGTAAATATTCGTCAGTCTGTTCTTCTGCTATTCTACGACTGAAAATTAATTGCACCCTCCCTGACACATTTTATGAAGATCACAGCAAAAAACTGCACTTTTCAATTCAGTCTTCACAATTATGTCTCATTTATCAAAATCACCATTGTACAGCTTCAGAAAGTCATGAATTAATCAACCATGTTCGTTCCTCCTTGTAGCACATATTAGGATTTGGAAGTATGCATTCATGTTCATGTAGCTATCCCAGATTAAAAATCACTCTTTCAATAAAACACCCAAGGAAAAAACACATGCTTATACAAAAATTTGGGGCGTACTGGACCAAAGACTTCAAGACGTGAGAAAAAAAGTAGTTACTTTATTGCTGCATTTCATATAAAGAACACACAATATATATTTTGCTTGTTTTTCAATGAATATAGTAGTAGAAATTTTCTGTACAATACCAAATATTAGGAGTTGCTAGGGAGCGTAGCGTTGGAAGCTGTCTGTTTTCCTGTTGCTTACACTGCCCTGCAGACAGGATACTGGGGTCAAGGAACTCAATCAGTTCCACATCCTCCTGCAGCAGAACTTCCTGTTGCAGGATGGTACGGAGCGTGTCAAACCGAAATCCAACATCCTTACCACAAGCGGGCAAAAGAAAAAAAAAAATATTAGTAAAGAAAACGCAAATTCTTAAAATTAAGTTAGCAGAACAAGGAAAACACCCAGACATACTCTACACTTTACTGACAACAACCTGTTCCCAAAGACTGCAGGAATGTTTCGGATATGTCACAAGTAGCTACTTCATTTTCATTAAACTTTATTAGCTTTAAAAACTGACATACTGCCTAACAGTTCAGACTTGCAGGATGCATCACACTGACTTTCTGATCTCACCTAGATAGTAACAATACCTGGAAACGTGCCGCAGATTATGCCAATGCATTTGCGTAAGAATCAGAGAGGCACTATATATATTAGAAGATCATTAATAAAACATTTTTTAATGTCATGGTATAATTTACATAATTAACAAACAAAATTAGAAAGAGAAAGAGAGAGATTACCAATTAGTCAACTAAATGTCTCCTGTGGACACTTAATAACAGTAGGGTTGATGCACTGGACTCAAGCCCTGAGCTGAGGCAGTGAAGTCCTCTCCTGCAGGATTCTGTGCTTTTCCCAAGGGAACTCGATCCAAACATGAAACAGCACAGGACTCGAAAGACCTCACACTTGCTAAACTCCAGGCCGACTTCAAGGAGTTACAAACTTATGGATTTGATGCCATGATAAGCATTTGGTAATTAATCCCCTACAACTACAGTTCTCCAAGACAAATACACAGCTCTTGAAGACAAATCTAGCCCATCACAGAAGCCCCCTGAAATTCTCACTTGCATGTTGTACCAAACTTAAATTACAAAACACTTCAAGTTAAGAATGTCATAACAAAACCCAACAAATGCTGAACACGTTCATCTTTGAGTCTAGCTAGATTACAGGAAGGAAAGAATATTTCTGAAAACCCTCTAAGAGAAGCTGTTAATAGAAGCATGACATTTCAGAGTACAAAATCTGTTTAACTCTGTCATTGACAGAATGAGATTCTTTCTGAAGCCACAAGATAGCTACTCAAAAATTTAATTTCATATGCTGATGTCATTTGAGATAACCTGCATTCTACTTTTAATGGAAAACATTTGTTTCAGGACTGTGTGCCAGAGGAAACTCTGCCCTCCTCCGACGCATCCTGTGTCATTTCAGTATTCTACTGTAGCAGGCAGCAGGAGAAACATGTTTTCCCTATTCTTTGGTTGTGTGTCCATCTTAAGAAAGTAAAGCTAAAAAAAGCTGTTAATATAATACCTTTGATTCATAGGGGAAGAGCGAGGATGAAAAAAGACAACAAAAGATCACCAGTGAGTGTTTACAGAGGAAATTTTGTCCTTTTGAGATAAAGGAGAAGAGAGAGCAATTAGACTCAGCAGAACTTTCTGAGAAATGGAAACCCCAAACTTCTTATGTTGCTCAAAATTTATTTGGAAGCTACATTTGTAGACATCATCCTTACATCATAGTAGAAAAAAAATTCAAAATTCTAACTTTTTGATTCTGGAACAGTCTGACTAATGTGACATTTGCCAGCCAGACTAGGAACCTGAAGCAGCTGAGGTACAAGTTAAAGCAGATCTCAGACAAGCCCAGGCTAGAGACTGAATCAGCTAGAAAGTGGCACTGCAGAAAACAAGTGTAAAGGCAGCATGAAACTATTTTTAACTATCTGGGGTAGAACTATCACCCCTCAGGTCTATCCCACACAGGCTGACTAAAGCCCTAAAAGTTCCTACAGGCTCCAGGAGTAGGAGAATACGACTTCTGGTGAGGCACATGGACACCCAATCTGCTACTGAACTGCAGAAGTGAGAGCACTTTGGTAGCATGGAGAACTGTTCTTGCCTCTCCCCACAGCCAAGCAGTCCCAGAGATGTCGTGGTATGATGGAGGTGCCTCAGTTTGCTTGGCTATTCCCAAATGCGGAAGCACTGTGAATGCCACTGCAGAAACAAAGAGGCCAGGATGGGTCCAGGGGTACTAGAGTTGCACTGCGGTGGTGCTGAGCCTTAGCTAAGCAGCTGAAGCAGAGGGTGAAGCAATAGTCAGATGACGGTCTGGAGCCTTCCATCTTGAGCTGCATCTGCAAGGCGCTAGGCTGCGACATACAGACTTTCTCAGTGTGTCCATGTTGCCTTCCACCAAAGGGGGCAGCTACACTGTAGGTTAACTCCTTTCAGCTTTCAGAAATTTATTTAATTTTTCACATGTTTTATTTTAATTTCTCTTCCACGTTTTGAACATCTTCAACCTGGCTACTGATACTGTTCCTGTTCTTCTGTGCCCAATTTGCCCAGCACAGTAACTCTGAAAACCAGAATCAACATTATCTAGAGAATAAGCAAAACTCTTAGGGCCAAAACGAACAATACAGACCAAAGATGGTGCTCAGAAGATGAGGTACAGAGGAGAGGAAGACTTGGGGATTAGGAAAAAAAAAAAAAAAAAAAAAAGTCATCACTTACCAGTCGGTGAAGTATGTCATCATTTTTCTTATATTGTGGAAAAGGAAACCAACTTCTAAAGAACTCAACTAGTTTTGACAGGATGCCTTGCTGAAGGGAACAGAAATTATTCCAATTAAAAAAAAAACAGGCACAACAAAGTCAAAATCAAATAGCAACAGACAATTCCTTTATTTCTGCATTTGCTTTTCTTATTAACTCAGACCCAAGCACCTGTAAGGAAGTTTCGCTTACTGTGTCTGGCCTAACTTCAGAGTACACTGAGGGAACATCTGCTTCCCGTTAGTTTGCCTGTACACAAAAACGTGAAATAAAGCTTTCAGTAACCCCACCTACTTGGGAGCATAATGGATTGTTATGTTGTCCTGTTAAAAATAACTACAGCTTGAATTAGTTTGATCTCAAGCTGGCAGCTACTGCAGCAGTATAAAAGACTTTCTCTTTCCTTGAGGATAGGAAAAGCAGTGAAGCTCAAAGGCTGACGGGGACTGAAGAAAAGTTAAAGACCAGGAGAGGAACAACCTCGCCCTGGCAGACCACTGCAGCTTGAGGACAAGGCTCTGAAGAAGCTGTGAACAGAGACAGGGAAGAGTGACTGTAAGAAGAGGAACTGTCCCAGAAACTCCCATGCCAACCAGTGCGTACTATCAAGCACTTTGTCTCCACACCGCTTCCCGTGCAACGTAAACCCAACTTTCATCTGAGCTGTAAACATAACTTCAAACGCTGCTAATTAGAGGGACTCCCTCTCGGTCATCACACATTTCGCTCACGTATCTTACTAAAACACGATGCATGAAAGACTATAATTCAATAGACGCATGATTTTGCTTCACTCTGCAGTCATTCAATGAAAAAAAACCTGAGTTTTTGACACACACGGTGTATCTACTTTTCTCAGACTGAACCGACAGGAAGTATTTATCAAAATATTTACTTACATAAGTTTCATGAATTCTGAGGCCCTACCCCTTAATCTTCAGACTGCTGACATGTAATACAATCGTACGAAACGTATGCCAAAAAAAATGTCATGTGGAACACTTACATTTTGTGGCAAACTGCTTCAAAATAGAAAAACCTTGAACAACAAAAAAACAACAAATAGATTATAATATCTTAATGTATAAAGGGTGCCTTCATTAAATCAGCTTCTTCCGTTTCTCACTCTTGCTTTTTTTTCCTTTTTTTTCCCCAACTCTTTCCCAGGTGGAAAATACAAGAGCTTGGAGATTTGCAGTTAGCCCCGTGACCAGCCTGACAGTTGTCTGAAAGGCAGCATGACACAAGTTTCATGCAGCAAGCCAGGGCAGAACAGCTTTGAGTAACATTAGAAATTGCCACCCTCAAGCCCTTACGCTTCAACAGTTTTTGAAATAGCTTACTTTGCATCCATTTAGGTAATGTAACTCAATTTTTTATTTACTTAAGTCTTGTCTTTCTGCACAGTTAGAATTGCAGACCTACGCCAAAAGGAAGTGTTTTTAGGTCAGTGGAGAGACAAACCAATAATATGGGTTTCATAATGACAGCTCCTCCCGACACACAGACATCATCGTGGCTTATTAGGAGGAGCCATCTCAGCAATCCACACAGTCTATGAAATAATTCTGACGTTGCTCAAGGGCACTGACACACACTGGAAGAGGAGAAAAGTGCCAGAAACTACAGCATTAGATTATCCTTCAAGTTCCTTGTTAAAGTGGTGCAAAATAAAACAAAATTTTCTGATTACAATATGTTGAAAATTGAGATTGACTAAACAAAGGTCCTTGCTCTGCATTTGAGTTGCAGACAGATACTTCATTCAGAATTACTTTTCCCTGTACTTTGGAAGCAGAGTACAGAAAGAATTGTCCATTTACTATGCAAAATCATACCTCTTGGAGTCTACCATTTTCAGCTGCTTAACCTTCATAAGTCTTTGGGGTTTTATCATGAACATTGAAACCTACAACCAAGGATAATTTTAAACTGCTACCAGCTGACTAAACTAGACTGTGGAATTGCTGAAAAAAAACCACAACAAACACTTCATACTAGAGTGCCACATAAATAATTCTTTGGTTTATTTTCCATGTTTTAAGATTAAAAATAAAAACCTGAGCTTGCATAAACACTCAACAGGCATGTCAGTGCTTGAAAACACAAAACAAGACAACCCACTGTCTTGGGCTGTGACCCAGTAGAGTACAGTAACACACTAAATTATTCAGATCCTTGGAATCGTGTCTCACAGCTTGCATTCCCAATGGGAGTGTTACTGACAAGCAAAACAGCTTTCATCAACATACAAGTTTGGTCATGTTGCTAATGCTTCTGGAGTATTCTTACACCTTTAGAACATCTCTCAGTCAAACTCTCTGTAAACTGAATAACAAAGATGTATAACTCCTAATATTAAAAAAAAAAAAAAAAAAGAAACAGCATAGGACATAGCATATTTTCATTTGAATCTACAATAAAATTCTAAGGACTATTCCTCTTTTGTACAGGAGGAACCTGAAATGGCAAACTAGCAGGTATCTAAAATATCATCATTCATGTTGGCACCTTTCAATTCTGTGTGCTTCAGAAAGCAGATAATGCTACACGTTAAATACCTCCCAGCTACCCAGAAACAGCATTAAGTGGCTGGGAGCCCTAGACAAAACCAAAGGAGTAATTCCTCTGCTTTTCCACATCAGGTCACCTGCACAGCTGCTGGGGGCTAGACCCAACACAAGCTTCAGTAGCTGCCTCCAGCACCAGCTCTCTTCTAGCAATGAAATATTATCACATCTAAGATGGGATAAGGTGTGACAGTACAATCAGTTTACACATTCAGAGATGCACAGCAGTCTAGGGAAAAGACCGAGAAATGAAAAATGTAAACAGCAAGAAATACGCTCTTTAAAGATCAAGCAGAATTACCCAAACAGGATTTAATTCCTTAACACAGGTCTACGAGCTCTTGCAAACAGTGCTTTTGATCAAGTGATCATGAGACCAGAACTTTAGCTGTAGCTCTCTCCAGAGATTGGTACAGCCAGGAACACCGCACCCATAATTACCCCACTAAATCACATCTCCACAGTCCCTCAGATGGGAGCTTGGCATTTCATCAGCCCTCAGAACACAACCTTGAAGCACCTTTACAGCTTTTCGGCTCAGTGTTCATTAAGACCATGTTCCGATTTGAAAAAAAACACCAAAACCACAGACAGAGAGAACTATTTAAGATGTGCTTCAAATTCAACTGATGCCTCTGCCTTTCATTAATTCTGAACCATATGCTCTGCTTAGCACGACAGCAACACACAGCAGCAATGCTTGGATCAGTCTTTGGAAACTGGTTATTTTTTTTCCCCAGATTTTTCAGTCCCTGAAGATCCCAAACTAGATCTCTGCCTTGCCAAAATCTTGTCACCAGATTCTATCTGCACAGGTTTCCTACTTGACTGAATACAAGAGGAGTAAACTTGATCTAGTGGAAGGTGTCCCTGCCCATGGCAGGGAGGCCGGAATGAGATAATCTTTAAGGTCCCTTTCGACCCAAACCATTCTGTGATTTTATAAATCTCAACTCAAAGACAAAGCAATACTGCAGCTTTTCTATTTTTATTGTATTAAAGTGTGTAAGGCATCTGTAAACTTGCTTTTCAGAACAGAAGGAAATGGGTACATACATGCTAGGCATCGCTCATGGATAATGGAACATCATCTGCTCCCTGTGATTACATTTTGCATTACATTAATCCTCAACTAAGATCGTTTTATATTAGGATTGTGAATAGATACATATTTAGAACTCAGGAAACATTTGTTTCTCAGATATTTCATAATTTCAGCAGACTAGGCCAGCGAAGGTTGACAGCAGGGAAGTGATAATGGTCTCACGTAAAAATGAGGAAATGATTGGACGGGAATGTGAATGATTAGCCTGTATATCATACAAGAGATGCAGCAGATCCTCCTAAATCCAGTCCACTTCTTTAAATGTGTGCCCAGCTTCCTCTCCCTCATTCTCTTTCCTTTTGAGACACCTTACTGAAATGGGACACAGAAACCAAATGACAAAAAGAGACTTTCTGACATCAGATTACAAAAGAAAAGTGTTAATGATCCCAAACCGGTATCGGAACAGCAGCAGGAAGAACCTATGACGTTTTAGCACTAGAAATTACACGCAAGTTTCTTCCTTATTTCCACTCCATATCCTTGTCTAGACAGAGATGAGACCATGTAAATGTCATCCTAGTATTTGTAAGAAATGGACAACCCGTTTTCATACTCCCACTCCCTCCAAGCTGCAAGGCAAACCATGATTAATTACTTCTACATCTGACACAACACTGGAAGACTTGCTCACAACACAATAAAATTAAGTGTAAAATGCTTGAGGGGAAGGGAGGGGGAAAAAATCAGAATACCTGAGGCTTTTAAAAGCAGTATGTCTTAATACTTTTGAGGTTCTTATCCCCACAGCAATTTTGTATTAAATTTGGTGGAAATCATATACATGAACACAGAATCATACTGCTTCACAGCCTTCCACAAAAGCAACTATGCAAGTAATGCAGCTAACAAGTGATAGTCTATGCATTACTTCATAGTAATGACTAGATAATCAGCCAATGAAATATGTCATTCTAATTTTCAGTTCACAATGGTTTAATTAAAATCTTCCTGCACTAAGACAGAATAGATACCTTCAACATAACAGCAAATAGCTTTAAAAGGAAAACATATTTTCAGGTGGTTTCTTGAGGGTTATGGTGAGTGCCAGTTGACAACTCTGAAAAGTCAGGGTAGTGGACCTAGCATTTCCATGAATACTTTTAAAGTTAGTTTAATCAAAGTATAAAAAATTGTGAGTTAAACCCTGAATTAAATTCAGCCTTGTCTTGTGACTACTGGTAGAAGCAAAAATCAACAGTAAATGCAAACCAATTTATTAATCAAATTAAAAATAACCTCACATTAGAGAAACCAGCCGAGGAAGCACAGAGACACTGCAAGAATCACTTCTCCTCTTCCTCTCAGCTGGTCTGTTTCTTGGGTTCACAGATCCTTAGTACATGAGACTGGAGTTCTGTATGAAGCTCCTTTGTATTTTTTTTCTACATGACTGCTGAACTTTTCGAAAAGCTGTAAACTGTACAGGAACCTGGCTGAGCAGTACTAAACTTAGGGATCCTTATTATAGTATGAGCGTATTTTACAGTCTCTAATTCATGTGCTGGGTACACAATGGTACCCACTGGTCTGTTCAATGGATATGCACCCCACATCTTATCTGCATGGTCAAGTTTGAACAGAAAGTGGCGTATGAGAGAAGGGAGACACGGAACACTTCCATAAGACTACAAGTCTCAGAAACTGGGGATCGAGGCTGTGATGCAATGTGTGCAGTGCACCTGCCCAACAGGTAGACACAAACTATGACTCTCTGTCTACCCATGAAAAGAGTCTCCAACAGGACTGAAGACAAAAGCAAAATGTTTCATGTTTTATTATTCTGTCTTTTCAAATCGACTAACGAGTGTGTGAGGAGGCTTATATATATAGTCTATACAGAGATATACAGAGAGTGGTTGAAATGAATATCACTAGATGAAAATGCTACCCATCAACACTTCTCTGAATACAGCTGGATGAATAAACTTCACACTGGAACTTCTAAATTTCCACTTCAAAGATGGTGCATGTTATTCCTTGCAAGTACATTATACTATTGCGAATACTTCAAAATCCACATATTCTTTGCCCAAATCAGAAAAAAAAAGATGTTACCCACACCAATTTATACGCTTCTGAATCCTACCCCACCCCACCTAAGACCCTATAGAGACTAGAATAGATTCAAAATCTCACAAGAAAAACATACTTCTGACCTACACCAAAGGAGGAACAAGAGGGACATATTCAAAACTGAAAAAAAGCATGTTGAAGTAAAGCCTAACTAACTGTAACTATTACTTGGCTGATTCCTTGAAGCACCTGAAGAGCAGTGGATTTATGTCAAGATGGCATTTTTTGAGAAAAGATCTTAAGAAAAGCATCAGCTCTCCTCATTTGTCGTATGATCCCTCATCCACCCAAACTTGCAGGGGGACCTGAAGATCTCAGGGCCACTTGTATCATATTGCCTGTTTAGGAAAACTAGGATGCTGTCCCCAGTTCACTGCCAACTAACTGGGAAGGTGGAGCATGGTGGAGCAGGGAAGCAGCAGAAGTTACAAACAAGAAGGAACTGTGAACCTCTGATTTGAAGATGGCAAGGTATAAAGCAGGACTGAGCTCCAGTGCAAGATGAAAACCCACAGCAGGCAAGAATCAGATGACAGAAGGTGCACAAAGACGGAAGCTACCATAGATGGTGGGGAGAGAGAAGAAAGAAATGGTAATTCTTCACAGTCCACACAACAACCCATGAATGGGTGGTTTGGGTTCTTCACTTTGAAGTGCTGCCCATCTCTGCCTGCAGCGGCCCAGAGAGAGGTCTGCATGGAGGCCGCTTTCTTCTCCGGGCTTAGCACATAATTGGAGTGACCTGAAAATTGAACTCTTCACATTGGAAGTGAAAGAAGTAGGCAGAAAATAACTGCTCTTTGCATGCTCCATTTAGGTGCTAAGGAGAAGACAGACCAACTATTGAATTTAGGGTATACTTGTTGCAGAGATTCCCACATCAGCTGCCTCAAAAGGGGAATTTCCTCACCTGCACCACAGCTCCTCATTTGAGTCACATTCCCTGTACGCTACCAGTAACAGTAAATAACAGTGCCATTTACTTTCAATAAGGAAAACAAAAAATGTGCAGGCCACAGTAGTTAAATGGCCAAATTCTCAAGCAGAATTTTAATACCAAAAAGTTTCAAAAAATCTGCAAGCCTTTACTTAAAATGATAGCGAAATAAGAAGTATGAGCTAATCAGCTGATGGTCCTTGTCAGCTGTTACTGTTAGAAAATTGCTGTAACCTAAGCACAGTTCTGTTATCTCATTGAGACTGGTTATTGTATTTATACTTCCCAGAAATGCCCTTTTTAAAAATCTGTTTTGTGACAGAGTAAGCGATATTTAGCAACTAAATGCCTGAGAAGGGTTGGGAACTACAAATATTCTGCTCCAGAAAATTACAGGTTTTATTCCCAGAATGTCATACTAAGCTAACATAATAATATCCAGTAAATAAGATCATTTACAACACTGAAAAAAATCACTATTGAAGTTTTTTACTTCCCTAACTTATGTAAGCACAAAGAAACACTGCAAACTATACTGGTAAACCGTGCACTTACAAACACATTTGTAGACAAGACAGGACAACTGGTTGGTTTTCTTTTTTTTTTTTTTTTTTCCTAAATATAGTAAGAGATTTAGCTTTATCTCCTGATTTTGCTTATTTGTCAAGTCAAGCGGTTCTCTTTCAAGAAGATAAATACTCAGGAAGAGGAGAAGCTCACTTTCTGGGCAGCGTGCACAGTCCGCTCTTTCTGGCTTTCCGCTGCTGCACATTGCTCTGCCTTCTGCGACACAGATGAACATACTTCAAAATCTGTGTGTCCCAAATCCTGCAGATATTGGTAGAGTGGAGAATTCTGAAACAGAATTTAAAAAAGAAAATAAAAATAAAGATAAAAATCAGTCCCTCTTTCACACAAAACACAACTGTAAATACAGCAACTACACAACCAGCAATGAATGGATTGAGGACAGCCCTGCACAGAAGGACTTTGGGATAGTGGTGGATGACAAATTGGACATGAGGCAGCAACGTGCACTGGCAGCCCAGAAAGCCAATCACACCCTGGGCTGCATCAAGAGCATGGCCAGCAGGTCAAGGGAGGCGATTCTTCCCCTCTAATCTGCTCTCATGAAACCCCACCTGGAATGCCGTGTTCGACTCTGGGATACCCAGTACAAGAAAAACATGGACATGTTTACAGTGGGTCCAGAAGAGGGCCATGGAAATGTTCAAGGGGCAGAAGCACCTCTCCTATGAGGAAAGGCTGAGTTGGGGTTGTTTAGTCTGGCCATAACAACACTCCAGGAAGACCTTATTGCAGCCTTTCAATATTTAAATAGGGCTTATAAGAAAGATGGAGACAGACTTTTTACCAAGACCTGTAGTGACAGGACAAGGTTTAAACTAAAAGAGGGTAGATTTAGATTAGATATTAGTAAGAATTATTTTACAGTGAGGGTGGTGGGACACTGGAACAGGTTGCCCAGAGAAGCGGATGCCCTATCCCTGGAAATAGTCAAGGTCAGGCTGGACGGGGCTCTGAGCAACCTGGTCTAGTGGGAGGAGTCTCTGTCCATGCCAGGGGGGTTGGAACTAGATGATCTTTAAGATCCCTTCCAACCCAAACCATTCTGTGATTCTGTGCAACAGGAAAAAAACCCACACACATAACAGCAAGGAAGCCAAAATTTTGCTTTAAGTATCTGTCTTGAGTTTTATCCTGACCGTAAAGAAAGAGACTGCAAGACAGTCATCTTACAAAACAATATGATGAAAAATAAGCATGCAACCAATCACCTTTTCCCACAGTAATATTTTTTCTAGGTGACTGATAGGGTTCTTTAGGTTATAACTTACATGCTTTTAATAAATAAATTATGTATTTAGTAATATACTGTAAAATATCATTGTGTGACTCTGAAACGACAGTGTCTCCCTAAAGTTTATAAGAATTGGGTAATTATACCTTGAACCACTTCTACCAAAATGAACTAAAACTAGAGCACTTTTCAAAGCTCAGTAAATGAAGCCTCTGTGTAACCTGATTAGGTACCTACAGAGTGTTTTATGGAAATGGAAAAACAAAAGAGAAAAAAGCTCCCGCTGTCTCCAAGGATGGTATTACCACGTCTAGCAAAGGAGTATCACAGTTACTTAAAAACAGACCAAAAAAATCCCACAACAAACAAAACCAAAACAAGCCGAAATTAACTTTTTTTAAGCTGCTGGCAAAACTACTGATTTACAAAAAGTCCTTAATGAAGCTTCTTAGAGGAAGTATGGAATTCCGATCCCCAGAGTGAGTTTTCACATGTTTAGATATTTATCTGTACACACTTCTGAAATTTCTCGTTGTCATCTGCATCAGATATCTAGATTTACTTAACTCTTACTTTTCTGTTCACAACCACGCATAAGGCAGTCTCTAGGATAGATGAGATGGAAAGAATATTTATGCTAACTCCGGTCCTACTCAGGGCATGTAAAGAGACTGACTTTGTTCTGAAGAAAGTCTCACAGTAATCAGTCTTAAATAATCTAGTTAGTTAGGGATTCATTTGAACCTCTGAAAAATTTTATCAACAATCCACACTAGTATGCAAACACTAGCAAACTGTGTAGGAAGAACACAAATCTTTTTAAAAATTATAACGTACCACTGCTGAGGTAACAAAACTACTGTAAATATAAAAAAGTAAAACCTTTCCAGTAAATAGTACATTTGTGGGGGTCTGGAGAAACAACCACCAACAGAACATGGAGTACAACTGTCATTAACTTGCTGGTGCAAGCTGTGAAGGTGCCCCACCTACTATGACCATGTACCAACACAGTCAAAGCTCAAATCACTGCTTGCCATACGATAAAGCTTGGAAGCAATCATTCATACTCGCTGAACAAATTAACTTGTTACCTCTAGCGGCAGTTTTTTTTAACCCCAACACCCAAGTGCTATTTTGATCACTCTCACCTATTTAAAGCATGCAAATTCATACTTCTGCACACTCTGCTTGAGTTACTCACCACAGATTCAGTGTCCAGTCATTACCTGAAACTCAAACATTTGTACCAACTCACAGGCACAGACAATCCCCCTCATCCACAATGATGACCGTGCAAAACACTAGGATAGGTTAATGACTCATTTCCTTGTGGGAATTTTTTTCAGTGTGACAGCTCAGTCCTCTTTTTTCCAAGTGGCTTTCCTCCACAGTTGAGCAACTTTTGAAATGCATCTAATTCTAATTAAACAATGTGCTGTTGCTGAACTAGATGGAAAGAAGGTATGTTTCTCTCTAGGTCACTTCACCAGAATTACTTAATTAAAATGGAAAAGAAAACAGACTAGAATACTTCTCTTATTTAAGACAGTGCTAAATTCGCTTAATAACTTCAGGACAAAACTCGGAATATGAACAGACATGCATAATCTTGTCTTCTTAAAATGGTTTTCATACAGAGTCAGGCTGCACACCTGGAACAGCCTGAAAACCCCTACATGAGATGCTTCAGAGTAGCATGGAGGTTCCAAGTCAGAACTACAAGGAATTTTTCCCACTTAGACAAAGACACATAGACAAAACAGCAGGTGAACAGAGAATGTTTTATTCAAAATCATAGTTCTGATGCTCAGTCCAGGTAGGACTTCAAGGAAATCCTATTGAGGCTCTTGGCAGACCTGTCCATCATCTTGACCATCATCTTGATCATACTTGTCATAAGCAAGGCCAGTCATCATTTGAAACATGTATATTCTTATACTGTGTTGGTACTCACCTACATACAGACAGCTGGCAAAGTAACTCAAACATTCCAAGGAGTTTTTCCACTCTCAGAATGCACCTTGCTTTGGGGTTTATGATGAGATAATTTTCTAAAAGCTAATCAAGAAAAAAATGGTCTAATGCTGTTTAGATTGGTTCCATTTCCTCACAAAAATGGGCGAAGGAAGGCAGAGAGAGAGGCTGACTGTGTCCACTGAAGACAGAGAATTACCTAAAATCCCGAATGCTACATTTTGTAAGTGAAATATTGCAAAGACATAAGAAGGTTCTGTTTTTTCCCTCTTACCGAGTATTTGTCAACATCAAAATCTTCCATCTAATTGTAATTAGTATATTTTCTACTTTACAGAGTAGTAAAAATTATACCATCTCTCCAAATGTTAATGAAACTTTAGCCCTTAGCTAGGATGAATAATTTTGTTATGGTTTCAAACTAAAAGAGGGTAGATTTAGATTACACATTAGGAAGAAATTCCTACTGTGAGGGTGGTGAGACACTGGAACAAGTTGTCCATAGAAGCAGTGGATGCCCCATCCCTGGAAATGTTCAAGGTCAGGCTGGATGGGGCTCTGAGTAACCTGGTCTAGTGGGAGGTGTCCCTGCCCATGGCAGGGGGGTTGGAACTAGATGATCTTTAAGGTCCCTTCCAACCCAAACCATTCTGTGATTCTATAATCTATGATTCTCGTAACCAAGGTAGAATACAGGCACCATACTAGGTTTTAGAAAAATTCCTTGATTAGCTTTTCAAAGGCTTTTACAGGATCTCATTCTGGGTAGATTCACAATTTTCTATAACTGCTCAAAAGCAGAAGTCACATTTCTAATTACTGAGTTCGCAAACTATAATTTATTAAAATTTAACTTGAATGATTTTCACATATTCCTTGAAGAGATAAGGGTTCTCCACTTTCAGTTTCTCAGAAATTATTCAGGCTACAATAATCCTTCTGTAACACATTCTCCTCACTCCACTCATACATTTCTCTTTCCCAGCCTTTTCTAAAATATTATTAGCAGAATTTAAGTGGACATTTGAAAACTTTCTTTTTTTATTAACTTAAATGATCAAGAACTATACTGTGACTAAAATCTCTTATGCTACAAGTAAACACACCATTGTGCCCCTTTCTGAATCCACCAGCAGCATGTAAGATGTGAGGAAAGAAAGCACTAAGAAGTGGGTTGAGGCCCTTGTCAAATTAGATTAAGAACCTTAATGAACTGATCATAGAATCTTTCTATTAAGAGTGAGATCTCTTGTGTAGTACACTCAGCTTTATATTTTCCTCAGAAAATTTTAATATTACACTCCTATTGGAAATATCACTGATGCCATACATAGATTAGTCTAAGCCAAGATAAAACCCGCACACTATTTATTTATTACACTTCATCTCCTAGATACTGCCCAATTTTAAATGATACTGACAAGCCTATATAAGCCTGTATAACTCACAGAGGATGCCTCCAATAGTTAATAGCAAATTTATCTCATAATGGCTAGAAAATCCACTAATAGAATTTTAAAAAGTTGGAGGGTAAATTTGATGTATGTGAACATTCACACAAAAGCTCCAATATTATCAAAGAATCAGAGCATTATTAAGTATGCAACTACAGACTTGCAATGTGATACCATTAAAATATCCTATTCTATATACTGCTAGTTTCAATACAAGAGACAGAAGTATTATACTTAACACTTACAAAGCATTTTTCATCTTCACGAAGCTTTAAAAACAATAATTAAATCTCATAATGTGTCTGAAAGCCCACAAATTATAGCTCTGGATTTCTAGCTTACATCCTTACCCAAACCTCCCATTCCTGAATGCCTTCTTTTCCACAAAAAAAAAATCACAGATATGCACATATTCTTGCACATGCACTTCTAACTGTGACAAAAGTTCCTTGATTTCAATTTGTGCTGTCATCCATCAGCAGTCAGGCTCAGCTCTTTTCACTTGCAAATACCATGATAATATTAAAAAAATATATTCTTGGTTGGGGAAAACAGGCGGGCTCTGCCTTTTCTCCTCCTCATTTTCGTCGCTCAAAATTCATGCATTCCTTTTTTCAACAGTCCAACATTTAAAAAAAAAAAAGTGCAACTGATTTTACATTTCTGCATACATTATAGATACTACACTTTTAGTTTAAGAAATTCAGGACATATCAGAAAGTTTATCCTCGCAAGCAGTAACAGGTTGTAATTTTGAAACATATAATTTAGATTTGAGAGAAAGCCTTATGTTAGAACGTGAGGTAAAGGGGCAGCAAAGTTGTTTCAGTGGACGGTTTGAAACGGAAATGTAAATTATAATAATTCATCTTACTATTAATATAGCATCATATTATTCTAGATGAATCTGTATGTATTTTTGAATCTTTACTTTCAACCACTCTCAACTCAGATAATAACTAGAATAGTTAGCATTACGCATGTTTGACAGTCAGGTTCGTTTATTTATTTCTGCTTGTCTCTGGTAGAACGACATGGTAATGAATCATTTAAAAAGTAGGGAAGAAAAATATTTTAAATAATTTAGCTTATTGTTAAGTTACCATCATACTAACAGTTACCGATGAGAAATTTCTGAAGTAAGTGAGTATACCAAGACAGGGTTTTTCAGCAATATGCTGTATTTATTTCTGAAGTTGCTTCTAACTTTCCTCTCCCAAGTCACTTTCTGAGACCACCTAGATATAAGAGACAGGCATTACATTTACAGCCAGGGCATTTTTTTATTATGCTACTTATCCAAAATGTGTGCTGGAAATGGAAAACAGTTCCAGGACAGACAGAAGACAAAATGTCATTATTCTTTGGTGTACATTGTACATATTATACATGGAAAATCACCTTAATAAGTTAAGCATGGTAATTAGAAATAGTCAATGGACATAAAAGGTATATACTTTTTGAAAATTTTAATAATTAGGGTTTTCTAGGGACTCAGCAGAAATTGACGACAAAAAATCCACTTATCTTTCTGTGATTTTACTAATTCACTACAGTTGGTCATACTGCAGTTATTCAATTGTAACTAGACATTTATAGCATAGTATAAATTTATATAAGCTTCAGTTTCCAGAATCAAGAGAGAAATTCTTTCCTCCTCATTCATAACTCCCTGAGCATATTTACTTTAGATCCATAGTAATAAAAATTATTTCATTCTCATATATATGTTTAATTACAGTTCTCCTATTTTTGTTGCTGAAAGTGGTTGAGTCTCATTCCAAACTCAAGATACATTGTGCAGGATTAAAGAACAGTCCACTACATTAGTTTTGTTCTTTAACATTTTCCTAATGCTCATAGTAATGCCACTTGCAATAAAGCACTGAGTTGGTTAGGAAAAAAGTCACCTAAACTGAAAACTAAACATTGTGTTTGCAGTGCTAAGCCTACAGTAAAAAAACAAAAAAAATTAAACCAATATAATCAAACTCAAGTCAAACATTAAAAGATAAACACATATATGTGATGGAAGGGTTGTTATAGTAGAGAATTCCCTAGCTTCAGAAAGAGCTTCCTTTTGATAGATATCTACTCAAATATTTACATCTATTGCAGCCTTGCAAGCACAGATATTGCACTTTAATATATGAGGCATTTAGCGCATATTCCGAGAAAAAACATTGCAATCACAAATGGGATAAAGATACTGTTAGCTTTCATAGTCTTGTTACAATAGCAGCTGAAAAATCAAAGCCACACCCAAATTATTTTTGCTGATGCACCATGAAGTAAATGACTCAGGATTTCTCCATTAGAGACAGGTGCTTCCCACACCCACTGTTCTTTACTAGGATAAAATTTACTACCTAGTAAACTCCTGCTCTAGATTTCAACCATAGCTAATGAAGCAGATTAACCTTAAAAGTAATATTTAATACCACTGCACAAAACAAAAGGTATAAAGATCTCTTCTTAAAACATGAATATGTTTTTCCAAAGCTGAGGTTTCCAATATTCCAGGAACACTGTGGAAGTTTAAATTGTCTCCAAAATAACGACAAGCTATGAATTATCAATTAAATTTTAAAAAAATTAAAATTAAACATTTCTACCACAGTGACAGCAAAGGCTACGATATGATGAACAGGTGGCTAAACTCAGAACAAAATAAACAATTTTGAAATCTCTCCCACTCTCACAGAATCAAAGAAGTCAAGCTAACACTCACAGACAGCGCAAGCTTTGTCTCCTGGAAGAGGGCATTCCATTTTTCTCTTCGGTACTGCTCCCAGGCACCTGATAGAATCTCGTCCACCTCCCCGTTTCTTTCCGCTTGTCCCTCCAGGATGACCCGAGCCGAGGACGAGAAGCAGCTGTCAGTGTAATTGCACCTGTGCCCCTGCACAGTAGCATTTTCCCGACGGCATCGGCGGCCGCAGTTTGAAACTTCCCAGGACTGTGCGATTTCTCCTGACTAATGTGGCTTTCTAACCGAGGGGAGGGAGAGAGAGGAGGATGACAGATTGCTAAAGGCTTTTAAAAAGAGACTGCTTGAAAGAATTATGGCACATCGATCTTATATGCAGCCATTAATAAGACTTTCCAAGCAACAGTATTTAAAAGCCTTGGTCATATTCTCCTGGCCGATAACCACCTCCCCCTGTGCTCCGACTGACAAAGCGCCAGGCGCTGACAGGGATAACATTAGACTCCGAGACAGCAGCAGAGTCATTTGAATTTCCTATTCTGCTTTCACCGTCACAGGAGCGCAGACCTTGGTTTCTCCAGCACTGCTGTATCATCTGATTTAGAAGCAGGCTCCAAGAAGTACTTTGAAGCCATCAATCTATAACGGTTCCCAGGTATTTTCTGATGCAC
This sequence comes from Baryphthengus martii, assembly GCA_013396935.1. Taxonomy (NCBI): domain Eukaryota; kingdom Metazoa; phylum Chordata; class Aves; order Coraciiformes; family Momotidae; genus Baryphthengus; species Baryphthengus martii. Next base: position 31,616 of record VWZK01018605.1, on the reverse strand, counting down.
CATATACATCTAATTCTGCCTGCACTCACGTGTCCTGAAGAGTTAGGAAAGTTTCATAGCCTTTGTATACTTCTGTACCACTGGATCTGTGTCATGAGAAAGCTGTTTCCATTTCCAACAGGTGGTTACACATTACTATCTTCATGGAAAAGTCTTAGAAATACTACACACTAGACAAAGGCCTGAAGCTCACCGAGAGCTCTGGATTATTTACTCGTTCAAAAGCAGACCTGCGAATACAGGTGAAAAGCTGAGCAGGACCTTTCTGACCAGGACAAAGATGAAATATACCTGAAAAAAATTGTAAGTAAAAGTGGTAAATGTTATCTCCTAGAGGACAGCGTAACAGGTCAGCCAGACTCTGTACCTGAAGCCTTGGGTGGGAAGTCACTGATCACACAGGTCATCAAATGAGGCTGATACAGGAACACCAGTTCATTTTATACCAGTTACTAATAACTCACAGATTTTTTACCCTTCATTTGCACTCAAAACTTATTTATATGACATTAACGCATCTGACTGGTAAACTAGTGGAGTATTTCTGAAACATTTTGGAAACCTCTTCAAAACACCAGCTCCAAAGAATTAACTAACTTGTTTATTCATTGTAAACCATGTTAATTCAAACCTCTAATGACAACACACTGTAAGCAAACATCTTTCCTAAGGTGAAAAGCACCGAGAAACAAAAGACAGTCATATGACAAAGGCTAAAAGAAAAGTACAGTGGGTAAATTTTTTTATTCAAGTGTCTCAAGAAAGTTGATTAATGACTAGAAGTTGTGAGTGCAGTACTACAGCACTAATCCTCCCGTAAACATGACCCCAGAGTAACTAATATTCAGGAGGATTAAAAAATGTTTGGACCAATAGACCTCAAAATTTACTATGGATCATCATGTACTTTTGTCTTCAAATTTTCTACTAAAAATAATATAGGCAATAGGAGTTCACACACCATATGGCCCATATTATACTTCCTTCTATCTGTGCAGATCGAACATGAGTGCTATCCAAAAAATCCTGATGAGTTTATCTGGCCTCCACATCAACCAGACAGTTCTTTACATGGTTTTAAGCTTGTAGTTTCTTTTATTTTCTGTCTGGTATCACCTGCCTCCCAGTCATGTGATGGAAAGGAGCACAGCCTGTGCTCTCCTTCCTCTTAGCGAACTGCTGAGAAGCAAGATATCCAAAACAGTCCATTCATCACTAGTCCATGTACCTCTATAGTACGCTGCAATCTGCAGCAGATACCTCCCCAGGCTGCAGTTACATGGTCAATTTAATCTGCCATTACCAGCGGGTGCAGATGAAAGCTGCAGCACCATTTCAGAACACTAATGATGATATTCATACAGCCAAATGGTGAGATGGAACAAGGAATTGATCCAATTCTAAAGAAAAATAAAAACTGGCTTTCAAAAAAATCTCTTAGCCAGATCAGTTTATAGTCAAATCAGTCTCCTGAGCCAGCTTGCAGCATCACCCACGAAGCCAGGTGCCAGCATAAAGAAGAGGATGGGAATAAGCAGAAAGAGGAGTGAAGCCCAAACACCTCTTCTGGCAACAGCCCACACTTGAGGCAGACAAAGCACAGTCTCAGAACCAGCTCATCCGAATGACAAGTGAACTGTGGTTTTGACAGAACTGAGTACTTAAAACTGGCTTTATTTCATGCATATGTATAAAATGAGAGTACTACGTCTTCAGTCCACCCAATACTCGGTGATAAAAATCCTGCTGACACTACCATTGAGGTTGTAAGTCAGCTGTTTCTTTTTCATAATTTATGTTTGAAACATTATTTTTTAGAATATAACATTTAGAAGCCTGATGTTGACAAAAACCCCATTACTCGGCAAATCCTAAAGTTCTCAGGTTTTTGAATGAATGTGGCTTAAAATTTTCATGAGAACACTAAGTTTCTGAGGTTAGGTTTCCTGGGGTTTTCATTTGGTTTTGTTTCAGTTTCTTAAACAAACTCATTCTAGAACTGCTCAATTTGGGTGGAGAAAGCATTTGTGAAAAACACCACCGAGTGTTTTGATAAACACTACATTTGGTTGAAAAGTTTTCAGATGAGGGTTTGAGCATCCCAATCTAGTGATGCACCAGTATTCTAAGCAAAGAAACACCATGGTTTAGACAAGTTTTGCTATTGCATGCATGCAGGGAACACATCAATTAAAAGCGGTTCTGAAAATAGTTGTATTATGTTGGGAAATGGTGGTGCCTCTTGCTGGAATCTTGTTTCAGGACTCATTTTTCACCTCAGCTTCTTCCACTACAGCAAGAAGACAAAGAATGCAAACCATGTCTCTCCAAACTCTGGAAAGGGTAATTCTTTTTATGTACACATTTTCCTCCACTGATGGGAAGACGACTGCTTGAGCAAGGACTGGCTGTGAAATGAGAGCACCTATTATATATATTCAGAATCTTTGTTCTGAGTTTGCGCTTTCCAATTCTAGGTTCAGTAGAGCTGTGCTCGGTATTTGACATAAACTTCTGAATTCAGACACGAGATTTTTGATTCTCTTTGAGTTCATCTCCAGCTTGTTTTCTTTTTAACTGCAGACTAGCATGGCTTCTGAGATTTGATGCAGATAGGCCAGCCAAAGAAAGTTTCATTTTGTTAATTTGGTATTATTCTTCCATTTGCACAAAATCCTTGGAGATATTAAAATGCTGTCTGGACATGGTCCTGGACAACCGGCTGTAGGTGGCCCTGCTTGAGAAGTGGCCACTGGACCAGATGACCTTCAGAGGTCCCTTTTCTGTGATTCTGTAAGTACAGCTTTATTATCTATCCCAATGTAAAAGCTTAACTTGTAGGAGCTCATTAAAATATAGGACAAATGTCTTAGCTGGAAGCAGAAATTGAGAGCTGAAAATAGACTCAAAGAGCAGTGGTTGCATCACCTGCATCCCAGCATTCTGAAAGAATGGGTACAGGAGATCAAAGATCCAGCAGAAAGGATTTTTACTGAATTTATAAACTCAAAAGTGGGAAAAAGCAAACGCAGTGCCTGTATTTACAAGGAGAAAAATAGCAATCAGGAATATGTCAGGCCTATGAATCTGATCAAAAGCGAGCCTGAGAATAATTATTCCTTCCTGTAAAATTCAAGCCTGAGAAAAATTATTCCTTCTTGCAAAATTCAAAGACAAAGAAGAAAACAGATGATCATCACAGAAGGTATCTCATGGGTTCACCAGAGATAGATTGTGCCAAACTCACTCAACATCTTCCTTTGACAAGATGGCTAATTGTTCTAATTAAAGGAAATGAAAGAAGACTATATGGACTTTTTATACTATGCCATATAGGGTATGGACTTTTGATACTGTGCCACATCAGTTATGATGAAAAAGATGGGAAGTGAACCAAAGCTGTAGATGGCAGAGATAACAGTGGGTTATGCTGAACGTAAAGCTATCAGATTAGAAGGAGGCTACTAATGGAGGTCTTAAAGAATAAGCCTTCGGTCAAAACTTTTGAGTTTTCCTTAATTGACCTCATACTGAAATAAAAAAAAAAAATCATGCTAATGAAATTTCCTAATAACACCAAGTAGCATCATAGATGCAGAAAAGGATTGAAACATCATGCAAAAACAGCTGGATGACTTTGAGTGGGCACTGATAATGGCATGCAATTTAACAGTAGACAACAGCAAGACCTTATACAGAGGGACCAAAAAAACCCAAACTCTCCAATAACGTGGAAGCTGCTGGAGAGACATGAATGGTTACTCTATCACATTTCAACCCAGTCAAACAGTATGAAGACTTGAAAAAGTCCCTTGTAAGCCTAGGGTGCAAGAAACGAAGTATTCCCAGCAGGAGCAAGTGAAAATAGTTATAGGAGACCTCAGCAAGAATGCTAAGTCCTGTGCTGCAAACTCAGGCAAAGAAAGATGGACTTAAACTACATTAGATGTAAAGAACAGTAAGAAAAACAACCAACCAAAAAATCCCCAAACCACCACCATCACTAAATAAAAAAAAAATAAAAAATCAGGGAAATCTGTTTTTTAAAAGGAAGGTAATATATATTGGATTATTCAGTTTAGCAAAATTCTTAAGTCAGGATAAGACTGCTTTCCATGAATACAGTAGTAGACATAAATTCTAGAGAAATATAAGAACTGTACGTGCCAACGGACAAGAGTAGCAGAAGTGCAAGCAGGTATAAAGTGGCCGTGAATAAATTTCAAGTCAGAAATTAGAGGGCAGTTATTAATTATCAAAGCAATGAAGTTCTGACACAGTCCTCCCCCTGGAATAATGATGCAGAAAATTAGCCATTTTCAACAAGGAAGTTCATTAATTTACACATTAAAAAGAGAAAGGGAAAACAAGGAGATGTCATTGTCCACACAAGAACAAAAAAACCGTAACACAACTCCAGTCTCATACCAAAATACACAAAACACTGCAATTTTCCAGAGAACTCAGGTGTACACTGTAACTGCAGCATTCTGTTTTCCAGTCCATTTTGTGAAAAACTTACCTCGAGTAATATCCCATTTCCTATCGCATGATCTCCCTTAATAAATTAAGACAGACGTTCTTTATTAACGTCATTCATCATTCCTCCATTTATAGAACGATCTGCGCTGCGCCGCAACAATTTTTCATTTGACACACTGCTGGCTGATGAGCCCGGGCCAAGCGCATCGGGGGCACCTCGCTGTTTCTTGGGTTCTGTCCCCTCCCCCCAATATTTGCAGCATTTTAATTACAAGAACAACTTGTAACACATGCAAGAACTCAAGCACTGAGGACTACGCAAGCAGTCAGTGAATGAAAACCACTGGCTGCTGCAGGAATTCATTTATAAGCTTGAGAGAGTATGACAGTATTTACTGGATAGAGTAAAATGCCCGTCATTCATTATTGTTCAATCACAACGATCTGCAATGGCTCTTGAACTGGATGGAAAACACAGTTTTCCCAGGGCAGTGATGCCATGTTTGCGTTTCCCTTAATTCAGAGATACATTGAAAGACGCTTTGATAGTGAGAAAAATGATCAGTCTTCAGAAGCTCATAAATATCTATCAGTAGGACATCACCTCTTTGATGCTGCAAAATTTGTAGAGCAGGCAGCTCTCACTGATGTATTCAGGGCCTGCTGGACACAGCCATGACCTGAAAAATGTGCAGAAAGTAACACCGGGGATAACTGCGATGTGGGACAGGCGAAGCATAGCTAAGTGGCTTCTCTTCCTTCTCCTACCCGTTCTGTTGGGTATGGAAAACATGCAGGACCACTTCTTTCCTGATAACGCGGTTGTCAGCACACTCCTACTGCTTATACTATTGACCGATATCTTGTCCACAAGAACTCCAAAAGCACTGAGAAAAAAGCTGTTGAGAGTAACTTTGGTCTAAATGCCGAAGGTCTCCTTGCAATAGTGACCGCTTCCCATGACAACATGGGAAGTGATCTATTGAGATGCAGAAAAAAAATGTAAATGTATCTGCTTACCAGAAACAACAAATAGGTGGAGAGTTTGGGGCCCAAGAGGAAAATTAAAACACTAATTATAAAAAAAAAAAAAAAAAGTTGTAGTATTAACTATCCAAATACTTGTTGGCACCTTGCTAATTCCTATCTCTGGCTCATTTATGGGGAGTATGTTCATCTTTCTCTGAAAAGCCTTCATTTTACAATAGCATGAACCTTGCTGAGCACTTCTAAATACTCCCTTTCTGTGGGTATTTCAAGGCACTCATTATTATCAGTGGGTATCTCACCCAGCTCTGCCGCTCAGCCAATCAATCATCCAAAAAAACCTGTGTTTCTCCTACTGTTGCTTATCTGATGTTATAGTTGTATCCATACGAAAGATATGTTACTATGTCACTCAGTATAGGTGTGTATAAATGCCTATACATACACAATAGCTTATCAAAGAGCCTTCACTAGAGTGGGAAATCTATTTCCAAAACAAAAACCAAACAGCAAAGCGCACACGCACATGCAGGGAGATCTTTTAGTCGCTACACATCAGAACTTTTTCAACCCAAACAGTAATGGCCGCATGAACTGAAGAACTATGGAACTGTAAAATCAGAATCACTTTTACTGAAGAAGAAAATGAAGAAGGCTGGCATTATATCTGTGAAATAAATTCTCACCATGGATATATGCCATTAAAGGAAGCAATGTAACATAGCAGCAATAAAAATAACAGATTTTATTGTTAGGATTCAAGGTTGGTTGTGGATAAACACAAAGCTTTGTGGTACAGACCAAAGCCGTATAAAGGTGATTCTTACAGAGCTGAGAAAAAAAAACACAACCAAAAAACATTCCTTATGTAAGAAGCTTTCTGTATCCTAGTAAATCCAGAAGCTATATTAGTACAATCATTTTAAAGACAGTATTTCACTATAACCACTTTCTCTGTACACCTGCAAAAAAAGGTATGCTCTCCATGAAGACAGAATTACATTGACTCGCTGCAAACTGATCTGATTTTGTTACCGAACTGCAACAGCAGATATATTTAGCCACTGTTTTAAATAAGGCGAAGACGATACCTGTAGCCCCATTATCTAGCAAGACACTCAATAGCACTGTAGAAGTTTTATGCAAATCCTGTAAACAACGCGAACACTAGGAAGATACGGTAGTTTCAGCACTTGCTACACGTGCTGAAACGTACCTTTCACGTGAATTGCACTGATTTAGAAGCAGGGTTCATCAGCTACAGAGCGGATTTACAGCCTCTGCCCCGGCTCCCACCATCGAGCGGCGGGCGCAGATCGGTGCGAAGCCCGCCCAGGCACTGAGCTTTCTGCACCAGCAGTTACAGCGATGTGCCGCCGCCACACACCGCGCCGCCACCCACACCGCGCCGCCACCCCTCCTCAGTCCCTCACGCTTCTCCAAGGCGGCTCTATGGGAACAGTCACCGACCGACACGGGCCTCCCGAGATCTCTCACCCGAGATCGCAACGCCGGCGGCCCGGGAGGCGGGGACGGGCAACCCAGGTGGGCCGCCGCACAAAGGATCGCCCCTTCCCCGGCTGAGCCTTCCCTCGGCCCCGGCCCGGCTCTCTCTCCCGCGCTCGGCCCGCAC